>LR880967.1:7405104-7443656 GCA_904067115.1 Aegilops sharonensis
CGTAAACGCACCCTGCGTTCGTTAATCATGGAAATCGCTCCGAGACCCCAAAACAGTGAGTAATAGTCCACGAAACGGGCCAGAATCGGCCAAAACTATGAGTGTTGATGACCGACACATCAACGCACCTTGGGATTCAACAACTATGGAAATTTCTTCGGGACCCCAAAACGGTGAGTAATAATCCACGCAACGGGCCAGAATCGTCCAAAACTGTGAGTGTTCATAACCGACACGTAAACGCACCCAGGGTTCGTTAATCGTGGAAATCACTCCGGGGCCCCAAAACAGTGAGTAATAGTCCACGAAACGGGCCAAAATCGGCCAGAACTACGATTGTTGATGACCGACACGTAAGCACAAATTGGGTTTCAACAACAATGGAAATCACTTCGGGACCCCAAAACGGTGAGTAATACTCAATGAAACGGGTCAGAATCGACAAAAACCGCGAGTGTTGATGACCGACACGTAAACGCACCCTGCGTTCGTTAATCGTGGAAATAACTCNGGTGAGTAATACTCAATGAAACGGGTCAGAATCGACAAAAACCGCGAGTGTTGATGACCGACACGTAAACGCACCCTGCGTTCGTTAATCGTGGAAATAACTCCAGGACCCCAAAACTGTGAGTAATAGTCCACGAAACGGGCCAGAATCGGCCAAAACTGTGATTGTTGATAACCGACACATCAACGCACCTTGGGGTTCAACAACTATGGAAATTGCTACAGGACCCCAAAACGGTGAGTTATAGTCCACAAAACGAGCCAGAATCGTAATAAACTGCGAGTGTTGACAACCGACACGTAAACGCACCCAGGGTTCGTTAATCGTGGAAATCACTCCGAGACCCCAAAACAGTGAGTAATAGTCCACGAAACGGGTCGGAATCGACAAAAACCACGAGTGTTGATGACCGACACGTTAACGCACCATGCGTTCGTTAATCGTGGAAATCACTCCGGGACCCCAAAACAGTGAGTAGTAGTCCACGAAACGGGCCAGAATCGGCCAAAACTGTGAGTGCTGATGACAGACACATCAACGCACCTCGGGGTTCAACAACTATGGAAATCGCTTTGGGACCCCAAAACGGTGAGTAATAGTCCATGCAACGGGCCATAGTCGTCCTAAACTGCGAGTGTTCATAACCGACACTTAAAAGCAGCCAGGGTTCGTTAATCGTGGAAATCACTTCAGGACCCCAAAACTATGAGTAATAGTCCACGAAACGGGCCAGAATGGGCCAAAATTGAGATTGTTGAAGGCCGACACATAAGCGCACCTTGGGGTTCAACAACAATGGACATCGCTTTAGGACCCCTAAACGGTGAGTTATAGTCCACGAAACGGGTCGGAGTCGACAAAAACCGCGAGTGTTGATGACCCACACGTAAACGCACACTGCGTTCGTTAATCATGGAAATCGCTCCGAGACCCCAAAACAGTGAGTAATAGTCCATGAAACGGGCCTGAATCGGCCAAAACTATGAGTGTTGATGACCGACACATCAACGCACCTTGGGATTCAACAACTATGGAAATTGCTTCGGGACCCCAAAACGGTGAGTAATAGTCCACGCAACGGGCCAGAATCGTCGTAAACTGTGAGTGTTCATAACCGACACGTAAACGCACCCAGGGTTCGTTAATCGTGGAAATCACTCCGAGGCCCCAAAACAGTGAGTAATAGTCCACGAAACGGGCCAAAATCGGCCAGAACTGCGATTGTTGATGACCGACACGTAAGCACAAATTGGGTTTCAACAACAATGGAAATCACTTCGGGACCCCAAAACGGTGAGTAATACTCAATGAAACGGGTCAGAATCGACAAAAACCGCGAGTGTTGATGACCGACACGTAAACGCACCCTGCGTTCGTTAATCGTGGAAATAACTCCAGGACCCCAAAACTGTGAGTAATAGTCCACGAAACGGGCCAGAATCGGCCAAAACTGTGAGTGTTGATAACCGACACATCAACGCACCTTGGGGTTCAACAACTATGGAAATTGCTACGGGACCCCAAAACGGTGAGTTATAGTCCACAAAACGAGCCAAAATCGTACTAAACTGCGAGTGTTGACAACCGACACGTAAACGCACCCAGGGTTCGTTAATCGTGGAAATCACTCCGAGACCCCAAAACAGTGAGTAATAGTCCATGAAACGGGTCGGAATCGACAAAAACCACGAGTGTTGATGACCGACACGTTAACGCACCATGCGTTCGTTAATCGTGGAAATCACTCCGGGACCCCAAAACAGTGAGTAGTAGTCCATGAAACGGGCCAGAATCGGCCAAAACTGTGAGTGCTGATGACAGACACATCAACGCACCTCGGGGTTCAACAACTATGGAAATCGCTTTGGGACCCCAAAACGGTGAGTAATAGTCCACGCAACGGGCCATAGTCGTCCTAAACTGCGAGTTTTCATAACCGACACTTAAAAGCAGCCAGGGTTCGTTAATCGTGGAAATCACTCCGGGAGCCCAAAACTGTGAGTAATAGTCCACGAAACGGGCCAGAATGGGCCAAAATTGAGATTGTTGAAGGCCGACACATAAGCGCACCTTGGGGTTCAACAACAATGGAAATCGCTTTAGGACCCCTAAACGGTGAGTTATAATCCGCGAAACGGGTCGGAGTCGACAAAAACCGCGAGTGTTGATGACCCACACGTAAACGCACCCTGCGTTCGTTAATCATGGAAATCGCTCCGAGACCCCAAAACAGTGAGTAATAGTCCAAGAAACGGGCCAGAATCGGCCAAAACTATGAGTGTTGATGACCGACACATCAACGCACCTTGGGATTCAACAACTATGGAAATCGCTTCGGGACCCCAAAACGGTGAGTAATAGTCCACTCAACGGGCCAGAATCGTCCTAAATTGTGAGTGTTCATAACCGACACGTAAACGCACCCAGGGTTCGTTAATCGTGGAAATCACTCCGGGGCCCCAAAACAGTGAGTAATAGTCCACGAAACGGGTCGGAATCGACAAAAACCGCGAGTGTTCATGACCGACACGTTAACGCACCATGCGTTCGTTAATCGTGGAAATCACTCCGGGACCCCAAAACAGTGAGTAATAGTCCACGAAACGGGTCGGAATCGACAAAAACCGCGAGTGTTCATGACCGACACGTTAACGCACCATGCGTTCGTTAATCGTGGAAATCACTCCGGGACCCCAAAACAGTGAGTAATAGTCCACGAAACGGGTCGGAATCGACAAAAACCGCGAGTGTTCATGACCGACACGTTAACGCACCATGCGTTCGTTAATCGTGGAAATCACTCCGGGACCCCAAAACAGTGAGTAATAGTCCACGAAACGGGTCGGAATCGACAAAAACCGCGAGTGTTCATGACCGACACGTTAACGCACCATGCGTTCGTTAATCGTGGAAATCACTCCGGGACCCCAAAACAGTGAGTAATAGTCCACGAAACGGGTCGGAATCGACAAAAACCGCGAGTGTTCATGACCGACACGTTAACGCACCATGCGTTCGTTAATCGTGGAAATCACTCCGGGACCCCAAAACAGTGAGTAGTAGTCCATGAAACGGGCTAGAATCGGCCAAAACTGTGAGTGCTGATGACAGACACATCAACGCACCTCGGGGTTCAACAACTATGGAAATCGCTTTGGGACCCCAAAACGGTGAGTAATAGTCCACGCAACGGGCCATAGTCGTCCTAAACTGCGAGTGTTCATAACCGACACTTAAAAGCAGCCAGGGTTCGTTAATCGTGGAAATCACTCCGGGAGCCCAAAACTGTGAGTAATAGTCCACGAAACGGGCCAGAATGGGCCAAAATTGAGATTGTTGAAGGCCGACACATAAGCGCACCTTGGGTTCAACAACAATGGAAATCGCTTTAGGACCCCTAAACGGTGAGTTATAGTCCGCGAAACGGGTCGGAGTCGACAAAAACCGCGAGTGTTGATGACCCACACGTAAACGCACCCTGCGTTCGTTAATCATGGAAATCGCTCCGAGACCCCAAAACAGTGAGTAATAGTCCAAGAAACGGGCCAGAATCGGCCAAAACTATGAGTGTTGATGACCGACACATCAACGCACCTTGGGATTCAACAACTATGGAAATCGCTTCGGGACCCCAAAACGGTGAGTAATAGTCCACTCAACGGGCCAGAATCGTCCTAAATTGTGAGTGTTCATAACCGACACGTAAACGCACCCAGGGTTCGTTAATCGTGGAAATCACTCCGGGGCCCCAAAACAGTGAGTAATAGTCCACGAAACGGGCCAAAATCGGCCAGAACTGCGATTGTTGATGACCGACACGTAAGCACAAATTGGGTTTCAACAACAATGGAAATCACTTCGGGACCCCAAAACGGTGAGTAATACTCAATGAAACGGGTCAGAATCGACAAAAACCGCGAGTGTTGATGACCGACAGGTAAACGCAAACTGCGAACGTTAACCGTGGAAATAACTCCAGGACCCCAAAACTGTGAGTAATAGTCCACGAAACGGGCCAGAATCGACCAGAACTGCGAGTGTTGATGACCGACACGTAAACGCACCCTGCGTTCGTTAATCGTGGAAATAACTCCAGGACCCCAAAACTGTGAGTAATAGTCCACGAAACGGGCCAGAATCGACCAGAACTGCGAGTGTTGATGACCGACACGTAAACGCACCCTGCGTTCGTTAATCGTGGAAATAACTCCAGGACCCCAAAACTGTGAGTAATAGTCCACGAAACGGGCCAGAATCGACCAGAACTGCGATTGTTGATGACCGACACGTAAGCGCACCTTGGGTTTCAACAACAATGGAAATCGCTTCGGGACCCCAAAACGGTGAGTAATAGTCCACTCAACGGGCCAGAATCGTCCTAAATTGTGAGTGTTCATAACCGACACGTAAACGCACCCAGGGTTCGTTAATCGTGGAAATCACTCCGGGGCCCCAAAACAGTGAGTAATAGTCCACGAAACGGGCCAAAATCGGCCAGAACTGCGATTGTTGATGACCGACACGTAAGCACAAATTGGGTTTCAACAACAATGGAAATCACTTCGGGACCCCAAAACGGTGAGTAATACTCAATGAAACGGGTCAGAATCGACAAAAACCGCGAGTGTTGATGACCGACATGTAAACGCACCCTGCGTTCGTTAATCGTGGAAATAACTCCAGGACCCCAAAACTGTGAGTAATAGTCCACGAAACGGGCCAGAATCGGCCAAAACTGTGATTGTTGATAACCGACACATCAACGCACCTTGGGGTTCAACAACTATGGAAATTGCTACGGGACCCCAAAACGGTGAGTAATAGTCCACAAAACGAACCAGAATCGTACTAAACTGCGAGTGTTGACAACCGACACGTAAACACACCCAGGGTTCGCTAATCATGGAAATCACTCCGGGACCCCAAAACAGTGAGTAATAGTCCACCAAACGGGTCGGAATCGACAAAAACCGCGAGTGTTCATGACCGACACGTTAACGCACCTTGTTAATCGTGGAAATCACTCCGGGACCCCAAAACAATGAGTAATATTCCCTGAAACGGGCCAGAATCGGCCAAAACTGTGAGTGCTGATGACAGATACATCAACGCACCTGGGGGTTCAACAACTATGGAAATCGCTTTGGGACCCCAAAACTGTGAGTAATAGTCCACGCAACGGGCCATAGTCGTCCTAAACTGCGAGTGTTCATAACCGACACTTAAAAGCACCCAGGGTTCGTTAATCGTGGAAATCACTCGTGGACCCCAAAACCGTGAGTAATTACAAGTTCATTTGAAAATAAAGATCTTCATGAAGTTCTTACACAAAGGTGTAACTCTATCCAACGATAGCCTAGCCAAACATCCACGACATGTAAGCAAAAAATGTTGTCAGAAAGCTATTCATCATTTGTTTCAAGCGTGTATGTTGCAGCATCTAACCTATAAAGCCTCAAGAAGTGCTGGGCACAACCGATGCCTCCAGCGCACGGTACCACTCGAGGGAAAGAAAACCACCGCACCACGCCGCACATGGGGTGCAGCGCACCAGGCGAGCGGAAAAATCACCGCACCGCGCAGGGTAGAAAACGGCATCGAACCCTAGCCTCGATCCACAGCCCCACGCCCCTCGCTCCTCCCTCCCTCGTCCGCCGCCACTCCCTCCCACCTCCTCCTCCTGCGCCCTAGCTAGGAGCCCCGTCGCCGACTGCTACTTCTCCACCGCCTCGCCTCTTCCTCCTCCTCGCCTTCCCATCGCTCGGGCGCAGGCTGCTGTGGCCAAGCGCTTCGCGGGCGAACCCGTCTCCACCGCCTGCTCTGTGTTCGCGCGGGACAGGCTCCCCCGCGTGGCCGGCCTCGACGAGCAAGACCTCGATCCGGCCTCAGCCGGAGGACATCGAGCCGAGGAGTGCGGCCTCGATCGGGACTCGGCATCTGGGGTGACGGCAGAGGAGGAGGGGAAAGGAGGGGAGCAGCAACCAACATCTTGGGCGGCGGTGGCTGGACTCCATGAGCTGGCCGGCAACGGCGGCGGTGCTGGATTCGATCTGCAGGTGATAGAGGGAGGTGTGGCTTCGAATTGGAGAGGGACTCCACCGACGTCGGCCTGCGCGAGGATTGGTGCCGCTCTCCTCGTAGGCCCTCGCTCCAGGTCGCCGAGGAGGGGCTGTAGCCGAGTCTGCATAGTTGAGGGTAGGGAGGGCTGAGGTGGGAGGGGAAGGAGATGGTCATGGATCTACTCGAGAAGGTGAGAGGACGAAGACAGAGGGGGTGCTCGAGGTGGTCAAGGCGGAGCAGCAGAGGACGGCTCGTCCACGAGCTCAAGTTTAAGGTGGTGAGATCCCTTCCCCATCTCTCATTGTCTCTGTTTTTCCACACCAAAACACCCAGCCCCCTGCGTGCGCTTCACTTTTTCCTCCTTGTCGTCGCTCAACAGGACGGCGGCCTCAACGGGTGGGTGACGACATCTACACCTGGTTCCACCTTGTTGTGGCAAAATAGGAGGCCATTCGTGCAGTCATGCAGCGGATGGAGTCCTCGGCAGGTGGGTGATGGAGGCTGTAGATGATGCACGATGACGGCTCCCAGCGATTATCCTTTTCTCTGTAACAGATTTGATTCTTTATGTTTTAGTTTGCATATGCTGGCGATTGCCTTCTATTTGCGCTCAATCGGCGTATGTATGTGTGCCGGTAGAAGTGGGACCAACGACTTCGTTAGGAGCAGTCTATTTTAACTCACACATTCCTTGAACTGAACAAATACATTTGAGTTCTTCCATTTCTGAATTTATGCTTCTGTAATGTCATACCTTCAGTTTAATTTGGGTCAGTAATGACCGGCTCACCAATCGATTAGGTTTAGAACAAATTGTACTGGATCTTTGTTAGGCATCGTCCTGTATGTGCATCCAACTATAGCCTATGCCTGACCTTCATGTTTATCTTTTCATGGTCATGGAAAATTTAATGATCAGCGGATTCGTCAAGGCCACTTCCGCAGCATGGCGAGACGCCCGCAAAGCATTGCTTGCTTCCATGCCGACGCGAGCTGCCAGTCCACCCAACTCACGAATAGCCTCGCTGTTCTCCGATCCAGCGCCCACCCTATGGCACAGCTCCACCGTGCTGACTGATGCTGCCTACGCCATGGAAAGGGCAAGTATCTTCTTACCCTTTTACCTCAGTATGTGTCCTAATGTGGTGGATGGACTTGGTAACATTGTTTGCTACGATCGAGGACCCAGCACAGCTTGTTGTCGAGAGACGTGCAGAAACTCTGATAGTAGTTGTTGTATTCGAGTTGATTTCTATCCCGAGAGCATCAATCTTGGCACACTCTTTGAGAAGCAAACAATATACTCAACATCTCAAATTGTTCATGAATTAAGATTTTACCATGATTACTTTTCCTTAATTTGGAATATTTCTATTAATAGGGTTCTGTTAAACGTGAACATGTTTGCGTCAAGGCTTTGTTGATGGTTGAAGAAGAAATCAAGGTCGCCAAAACTCGGGTGCTGCTGAATTGCTAGATTACTCCACTTCAAAAAAGTAAGAAGAGGGTAACTTCTTTACCAAGTCCAAATAACACAGCATCCTACTTTGGCTGTTGATATCATCCTACTTTGGCGTGCTCTCCCTCTGCATCGGGGTTCTGATGGAGGCGCTTCGTGTGGCAGCGCTGGACAGTGGCAAGAAGGAAGAGCTCGGGCCACCCGCGACGCCAGGCCGCCGGCCCTCCTCCCTCAAGCTCAAGGCGGCGAAGATATGGTTGAGATGGTGCTGCAGCTCCGCAGGTACCGGCTTCTACAACGTCTCTTGCTCTCTCAATTTTCTTGCCTCCCCTGGAATTCAATGGATGAAGAACATGTGTTGAAACTAAATGAGGTTTGGGCTGTGTGATTGCACCCTGTTTGTGTGCCAGCAGGGCAAGAGATTTGTTTTTGCTGCAGTTAGCAAAGAAATAATGAAGTGATATTTATTCGATTCTCATCCTTTCACTGTTTTGAGTTCTGCTCATGCTTATTACAGCCTGGTGATTCCATCTGCACCGGGGTTCTGATGGCGGTGCTTCGTGTGGCAGCGCTGGACAGCGGCAAGAAGGAAGAGCTCGGGCCACCCGCGACGCCAGGCCGCCGGACCTCCTCCCTCAAGCTCAAGGCGGCGAAGAGATGGTTGAGATGGTGTTGCAGCTCCGCAGGTACCGGCTTCTACAACGTCTCTTGCTCTCTCAATTTTCTTGCCTTCCCTGGAATTCAATGGATGAAGAACATGTGTTGAAACTAAATGAGGTTTGGGCTGTGTGATTGCACCCTGTTTGTGTGCCGGCAGGGCAAGAGATTTGTTTTTGCTGCAGTTAGCAAAGAAATAATGAAGAGATATTTATTCGATTCTCATCCTT
Organism: Aegilops sharonensis; assembly: GCA_904067115.1. NCBI lineage: Eukaryota > Viridiplantae > Streptophyta > Magnoliopsida > Poales > Poaceae > Aegilops > Aegilops sharonensis. Next base: position 7,414,022 of record LR880967.1, read on the forward strand.
TCACTGTTTTGAGTTCTGATCATGCTTATTACAGCCTGGTGATTCCCTCTGCACTGGGGTTCTGATGGTGGTGCTTCGTGTGGCAGCGCTGGACAACGGCAAGAAGGAAGAGCTCGGGCCACCCGTGATGCCAGGCCGCCGGCCCTCCTCCCTCAAGCTCAAGGCGCCGAAGAGATGGTTGAGATGGTGTTGCAGCTCCGCAGGTACCGGCTTCTACAACGTCTCTTGCTCTCTCAATTTTCTTGCCTTCCCTGGAATTCAATGGATGAAGAACATGTGTTGAAACTAAATGAGGTTTGGGCTGTGTGATTGCACCTTGTTTGTGTGCCGGCAGGGCAAGAGATTGTTTTTTCTTCAGTTAGGAAAGAAATAATGAAGTGATATTTATTCGATTCTCATCCTTTCACTATTTTGAGTTCTGCTCGTGCTTATTACAGCCTGGTGACTAGAGTCAATAGTTTGCTCTTGGCTCTCAAAATAGTTTGCTCTTGGCTCTCAAATACTTCTATTGGTGACTCACTTTCAAAATACAGATTAGATGCTTCACTGAATGTTGTCCCCCAAGAAGTGTCGTTCTCTCCTTTGTTCTGAGCTTGTTGTGTGTTGCGCTCGCGTCGCTGCCGTTTTTGTGTCGGTGTTGCAGCCGTGGAGGGCTTGGTTTAATGTACTGTATGAACCAACAGACCCCAAGTCTTTTGACCCTAACCATTCATTTAGCATGTTGACTATGTACTAGGCAGCATCTTAATATGTAGAATCTTTTATGACGTTAAATATAAAACAAAGTGGGATGATAATTGTGATTAGTGTATGATCCTGCCAATTCAACTAGCCCTAATAATTAATCATAAAGAATTACTTGCATATGTCCTTTCTAATACTACAGTCTATGTGATCCCATATTGCAATTTTGTTGGGAAATCTCAGCTTTGATTTAGAATACCAACGCTAACAAAATCCTATTTAGTTTCTGCTGTTTTGGAAAGGTTGCCTACTGTACCACTATTTTTTATTTAGCTTGGCTTCAATGTTGTATTGCTGATCGTCTATTTAGACACAAAAAAACCATATTAGAACGCAGACAATTAAATGATTCTGCCCCTGCTATCAAAGTGGCCTCTCAGACTGAAGAAGGTGCCACTGCTGAAAATATTGTTCAGCCTGCATCCGTGCTAAATGTTCGTGCCTATGCTTAATATGCATATATCATGCCCATTCTGCATAGATCATGCTTGATGTACAATGATCTTTGATAACATCAAATTATACAGGTTGGAGAGGAAACTGAAAGTGCATCTGCTGAGGATCCAAAGAACATGCTTCCTGACCCCTCTAAGACCAAAAGGTGAAAACCCCTCCTATAGAACAAATTAGATTGTTGTGTTAGATTATGGAACGGTTCTTGATTTATATATGCATTTGATCTCTACTTTTTCTAATATAAGTTCTAAGGTTCAGTTATTTTTCTGCTTGCTTCTTGGTCACAACAGTTACAAATTTACTGAGTGCGGGTTTGTTACCAGGCTCAATTCCTGTACTGTACCTCACTGATATATTTAGTTACTCGCTAATAAATTGCAGATTAGATGCCTAAACAGTAATACTACCCTCCCATTTAGGAATTTACGAAGCCTTCCCTTCTTTACAATGAAAACATTGTTCCCTTTGTATGTTGACTATGTTTTCTCTCTTCACTGATGCGTCTAATGCTGTTTGATCAGACTTTTCTTTCTAGATTCATGAGAGGGTCAGTAAAATATATATGTACCTTCAGCATTTTTATGTGTATTACCATTTCTTTCCTGTTGCATGCGCCTGCAAATTGATTATCTATGGAGTTGGTTTCCTATGTGCTAGGGTTCAATGAGTCTTCTGTTTGTTTATGTTGTCTTGCAATTTCTGTGTCTAATCTTTATGCACTTCCTGTGTATACAACATTCTGAAGATCTAGCCTTTATCACCAGGAACAAAGTTGTTAACGTGTCATTGTTTTTGCTAATTGGTCAAATTCAGAACAGGCAATGCCTTTTGGAGTTGGCGCACCAAAGAAAGCGAGGCAGTAGTTCTTCCATGGAGCACTTCTTCCATGCCGTTATCTAGATATGTACATACGGTACGACTAACGTTTCTTTGGTTCTACTTATTCTGCAACTGTGATTAATGGTATGGTGCAGTATGCTAATAACTGTAATATCTCTTCTTTGTCAAGGTATCTTCTATATTATGCTTGCTTATCAAGCGAAGTCTACGCTGGAAGGGTATCATGCTGACCATTTAATTGAATTTCTCTTACAGAAACCAATATTAATTTATTCAGAGAACATCCTTATTTTTATTTGTGAAATAATTAAAAAAGATGTTTATCTTTCCGAGCGACATTGGACATCCTATAATTTTGAGCACCGCCTCGAAGCAACCAGAAATAGTTTCTGGTAGACTTTGGTCAATGTATCCTGGCCTGCATGCTTTGGTGGTTACGAAAACAGCCACCTTTTGTTTCGCATCAATAAGACCAATATCTTTCCCCTTTCGGAGAACTCCGAGCAAGCTATATATAAACTTTAGTCTTCCCATGCTGCTTCTATGGTGAAAAGTACTGTGTAATGTAGTCTATCATCTTTAGATTATATTGTTCTCTTTGTAGTGAAAAGCGGTTTATCACCGCTTATTGTATATATATATATGTGAAGAACTCCTCTTCTGCTACTGTTTCCTGAAAACTATGACTCAAGAAACAAGCTTCCTTTTATGCATGCTTTTGCTTCAATGCTTTCATCAGAGCTTCCCCCTGATCACGTCTTCTGATCACAGTGTATGCAATAAATTAAAAGCAATTACATTCCTGTTTATTTTACAAACGCTCTTCAACAACTACTACATCTGCAGAAAGTCAAGATTACTTTTCTACATGACTTAGTGCATTGTTTTCAATCTTATGTGCTCACTACATATAGTATATGAGCTATTCTTTTCATGCAACAAATATATTAATGCATTCTCTCACAATAATTGGATTACATTTGGCCTTTGCGTCATTGGCGCAACGGGTCATCTAGTTGGTGTAGCAAATGATAGATGTACCTTTGAACCACCACCTTGACTAGCATGGCGAATATGATGGGTAACTGGTTGAGGTGAGCTCCCTCCTCGCTCAAGGCACAAATATGCGCCGACATTTGTGATTTGCTATTGGTATTATGAAACTGCAGTAATGGCCTCGTCCTTAACAAATTCAAATTTCCAAATTCGTTGAAGGGCATCTATAGAACCACCAGTTTCATTCTTACATGGTCGGCCCTACTTTCCGTGAATAGTAGTAGATCCACGGACTTTGGGTGAAACCGACTAGAAATTAATGGTTGCACGGGGTATCTTTCTCCATCTCATAATATAGGATGTTATTACATGGAAGCGGATTTGTAGCACATGGATGCTCCATCCTCTATATGAACATTAAGTTCAAAAAAACATATACCGAGAAATTTGAAAAAAAATTAAGATTTTGTGATATCAAACTTGGGTGTGCGATCTACTTTCGTGTGAAACTTTGTTAAAAATACTAGGAAACGTATTTGTTGCAAAAACAACAAAAAAATCCTATGTATAGAAAAAACTGTTTGGATGGACCTTTTGTTCGGAAGGTATTTCATTCGCCACGGATACGTTTCCTGGTATTTTTTCACGAAACTTCACATGGAAGTAGATTGGGAACCCAGGTTAGATAACCCCAAATTTCAGACTTTTTTATCTTTTGTATTTTTTACATTTAATATTCGTATAGGGGTGTGGAGCACCCATGAGCTCCTCTGTACTTTCCGTTATTACAAGAGAACCGATATACTCACATATCCGCTACAATAACATCTTATATTATGCGACGGAGGGAGTATGTGATTAAGTGACTGTGTAGTTAGTGCCTGGTTGGTTCGAGCTCTGCTTTGTGCTCTTTTTGCTTGTTACTTTGTTCGAGATGTACTGAATGTTTTACTCTGAACTGAAGAAATATGGCAGTGTGCATAGAGCGATGATATGCACACGATCAATGAACGTGTTGCCGATGTGTGCACGATTCTTGCGTGGCAGCGTGCATGCAGGAGCGCAGTTGGGGAGGAAGTTTCGCTGGGAGGTTGTGCAGGAACTGTCGTCCGTGCAGTGTGTTCGGTGTGCATATACTGGCAACTTGCAAGGCATGGATAGAGACACGCTCTACTTGACTGGAAGTGGACAAGTCGATGGCAATGGCATGGACACGCTCGACTTGACTGAGAGTGGAGACAAGCCGACGAGCCAGGCGCCCAACTTTAAAGACTCGCGCGCATATGGTAGTCGTCTTGCCGACAGCAAAGCTCGAAGAATCCAGAGGCATGCATGCGAGGGGTATAAAACGCCCTACTAATTAACAGCAGTGGCCTCAAGTGGCCCGCGCACTTGACTCTTTGGTACTCGTTCGATATTTTGATCATATGTATGTTATTGCTTTTTTTTAGTGATGTCATGTGGGAGTATATAATGGTGTCATGTGTACATCAACTACATAAAACTTCACCATACTTGGGCCTAAGGGCAGTCATTGTGGAGTAATAAGTAGATGATAGGTTGCTAGAGTGACAGAAGGTTAAACCCTAAAGGGCTGATTTGGATTCATATGTTTCATGCTATTGTTAGATCTATCTTAATTCTTTTTTCGTAGTTGCGGATGCTTGTGAAAGGGAGTAATCATAGGTGGGTTGCTTGTTCAAGTAAGAACAGCAACCAAGCACCGGTCTACCCACATATCAAATTATCAAAGTAACGAACGTGAATCAACTAAACATGATGGATGTGACTAGACAACAACTTTCATGTGTCCTCGAGAGCACTTTGCTTTACATAAGAGAACTTTCTGGCTTGTCCTTTGCTATAAAAAGATTGGGCCACCTTGCGGCACCTTTCTTACTATTGCTACTTGTCACTTGTTATGAATTATCTTGCTACAAAACTATTTATCACCGCTACTTTCAGTACTTGCAGAGAATACCTTGCTAAAAACCGTTTATCATTTCCTTCTGCTCCTTATTGGGTTCGACACTCTTGCTTATTGAGAGGACCATAAATGATTCCCTATACTTCTGGGTCATCACCCAAGGAAGGTGTGTTGAACATTCTACCTGGGTAATACACCGTTAGGCATTCAATTCCCAAACCTTTATAGTGCCACACAACATGAGTTTGTGACCATTGCATCGGTGTTAGGGACCACACTGTTGACTATTCAATTTTGGTGTTCGTTTAAACAGGTCGACGAAGTAGATTCATTTTGTCAAGAGGTTGATGAGGGTCAACCTATCAGTTGGGTGGCGACTCGTTTCAGTGGAAGTTAATAATATCTGGTGGTTCCATCATTTAAATCAATTAACACATGTCCATCCTGGTGGTTCCATCATTTAAATCAATTAACACATGTCCATCCTGGTGGTTCCATCATTTAAATCAATTAACACATGTCCATCCTTTTGAAATAAATCTATCTGGAAATTACGTTCACTTGAAAATAAAGATCTTTAGGGCATCTTTAACGCTAACCTGCAAAAATCGTTCCTCATCCATCCGCGAACAGGGGGGACCAATCCGCGGACATGGATGCAGGAGGCAGCCATCCAACTGTAGCCGCATATATTTTCACAACAACTCAAACCAACCGGATGAAATTCATTCAAACAAGCCTGTGTTTCATATAAACATGGCCAGATTTCATATAAACATACCGGATTCATATAAACACAATGGATTTCATTACAAATACATCAAAGCGGTGCTAGGCGGGCTCTGGAGTATAATTAACACCTAATCTAAATGATCACTAGCATCCGGTCCCCGTGTCCGGCCATCAGCCCCAAGAACTAAAGCTTCACCGTCTCTAGTTCCGCTATGGCGCTCTCTAGCTCCTCCTACGTAACCTCCTCCATAGCCCCGGGAACTGAAGTAGTCCGCCTCCACGTCGCCGCCAAGCGACTGATTGGCCGAAGATGCCCATCCCACCAAACTTGGCGTCAATGGGAGAGGAGTGGTGGCCTTCCTAGGACACGAGTGGCGGCGACCTACCATGCAATACTCTTCCTCGCTGCCGGCGGCAGTCGCGGACATGCCGACTTCTTCCTGGTTATGGCGCCATGGTGCGGCCCCCTCATCGTCGATCGTGCGGAACAATGCCTCGCCCGCCTCGTCGTTGCACTTCTTGTCGGCAGCCACCACCTCCGCCACCAGCTGCTGGTACCGCCGGCGGTTGAGGCAGATCTCGCGAGTAGAGCGGTAGGACTCGAGCAGCACCTCCTGCTCCGCCAGGTCCGTGTCCGGCGCGACCGCCCTACTGGCGACGACCTGCTCCTCCGCCTGCAGATGCTCCCGGAGGAGGTTGTGGTTGTAGTTAGCATCAGCCTGCGCCTCCCGGAATTGGTCCTCCCGCTCCTCCCGCACCATGTCCATATAATGGGCACGGGTCTCGCCGATGGTTATGGTGCAATGCACCGGCGAGGGTGGAGCAAAGGAGGAGGGTGCCACGGAGAAAGAGGAGGATGGCGTTGGCTCGTCGTCAGAGGCGTCCTCCGGCTGACTGCCGGCCTGCCAGTCGGTAGCAATGGCCGCCATGGCCTTCTTCTGCTCCGACGTCAGCCCGTCTCAGAGAGCTTTGGGTGCAACTGACTAGAAATTGATGGTTGCACGGGGTATCTTTCTCAGTCTTATAATATATGATGTTATTACATGGAAGCAGATTTGTAGCACATGTGTGCTCCACCCCCAATATGAACATTAAGTTGAAAAAATACTGAGAAATTTGAAAAAAAAAAACTTAGGATTTCATGATAAAGGGATGCTATACACACGACAGGCTGCAGACGATTTTCGGACGACGCATCTCATCAAGCCGTCCGTGCATACTGCACACCTGGACAGCACGGTCCATTCCTCCGTCGTGCAAAGTTCGTTTGAGAACTTTCGTCCATGTAGTAATGTAGTAGTTTCGTTGACTGAAACCGGACAAGTCGATGGCAATGGCACAGACACGCTCGACTTGACTAAGAGTGGAGACAAGCCGACTAGCCAGGCGCCCAACTTTAAAGACTACGCATATGGTAGTCTTCTTGCCGACAGCAAAGCTCGAAGAATCCAGAGGCATGCATAGTCGCTCAAAGTCAAGTATAGTGTGCGGCTCAACGCGGAGCTTATACGGTCGCACGTACTACTCCCTCTGTAAATTAATATAAAAGCGTTTAGATCATTACTTTAGTAATTTAGACGCTCTTATATTAGTTTACAGAGGAAGTACTAATTAACAGCAGTGGCCTCAAGTGGCTCGCGCACTCGATTCGATTCTCGATCCTCAAGTGGCGTGGAGGATGTGACGCCCACTTTCCTGCACAAGGAAACGAGTGGATGAAAGAGAACGCACAGGTTCAATGGTGGATCTTAACGTCAATATGAGGATCAATGTACAACTTGAAGGCCGCCATTGGTTGGCTCTTAACGTCAATAAGGATCAGCGTACTCACGTCTCCACTCTATTAAAGCACCCCTGAGTATCAAAGGCAGCAGGACAGTTGGAACTTCATTCATGTCCACCACGTTACATACCAACAACATGGTTTCTCCTCTGTTTTTAGCCACACTCCTCCTCGTGTCATCAGCTTTCTACCCCTTGTCATGTGCAGCAGCGCCGGCTGATGGCACCACGGACACGAGCAGAGATGCTCTGCTCTGCCTCAAGTCCCGCCTCCACGGTGCCACCACAGCCATGGCCACATGGAACCACACCACCGCACCAGATTTCTGCACCTGGCATGGCGTTTCATGCACAAGGAGCAGGCCAAGGCAACAACGCCTCGTCGTGGCCCTGGATATGGAGGCGGAAGGCCTCGCCGGTGAGATCCCGCCCTGCATCGCCAACCTCACTTCTCTGGTAAGGATCCACTTACCCAATAACGGGCTCTCCGGTCATATCCCGCCGGAGCTCGGCCGGCTCTCCGGACTCCGGTACCTCAACCTCAGCTTCAACGCGCTCAACGGCACCATCCCGTTCGCCCTCGGCGCGCTTCGCAACCTTTCTTCCCTAGACCTTGGCGACAACGGCCTTTCCGGCGTGATTCCTCCGTTGCTCGGGAGCTCGCCGGCTCTAGAGCACATCAGTCTCTCCGACAATTTCCTTGACGGAGAAATCCCACTGTCGCTGGCGAATAGTTCCTCGCTTCGTTACCTTTCACTTGACAACAATAGCATTGAAGGGGCGATCCCTGCGTCCCTTTTCAACTCCTCAACCATCACGGAGATACACCTTTGGCACAACAATCTGTCCGGTGCAATTCCACCTTTCATCATGTTCCCTTCAAAACTCACCGACCTAGACCTCTCCCAAAACAGTCTTTCCGGAGTCGTGCCGTCGTCGGTGGCAAACCTCTCGTCCCTTACCTCGCTCGACCTCTCGCACAACCAGTTGCAAGGATCCATTGCAGATTTGGGTAAACTTGCCGGCCTACAAAGCCTCGCTCTCTCGTATAACAGTCTGTCAGGAATAGTGCCACCTTCCATTTACAATATGTCTTCATTGAATTATCTTACGCTAGCCAGCAACAATCTTGGAGGAACGCTGCCTTCTGACATGGGTATCACACTTCCTAACCTCCAAACGCTGAGCATGGCGAATAATCATTTTGTGGGTGACATCCCTGCCTCCCTACAAAATGCATCCGGCATGATGTATATCCATATGGCCAACAACTCTCTGACTGGTGTGGTTCCTTCTTTCAGCTCCATGAAAAATTTGGAGTACGTAATGTTGTACTCAAATCATCTAGAGGCTGGAGACTGGACATTCTTCTCCTCTTTGGCGAATTGTACCCAACTGCTGAAACTGAATGTCGGTGAAAACAACTTGAGTGGGGATTTGCCAGCAAATTCCATAGCAAATCTCCCCAAAAGCTTGACCGCTCTAACCCTTTGGTCAAACAACATCTCTGGTACCATCCCATTGGAGATTGGAAACCTTTCTAGTCTTTCCATGCTCTATCTTGATACTAATCTTTTCATGGGGCCTATACCTTTCACCCTTGGTCAGCTACGCAATCTAGTTCAACTTGGCCTGTCAAAAAACAAATTTTCAGGAGAGATACCTCCTTCCATTGGGGATCTACATCAACTGGAAGAGCTTTATTTGCAACAAAATCAGTTGAGTGGAAGCATACCTGAAAGTCTAGCTAGTTGTCAGAACTTGGTTGCACTAAACCTTTCATGTAATACTCTTGGTGGAAGAATAAGCGGACACGTGTTGGGCAGCTTGAACCAACTGAGCTGGCTACTTGATTTATCACACAATCAACTCTCAATGTCCTTACCACTAGAGATGGGTAGGTTGATAAACCTTGGATCCTTGAACATCTCTCACAACAATATTACGGGCATAATCCCGTCCACACTTGGCAACTATGTCCAGTTGGAATCGCTTCGTTTAGAAGGGAACCTCCTGCAAGGAAGCATTCCACAATCACTAGCAGGCCTCAAAGCCATCCAAGTGTTAGATTTCTCCCACAACAATCTATCTGGTACAATACCGGAGTTCCTGGGGACCTTCACCATCTTGCAGTATCTGAATATGTCCTTCAACGACTTGGAAGGACCAATTCCCACTAGTGGAGTGTTTTCTAACACAAGTGGTGTTTTTGTCCAAGGAAATCCACACCTTTGTGCAAATTTTGCGGAACAAGAGCTGCCTAGATGCTTTGCTTCGGTACCCACAAAAGAACACAAGTTTGTCATCCCAGTGTTGATAGCTCTATCAGCTCTTGCTGCACTAGCTTTGATCTTGGGGATGTTCATTTTCTGGTTGAAGAGGGGGTACAAATCCAATGAGAACATTGTCCATTCATACATGGAGCTGAAAAGGATAACATATAGTGATGTTAACAATGCAACGGATAATTTTTCCCTAGTCAATGTAGTCGGCTCCGGGCAATTTGGGACTGTCTACAAAGGCTGGTTCGACGCACAAGATGGTACGGTTGCTATTAAAGTCTTCAAGCTAAATCAGCATGGCGCATTGCATAGCTTCATTGCTGAGTGCAAAGCATTGCAACACATCCGCCACCGGAATCTCGTGAAGGTGATAACCGCATGCTCAACTTATGACCCAGTGGGAAATGAGTTCAGGGCTCTAGTCTTCGAGTACATGGCTAACGGAAGCCTTGAAAACCGACTCCATAACCACCAGTGTGGTGGTTTGAGTTTAGGCGCAGTGATATGCATATCAGTTGACATTGCTTGTGCTCTTGACTACCTACATAATCTGTGCATCCCACCGGTTGTTCACTGCGATCTGAAACCAAGCAACATACTTTTTGACAATGACGATACTGCACGTGTCTGCGACTTTGGTCTGGCAAAGCTAATTCATGGTTGTTCATCTGGAGGGCAGAGCGGCACAACAAGCATAGTTGGACCAAGGGGGTCTATTGGGTACATACCTCCTGGTGAGTACATTATATGAACACATTCTGAAATGAGGTTGCAAAATCTAGTATGAGTAACTGTATCAATTTCTAGCTTGCTTTTACTAACACTAGCATGTTTCATTATGAGCTCCTCTGAAGAACTTTTTGTTTCAAAACATTGTCGCAGAGTATGGTATGGGCGGTGAAATCTCCACCGAGGGAGACATTTATAGCTATGGCATTGTTCTTTTGGAAATGTTAACACGAAAACGGCCTACTAATGAAGAATTCAATGATGGCTTGACGCTCCGCAAGTATGTGGAAGCATCACTTTCACGAACCCAGGACATTCTTCAACCCGGCCTTACTTCAGTGACGGGAGATCAGTTTGTTGATCAAATCCCAAACTTTCAAGAATGCAACGCATTTGCGCTGAAGGATATGTGTGCTCTCCGTCTCCTTAAACTTGGCTTATTATGCTCTGCGGAATCACCGAAGGATCGCCCTGCAATGCACGATGTCTACAGCGAAGTAACTGAAGTAAAAGAGGCGTTTTTCTCCATGGATAACCGAAGCAACGACCTTACATTATTAAGGCAAAAGGCGGTCGATGAAGGTTAAGCTCGTTGCTTCGACCACGGCATGAAAATATGTTGGTATCTTTTTTTTCCTTTTTTGTGAGCCAATCTGTTCGGCTCACTGCGGTGAACAGCCCTTTACATGATAATGATGGGTTTCTACTAGGGAAATGTTTTATATTTCTTTGCTAGATAAACTAGAAGACTAGAAAATGACACATTGTACAAATATTGAAAATACAGTTCGAACAGTGAAGCTCATTTTCAGTTCACCTCTCCCCACGAACATGCAAATTTTCATCAAAATTTGTGATCATTTTGTGAACCAGACAAAAATTTCAAGATACAAATGAACAGCCATAAAGTTGTCTCTTTCGTACAAGTAACAAGCCATATCATGCATTCCTGGCCGCATGTACATCAACTACAGCTGATATGACGAAGCAGTGGGTCCGGTATGTAAGCTAACCCAAAGGAGACGGCAATTGGCCGGCACAGCCCAGAGGGCATGTAACTAATTTTTTCGCAAGCGGTAGTGGCATAGACCGAACTCGTGAAGTTCCAGTGGCAGCCGTTGAATATCCGACTTCACTAGTGGCACAGGCCAAAATTCCCCTCCACTCACTGATTGACCCCTTGTGGCTGCAACGTATTATGTTGTAGGTGTATTTCACAAAGAGTAAGGTTGTGTAGGTTCGCTAGTCTCCACTCTACACATTTCGCCTCTGGCATCGGATGAGACTTTCATTGTTAACTTTATTTACTTTGATAAGCTAGCTTTGGGCAAAAGCAACAATTTGTATTAAACTGTGTATTCTGGATCATGTGTTGTAATAGAATAGGATAATTTTGTGTTAGTATTTCATTGGTGTCCTGTATGCTGGTGAATCAATCCAGTGACGGGCACGGTAAGCATGAAGAGTAAAAACCTAACAGGTTTGGTCGTTACAACATGCAACCTGGGTTATAAAAAAAGACGATGCAACCTAGACTTGTTAAAAGCCGTTTTACAGGAGCACTCTTCCCTAAACCGAATTCAAAACTGAAAAAAGACCTCTATCTAGGACTCAAACATATGCCAACGGGCTGATCTTTGTACAACAAACATGATGAACTTTAACCAGCCACACTAGATCTTCTTCCTTTCTTTGCGGGAACACTATATCTTCTTTCGACAGGGAGGAATGATAGACTTTGTATCTGATCGGCACTAGCGCCCTAAACATATAAAAGTACAATCTTGATATACTTTTTGAGGGAAGTACAGTCTTGACTAACGGCCGCAAGTACAAAGTCTTGTGCGGCAAACACAACCGGGCCAGTCAGGATCACCTTGGCCTGCAGGAACAATTTACATATGACTTGCAATGGGTACTAACAATTGTGGGAGTATAATATGTTAACACTTACTCCCTCCGTAAACTAATATAAGAGCGTTTAGATAACTAAAATAGTGATCTAAACACTCTTATATTAGTTTACAGAGGGAGTAATTGATTAGACATTATGATGGATCTGTTGAACAACATATGATCTGCAAGATTACAACAAGGCCATACTATAACAAAAAGACTACATGGCCAGAGCACTTACGACATCCAAACCCACGGGCACATCCGCCAGCCCTCGGGGCGCCGGCGCAATGAGAAGAATCATCTCCAGTATAACGAGCAGAAGAACCATGTCCATGTGGCACCTCCAAACCATGATCTATATGGCACAAAGAAGACTGTTGCACTCGTCACTCTCTTTGTCCTCTTGATCGTCACCTTGCTGCTTCTTGGTCTCTCTCTATATAATGGGGTTTGTACAGAAATTTTGATGACCACGCGCTCCATATGACTGTTGAACAATTGTAGCTGGCATAGACGACTCAAAGTGGAGAGAAGTCGGCTACAAAGAAGAGAGTAGCTGGTGGCAACAGTCATCGTTGCCTGCGTTTTCTTCTCCTGGAAGTCAGGCGACTACTAAGGCGACTAGAGTTTAGCCGGGCCGCCGCCGGCCGCCTCCTTGGCGACGGCGCGTGGGCTGGCGTCTCTTTCCCAGGGCGGCGCCCGCGGTGCCGTGGCTGGTCTCTCGCTCTCTGGTAGAGTTTCAGGCTGCAACAATTAACTGTGCTGATGCAGGTTCATGAGTTGATCTCGTATGCCTACAACTAGTACGTCATGAGGTTTCCATCTACTGTGTTTGCGTACAGTTTCCCTGGTGGTGCTTAGGGAACTTGCTTGTTGATCGGATCTGAAGACAACTTTGGATCTGTTCTTTTTGTCCCGGCGCTGCTTGGTGCAGTGATCGGTTTTCTGTCCCGGCGTTGGTTGGCAACGATCGGTTCTCTTTACTGCAGTTAAGGAGGTGAGGATCTACTCCCGGACTACTACCTTTAGCTGTATCGATGTGTCGGTGGAGGAACCGGATGGTAAATTGTGGAGTACTTAGCAGGAGTTGTTGCGCAACGTCGTCAAGCTGGCCGAAAGTTTGGGGCAGAGGAAACTGTGGAAGAGGTGGTCAGAACAGCGTGGCAAAAGGCAGTCGTCCTATGGATTTGTCCTTCGGCTAGCGACAAACTAGCCGTTGTGCATAAGGATCTCCATTTGTGGGATCGAAAAGTTTTGAAGGGCCCTCGTACTCGGTTGAAGGCAACACAGCAGGAACTGGAAATGATCATGCTTGTGTCGTTTACTGCTGAGATTAAGTCGAAGCAGCAAGAACTTACATTGAAGATTGAAAACCTCCTTGAACAGGAGGAAATCTATTGGGCTCAGAGAGGTCATGCGAATTGGCTGCGACGCGGCGACCGTAACACAAAATTTTATCATCAGTACGCTTCGGCCCATAGGCGCCGCAATTTAATTAAGAGATTGAAAAATAATAATAATAAATGGGTTGAGGGGAATGATAACCTCAAGCCCCTCATTTTCGATTACTTTCGGAGCCTTTTTGATTCTGATGTAGGAATGATAGATGAGGATTTGCTGTCCACTGTTAAACTAGTGGTTACGCCGCATATGAATGTTGTATTAATTGCACCATATACATAGGAGGAAGTAAAGAAAGCCCTATTCCAAATTGGCGATATGAAGGCTCCTGGCCCGGGTGGTCTTCATGCTATTTTCTTCAAACGCTTCTGGCACATTGTTGGAGAGGAGCTTACTAGAGAAGTACTTGATGCTATCAACAATAAGAAGATCCCAGATGGGTGGAATACTACAAATGTTGTGTTAATCCCAAAGGTGGACAGCCCTGAGGTAATAACCCAATTCAGACCCATTAGTTCATGCAACGTGGTATACAAGATAATCTCAAAGATGCTGGCCAACATACTGAAAAAGATCCTTCCTGACGTGATTTCTCCGACACAAAGTGCGTTTGTACCAGGCAGGTTAATAACTGATAATGTGTTGGTCGCTTATGAATGCTTTCATTCCACTAAAAAGCGAACACATGGCTCAAATGGTGTCTGTGCTGTTAAGTTGGACATGCTAAAAGCATACGACAGAGTAGAATGGGATTTTCTTCAGCAGATGATGATAAGGTTGGGTTTTCATTCGCAATGGGTTGAACTTATTATGGAGTGTGTCTCCTCCGTAAGCTACCAAATCAGATTTAATGACATGAAAACAGAGGAGTTTTTACCAACCAGAGGCCTTCGACAGGGCAATCATTTGTCCCCATACCTCTTTTTGATCTGTTCTGGAGGTCTATCAAGCATGCTAGCTCATGAGGAAGAAATTGGTGGAATTGAAGGTATAAAAGTTTCAAGGAATGCCCCTTCTATTTCTCATCTTTTTTTTTGCTGATGATTCTTTGATACTGATGAGAGCATCATAATGCAAACACGTTGAAAAGGATTCTCGACATGTAATGTGTTAGTTCAGGGAAGCGTGTAGGTACCCCAAATCCAGTCTATTTTTTAGTCCTAATACCAGAGTAAATGACAGGGAGAGTGTTTGTGGAATACTGGATATATTAACCGAAGCTCTGTCAGATAAGTATCTAGGTTTACCAACTATTGTTGGGGTTGACCGTAGTGACTGTTTTCAGCATCTAGTTGACAGAGTGTGCCATAGACTGAAGGGATGGAAAGAAAAGATTTTATCAATGCAAGGTAAAGAGATTCTCCTGAAATCTGTGGTGCAGGCAATTCCATCCTATGCTATGTATGTGTTTAAGTTACCGAAAGGGATATGTAAATCAATCACTGATGAAATATCGGGTTTCTGGTGGGACGATGGAGAGGAGAAAAGGAAAATGCATTGGTTTGCATGGTGGAAAATGTGTGTCCCGAAGAAGAAGTGGGGCATGGGGTTTAAAGACCTTCACAGCTTTAACCTTGCTATGTTAGCAAAGCAGTGTTGGCGACTTCTCCAAAATCCGGACTCTTTGTGTGCACGTGTTCGGAGTGCAAAATATTATCCTAGTGGCGATATTCTCAAAGCTGGTCCAAAGAAAGGCTCGTCTTTTACTTGGCAAAGTATTGTTGCTGGAATAAAACTTTCAAAAGGGGTTGCATCTGGCGAGTGGGCACTGGTTCCTAGATTAACATTTGGGAGTACCCTTGGATCCCTTCTAGCGAAACCATGAAGCTTATTACCCCTAGAAGAGGAATTGTGTTAACAAAGGTGGAAGATATAATCGACCCCCACACGGGACAGTGGGATGAGGCACTATTGCATAGTGCGTTCTCACCAGTGGATGTGCACAGAATACTTCAAATCCCCCTCCATGTTGAAACTATGGAAGATTCTGTGGCGGCATTATACGAGATCCAGAACTTTCTCAATTCGTTTGGCATACCATGTGGAGTTCGATCATTAGTTCGGACGTCATTATGCAAGCTTGAATAGCCCAGGGAGTGCTCGGTTGAATGCGGTTTGGAAAGAATTATGGCAACTTCGCCTTCCAGGGAAGATCAAACATTTTGGCTGGAAAGTATTAAAGGGGGTATTACCATGTTACCGGTGTTCTCGCATGCAGACATGCACCCTTGATCCCGCAATGTCCACTGTGCAAAACTAGTCCAAAGGATATCCAACACTGTCTGCTTACGTGTATCCGTGCATCTGAAGTGTGGACTGCTCTAGGACTATTGGAGGTGATTGAACAAGCCATTCGGCAGGACCGATCCGGCTCTATTACCCTAGATATATTGATTCGGCTCCGCACATTGACACATACCATACCAACTTGATTATGCTTCTATCAGTTTTGATTATTATAGTAGAGAGGCAAACTTGATAGCGGATGGTTTAGCAAAGCACTGTTTCAGCATTAGTAAATCAGAAGAGTGGGAGAGCATTGTCCCTGACTTTATTCTTCACCATTATGTAAACGATCTTGTTGTTATTTGAGGAATAAAGTTATTACGCTAAAAAAGGGGGTTAATTATCCTTTTGCCCTTAGTGGTGTCCACCTGCTCAGTTTTGCCCTTAGATGCGAATTGTGCTCAGTTTTTCCCCTAGTCCGTGCGCACCGACTCGTTCCGTGAACTCTGACGTCTCCGTCAGGTCAACCTTTTGACTCAGTCCTTACAGGTGGGACCAGGCGGCGAGACGGCCAATTTTATTCAGACCGTTGCACGCGTGGCTTGTGGGACCCAGCAGAGAGCCGTTGCGGGTGTGCTATATAAGCGGGCGACAGCGGCGGTGACCACGGCGACAGAGAGCATGGCGGTGACCACGGCGACAGAGAGAGAGAGAGAGAGAGAGAGAGAGAGAGAGAGAGCACGGCGGTGGTGAGGGAGTCCTGGATTAGGGGGTATCCGGACAGCCGGACTATATACATCATCCGGACTATTGGAGCGTGAAGATACAAGACTCAAGACTCCGTCCCGTATCCGGATGGGACTCTCCTTTGCGTGGAAGACAAGCTTGGCGATCCAGATATTATATTTCCTTCCTTGTAACCGACTCCGTGTAAACCCTAGCCCTCTCCGGTGTCTATATAATCGGAGAGGTCGGTCCTTAGAAGGCCGATCACAACTACAATCATAATCATCATAGGCTAGCTTCTAGGGTTTAGCCTCTACGATCTCGTGGTAGATCTACTCTTGTACTATTCATATCGTCAATATTAATCAAGCAGGAAGTAGGGTTTTACCTCCATCGAGAGGGCCCGAACCTGGGTAAACATTGTGTCCCTTGCTTCCTGTTACCATCAGCCTAAGACGCACAGATCGGGACCCCCTACCCGAGATCCGCCGGTTTTGACACCGACATTGGTGCTTTCATTGAGAGTTCCTCTGTGTCGTCGCTGCAAGGCTTGATGGCGCCTTCAATCGTCGACAACACGTTCCAGGGCGAGACTTTTCTCCCCGGACAGAACTTTGTGTTCGGTGGCTTCGCATTGCGGGCTAATTCGCTTGGCCATCTGGAGCAGATAGACAGCTACGCCCCTGGCCACCAGGTCAGATTCGGAAACCTGAACTACACTGCGGACATTCGCGGAGACTTGATCTTCGACGGATTCGGTCCTGCGCCAGGAGCACCGGACAGTCACGATGAGCACGGCTTAGACCTGCTGTCGGACAACGCTCGGGATATCACCCCAGCAGTAGCCCCGGACCTAAATTCGGAGCAGGCTGCATTGCCTAAGGACGGAGGGATGGACCCCGCCCCGCAGGCCGCACACTCATCGGCGGTGGAGCCGAACACGGGCATCACTTCTAAGGAAGCCTGTGACTCCAGACCCCCGGACTCGTGTCCGGTTGTAGGTTCCAGTCTGTGCGCTCCCGAGCCCGCCGAGCCTGGTCGGGCTCCGGTAATGGAGTTTACCGCTGCGGATATCTTCCAGCACTCGCCCTTCGGCGACATGCTGAACTCATTAAAGTCTCTCTCTTTGTCAGGAGGCTCTTGGCCGAACTATGTCCGGCCAGAGTGGGAAGCAGGCGACGAAGGAATTCGCTGCATACCCACCACCCACTTCATTGCCACGGTCGATGATCTAACCGACGTGCTTGACTTCGACTCCGAAGGCATCGACGATATGGACGACGATGCAGGAGAAGATTCAGAATCTCTGGGGCGCTAGACTACTACCTCGTCACATGATATATACATGGTGGATACGCCCAAGGAGGACGACGGCGACAATCCGGAAGATAAAACCCCCGGGCAAAAGCCAAAACGACGGCGCAGACGCCGCTCAAAGTCCAGCAACAGTAAAAATAGCAACAAGAGCGCCAGAAAGATCGACATACCAGTCAACTCCGAAGGCAATAACGACCACATGGACCCAGCGATGGAGCAGGACGAGCCAGGTCACGCCGAACCCAGTTCGGAGCAGACGCCCGATCATAATGATCCCGAGGGACGAGTCAATCAAACCGCCCCAGGACAAGAACACAGTCCGGACGATGATGCATTCATCATTCCGGAAGAACGCGTGGAGCGAGATAACCTCCACAGAAGGCTTATGGCCACAGCGAGAAGTATAAAGAAGCAGGAGCAACGGCTGAAAGCCGCACAGGAAACGCTCAATCGCAGATGGAATAAAGTGCTAGACACTAAAGAAAGATACGGCGACGATCGCCATAGAAAGAGCTATCCAAAACGCAAGCTACTGCCAGAATTCGATGACGAGGCCATTCCACCAAAGAATAACACGACCAGGAGGCCAGACGTACCACTTCATAACCGCATCAGAGCGGCTACCGACGACGCGCACGATCTACGTGAGCACCTGGATAAGAAAGCTGGCACGGCCAGGTCCATCTACGGATCTAAGGGACACATACCGGCGAGGGACTATGGTCACAAAAACGATCATACCAACCAAATACCCGTTCGGAATAAACACCGGACACAACAACAGTCGAAGGCATGCCACAGCACGTCCAGATACAGAGGGCTGCTCACCCCCTGTGCTTCACCGAAGAAGTACTGGACCATGAATTTCCACAAGGTTTTAAACCTGTGAACATAGAGGCATACGACGGAACGACAGACCCAGGGTCTGGATTGAGGATTTTATCCTGCATATTCATATGGCTAGTGGAGATAACCTCCACGCCATCAAGTACCTTCCCCTCAAGTTGAAGGGACCAGCTCTACACTGGTTGAAGAGCCTCCCCGAAAATTCAATTGGGAGTTGGGAGGAACTCGAGGATGCTTTCAGGGCCAATTTTCAAGGGACTTATGTCCGGCCTCCGGATGCGGACGATTTAAGTCACATAATTCAACAGCCCGGAGAGTCCGCCCGCAAGCTTTGGAACAGATTCCTCACTAAGAAGAATCAAATTGTCGATTGTCCGGACGCCGAAGCGTTAGCAGCATTCAAACACAGCATCCGTGACGAGTGGCTTGCCAGACACCTCGGCCAAGAAAAGCCAAGGACAATGGCAGCCTTAACAAGCCTTATGACCCGCTTTTGCGCGGGTGAAGATAGCTGGTTGGCCCGTAAAGGCACCAGCGACCCAAGCACATCCGAAATAAGGGACGGCAATGGGAAGCCACGGCGTAATAAAAACAAACGCCAAAACAAGGAAGAGAGCTTGGACAACACAACGGTCAATGCCGGATTCAGGGGCTCTCGACCTGATCAGCAAAAGAAGCCATTTAAAGGTAGTAAAGAGGGACCGTCCAGTCTGAACAGAGTCCTGGACAGACTGTGCCAAATTCATGGCACCCCCGACAAACCTGCGAACCACACGCACAGAGAGTGCTGGGTCTTCAAGCAGGCCGGCAAATTAAAAGCCGAACACAAGGGAAGGGAAACACCAAGTGAAGACGGGGATGAACCTCGCCAGCCGAACACAGAGGGATAGAAAAAATTCCCACCAGAGGTTAAAACAGTAAACATGATCCACGCGACTCACACATCCACGAGAAGGCACGAACGCGCGTTCAGAGACGCGTACGATATAGAGCCCATCGTACCCAAACCGAACTACTGGATGGCATGTCCGATCACCTTCGATCACACGGACTGCCTAAATAGTATTCGGCGCGGAGGATCAGAGGCCTTGGTGCTTGACCCAATAATCGACGGATACCATCTCACTCACGTCCTCATGGACGGCGGCAGCAGTCTCAATTTAATATACGAGGACACTGTCCGCGGGATGGGGATAGACCCATCCAGAATTAGCCAAAGCAACACCACCTTTGAAGGGGTGATACCAGGCGTTGAAGCCTACGGCAGGGGCTCCGTCGTACTGGAGGTAACATTCGGCTCGCCAGGCAACTCCAGAAGTGAAGAACTACTCTTCACCATCGCACCCTTCCAAAGCGGCTATCATGCATTGCTTGGAAGAACGGCTTTCGCCCGCTTCAACGCATTACCGCACTATGCCTACCTTACACTCAAGATGCCCGGTCCACGTGGCGTCATCACCGTTCACGGGAAAATAGAACGCTCTTCACGTGCAGAGGAACACGTGACGGCCCTAGCGGCCGGACTATAAGCGGCCTCCAAATATCGGAAAACATGACTGGTCATTAAGACCACAAACACGGTTAGACGAGTCCGGCAGCCCGGATAAAACTGAACCAGGGCACTGTATATGTAATCCCATAAAGGACACCAGGGGCTATTAATACTTAATATAGCCCCACACCTGGCTCAACCTTATTGGCAGGCCAACATCTTACACTTTTACTATCCACCGCATACTTACGTTGTACTCTCCTACACGAGTTTTCTTTTTTACAAACAACGTTCACGCGATACCCTTCCAGGATACGGCACAACGGAGACAAAGGCGCAGACGTGCAGCAGGGCCCCGCTCAAAAGATTTCTTTTTAGATTAAGCCCCTGTGTAAACCTTTTCTATTGCCTCTTGTTGTTTAAACATCCCATGGGTTCCATACCCACAGAGGATACTACTGTGATTGCCATTTTGCCACGACAGACTAATGCACGTACCTGGAAATACAGGGTTTATAATGAATGGGCATTCTTCAGCCCATTTTCTGCTACAAAGTCCGAATACCTTCGGGAGTGTTCGGCGTCACGAGTTTGGCCTTATATGCATCAGCTCTGAATCATGTCTTTTGTCAAATGTTGGGTTTGCCCGGCTCCTAGGTTTGCCGCCTTATGTTCCGTTCTTATCGGCTAAGGCGGCCAAAGGAGAACTACTGCGATTGTGCGCTGGTTATTCCAGATGAGCACCTCAGTAGAGAAATCCGAACACTGACTGTCATGATACAACGCGAGACTGTTCAACCACTCGAAGACCTACCGGAATCTTTAGGATTCCTCCGCATTAACGAAGGGCCGTTTCCCGGCCATGTACATATGCGCCCGTATTCTGATGCACACAAAAGTACTAGGGGCTACATAGTAGCCCCACTGTCAAACTCCTATGGCTAAGTGAAAGTGTTACAGCTATATAGTATGGTTGCCTAGTTCGACGTGCGATCACCTCCTTAATGGACCAAGAGTTGGAACAAGTGTGATTATGCATATTTTTCGCGAACACCCCCGCATTGTATGCGTGCGGGCTGAAGCCAACGACTGCTAACTTTCAAAATTACACATAGACATAAAAACGGCCGCACAGGAGGCACAAATAATACTTTCGGGCACAAAGTATAAATATAGCCTCATAATCAAAATAACATTGTTTTTACAATGATTCTCTTTGTCATTCGAACAATATATTCTTCGAGCACTGCGCCCCTATTAGGCGGGCACCTTCTGTTACCTGCTCCAAGTAGTGCTCGGCCGGATACTGGCCTCCCGCCGGATTCTGGGTCGCTACCATGGTGGCCTCCATATCTGTCCAATAGGCTTTAACGCGGGCAAGAGCCATTCGTGCACCCTCTATGCACGCCGACCTTCTCATGGCGTCGATCTGAGGCACGACCCCAAGGAATTGTTGCACCAAGCCAAAGTAACTGTCCGGCTTAGGCCCCTTCGGCCAAAGATGGTCTATTACAGACCACATTGCAAGCCCGGACAGCCTATGAAGCTCCGCCACAACAGCCATCTGTTGGAAATATGCCCTAGAGGCAATAATAAAATGGTTATTATTATATTTCCTTGTTCATGATAATTGTCTATTGTTCATGCTATAATTGTATTAACTGGAAACCGTAATACATGTGGGAATACATAGACCGCAACATGTTCCCAGTGAGCCTCTAGTTGACTAGCTCGTTGATCAATAGATGGTTATGGTTTCCTGACCATGTACATTGGATGTCATTGATAACGGGATCACATCATTAGGAGAATGATGTGATGGACAAGACCCAATCCTAAGCATAGCACAAGATCGTGTAGTTCGTTTGCTAAAAGCTTTTCTAATGTCAAGTATCATTTCCTTAGACCATGAGATTGTGCAACTCCCGGATATCGTAGGAATGCTTTGGGTGTGCCAAACATCACAACGTAACTGGGTGGCTATAAAGGTGCACTACGGGTATCTCCGAAAGTGTCTGTTGGGTTGGCACGAATCGAGACTGGGATTTGTCACTCCTTGTGACGGAGAGGTATCTCTGGGCCCACTCGGTAATGCATCATCATAATGAGCTCAATGTGACTAAGTAGTTAGTCATGGGATCATGCATTACGGAATGAGTAAAGTGACTTGCCGGTAACGAGATTGAACGAGGTATTGGGATACCGACGATCGAATCTCGGGCAAGTAACGTACCGATTGACAAAGGGAATTGTATACGGGATTGCTTGAATCCTTGACATCGTGGTTCATCCGATGAGATCATCGTGGAACATGTGGGAGCCAACATGGGTATCCAGATCCCGCTGTTGGTTATTGGCCAGAGAGCTGTCTCGGTCATGTCTGCATGATTCCCGAACCCGTAGGGTCTACACACTTAAGGTTCGGTGACGCTAGAGTTGTTATGGGAATTAGTGTGCAGTTACCGAATGTTGTTCGGAGTCCCGGATGAGATCCCAGACGTCACAAGGAGTTCGGGAATGGTCCGGAGGTAAAGATTTATATATGGGAAGTCCTATTTTGGCCACCGGAAAATGTTCGGGATTTTTCGGTATTGTACCGGGAAGGTTCTGGAAGGTTCCGGAGTGGGGCCCACCTGCATGGGGGGACCCACATGAACGTGAGTAGTGGGGGAAAGGCCCCACACCCCTGGTCAAGGAGCACCAAGATCCCCCCTTAGAAGGAATAATATCGTATCCCGAAGGGATAAGATCAAGATCCCTAAAAAGGGGGATAACAATCAGTCGGGAAGGAAATGATGGGATTTCTTTCCTCCCACCTTTGCCAACGCCCCAATGGACTTGGAGGGCAAGAAACCAGCCCCCTCCATCCCTATATATAGTGGGGAGGCGCATGGGAGCTTCACCCTTCCCCTGGCGCAGCCCTCTCCCTCCCCAACACCTCCTCCGTAGTAGTAGTGCTTGGCGAAGCTCTGCCGGAGAACTGCAAGCTCCACCACCACGCCGTCGTGCTGCCGGAGCTCTCCCTCAACTTCTCCTCTCCCCTTGCTGGATCAAGAAGGAGGAGACGTCCCCGGGCTGTACGTGTGTTGAATGCGGAGGCACCGTTGTTCGGTGCTTAGATCGAATTCGGCTGCGATCTGAATCGCTTAGTGAACGACTCCACCGACTGCGTTCTTGCAACGTTTCCGCATCGCGATCTTCAAGGGTATGAAGATGCACTCCCCTTCTCTCTCATTGCTAGTTACTCCATAGATTGATCTTGGTGATGCGTAGAAAACTTTGAATTTCTGCTACGTTCCCCAACACCATCTTCTCACTCAATGGCAGCGGGCGCGCGGGAGCATTGAATTGCGACCAGAAAAGCTTCTCCACTTCTTTATCACCTTGCTCCTCGAAAAACTTGGCTGCATTAGCTGTACTCTTCGCCAAGTCCGCATACGCGTCTGCATGACTCCAGCGTCCATCCAGGGGAGCATACTTCGGATCCAAAAACTTCGTCCGCAGTAAGTAGGAGCCCCCAGCCGCGATTTTACCGGCCCGTTGAAGCTCCTCCCGCACACTCCTGACCTCGGTCCGCATCTCCTTGGTGGCATTACGTGCCTTGTTCAGGTCGGCTGAACTAGCCTTATTCTCCTTTTCAAGGAGTTCATACCGGTCGGCGGCATTTTTCAACTCCACAGCCATTTCGACTATCTTTTCCTCGCTCCGGCGATGAGCAGCCTGTTCGGCTCTCAATTCTTAGGCCGCCTTTAGGGCAACCGCATTGCTAACTCGAGCTTATTACTTGGCATGGGCAAGTTCTGCCCTCAGGGCTTCCACGGCAGTAGCACCATCTGCATTGCAAACACATTGCATTAATATTTATGCCCTTCTCATATTTTCCTATACAACATAATAAGGAAAGCAGAGCACATACCTTGTGACTCGTTCAGCCGCTCGTTCACCAGCGTAATCTCGACATCAATAGATCCGATCTGCCTCCTTAGCTCGGCAACTTCAACGGACTGGTCGGCTGCCGGACCTTTAGATACCTGCACATAGGTACAGCGCAATCATTACTATATGATCCCCCGTTTGTCTCCTAGGACGGGCAACCAGAGTCTCAGGGGCTACTATCCATATGGAGAACACCTAGCGCGTGCCTCACAGTCAAAAAATAGTGTGTTTTTTACTACATACCTCAAAGCCTCTGAGCAGGCTCCTGAATGCTTCATTCAAACCGCTTGTGGCGGATGAAATCTTCTTGAGCACCATGCTCATTAATGAGCGGTGCTCCTCCGAGAGAGCAGCTTGCTCTAGAAGGCCTGTTAGTATCTCCGGCCGGACATCGAACTGTGTCGGACCCTTCCCATCGCCCCCATGGGAGCCAAACGCTCCGAGCTCAGGGCGGCTGACGTATTAGCTTCCGGCTTCGGCAGATCCGGACTCCTCCGTGACGACACCTCGGTGTCGCCCTCTTCATGAGGCGATGAGGTGGGTGGGGTCTCGCTCTCCATCATCTTCGGAGGAAGATCCCCCGAAGACGAACTCTGTTGAGAAAAGCTGCTAGCCGGACTGCAAAAGACGAATCCTGGTTATTGATCTCGGAGAAACGCAGTACCTTTGAATTAACAATTAACTTACGGCTCGGTTGAGGGCTGGCCCGTTGGCGGGCATGACGTGGTGAGGACGCCCTTCAGGGCAGAGCCCCCCGGGGACACTTTCTTTCCCTGTTTGGGCATCTCCGTCTCCAAGTCTTCGGAGGCGGCCCTTTTCTTCCCGCGCAGGGAGGTGGCCTCGGATTCCCCTCTCCGACTATCCTCCCTTGGGGAGGAAGCAATTCCCCCGGTCCGGATGCACAGTGTGTGAAGTTCGGCTTCACTATCCTTTCCTTCGTCCTTCCCTGAGGGCATTTTGCTGAGCACCCGACCAAGCATCTTGGCAACGGTTGGACCAAGCGAGCCTTTGGGAAGTGGCGCTGGACACCTGATTCTCTCCGCTTTGCTGAGCCATTCCTGGCCACGGAGGGTTTTCAGAATAATGACTATGACAAATAAAAACAAAGTGTCCGGTTTAAGGTTACTTACTTGGGCATCTAGGCGCTTGCAGCTCAGGCCCGCATCCTCGATGGTGTCCGGACACTTTACTTGTGGTCTGAAGAATAATTTACACATCCCTTCGAGCTTCAGGCCGAAGAAGTGCTTAACAGTCCACGGACCCTTTGGATTGAACTCTCACATCCGGGGAGGCCGGCGTTTGCACGGCAACATCCGTCGGATTAGCATTACTTGAATTATGCTAACAAGGTTAATGTCCTTCTCAAGAAGCTCCCGGATACGGCTCTACAGTATCGGAACATCACTGGCGGGCCCCCAATTCCGCCCTACGTTGGTCCATGACACCAATTGTGGTGGAGGGCCCGAGCGGAACTCGGGGGCGGCCACCCACTTTGTGCCTCTGGGAGCCATGACATAAAACCACCTCCGTTGCAATACATTGGATACTTCTGGGAAAGAACCCTCTGGCCATGGGGCATCGGCGTTCCTGCTTATTACGGCAGCTCTGCACTCCGCATGTCGCCCCTCGACCATCTTCGGCTTCACATTGAAGGTCTGAGCCATAAGCCGAAGTGTGGAGAGACATGGAGAAAAGCCTCGCACACAATGATGAACGACGAGATATGGAGGATAGCTTCCGGAGCTAGATCGTGAAAATCGAACCCGTAATGGGACATGAGCCCCCTCACAAAGGGGTCAAGGGTGAGGCCCAAGCTGCGGAGGAAGTGAGGAACAAACACGACGCTCTCATTGGCCTCCGGTATAGGGATGACCTGCCCTGGAGCAGGAAGCCTGTGCTGGATATCGGCGGTCTGGTATCCGACCTCCCTAAGCCTCGCAATGTCCTCCTCTTGGATCGAGGAGGCCACCCACCGGCCTTGAGGATTGGATCCGGACATATTGGAGGATCTGTGGTGTTGGAGCTTAGGTCTCGGGTGTTGGAACTCGACGTGCGAGAAGGTGCAAGGGAGGTGGAAAAGAGGCATAGGCCTCGGCCCCTTTATAAAGGGGGTGAATATCAAGAGTCCTCAGCGTGACCGCTTGAGGCTTATCTACAAACACACAGAGTCATACCAACGGTCGTCGTGGGGTCACGCACGCCCATATTGATGGAAGATCCTGTAGTAAGAGGAACACGATCTCTGCTTTGGCAGGGCGTGCCAATAATACCGCCTCGCAACACGAGTCAAGGTGGGGAGAGAAACGCCAGTTCGTGTTGGACCAGGCCACGATGCAGGGGCACGACGTACGAAGATTGCCAGTACATCAGATTTATGCTATGTTCCCTACAATAGTATGTGAAGATTATCTCACAGATCCGGACACGGTCTAAGTGTTCGATAGTTACTTTGGAGTATTCGGAGATGGAACCCGCCTTGCAATGCCGAAGACAAGACTGTGCGCCGGACTCATCATCATTGAAGCCTGGTTCAGGGGCTAATGAGGGAGTCCTAGATTAGGGGGTATCCGGACAGCCAGACTATATACATCATCCGGACTATTGGAGCGTGAAGATACAAGACTCAAGACTCCGTCCCGTGTCCGGATGGGACTCTCTTTTGCGTGGAAGACAAGCTTGGCGATCCGGATATTATATTTCCTTCCTTGTAATCGACTCCGTGTAAACCCTAGCCCTCTCTGGTGTCTATATAAACCGGAGAGTGTTGGGGAACGTTGCAGAAAATTAAAATTTTTCCTACGGTTTCACCAAGATCCATCTATGAGTTCTACTAAGCAACGAGTCAAGAGAGAGAGTTTGCATCTACATACCACTTGTAGATCGAGCACGGAAGCGTTCGAGGGAGTGGTGATGATGAAGACGTTCCCAACGTGATTCCGATCACCGATGACCAAGTGCTGAACGGACAGCACCTCCGCGTTCAACACACGTACGGGACGACGGCGTCTCCTTCGTCTTGATCCAGCAAGGAGGAAGGAGAGGTTGAGGAAGACAACTCCAATGGCAGCACGACGGCGTGATGCAGATGGAGTGACTATTCTCCGGCAGGGCTTCGCCAAGCTTATGCGGAGGAGGAGAGGTGTTGGGGAGGGGAGGGGCTGCGCCTTCAATGGTGTATGCAGCCCTCCCCTCACCCCTCTATTTATAGGGGAAGGGAGGAGGGGGGGCCGGCCCCCATCTAGAGGGGGGCGGCGGCCAAGGGGAGGGGGGCCAAGGCCTCCTTGGCCTGGGCTATCTCCTCACGTACCTTTGCCACCTCCGCGTTATGTTCATCTGGATTTGCAGGAATAACCGTGGAGGTTAACAAGGCCGTCAACTTGTCCATAAGATCTATCAGCACCTGAGCCGGCGGGCGCGCGGGGCCTAATGCCCCGGCCGCTCCTAACCCGGACGTGATTGCTGTCACAGCCGTCGAGTTTTGACCGGGTTGGGTACCAGCCATGAAGACTCCTACCCAGCTTGGCGGTTCATAGCAATCTCGAACGCTAGAGTCGTCCGAACAGCCCCCTAGTATGCCTTCTTGGACCTGATACAGAGAATCTGTTGAACCGGAGGACGAATCATCATCTGATGAGACGGCCGTCTCTTCGCCATCTTTAGATCCTTCCGAAAGTGCCTCTCCATGAACACAGCCCACAAAGGCACACTTCATCACAGGTTGAATCTGAGCGGGTCTCGCACGCTGAGCCGTCTCAATGAGGTCGGTACAGCTGTCCGGCTCTTGGCCCGGCTCACCATTCCGGCCGATGAAGACGTGAATTCCGCCAAAGGGGACCCGGTACCCGTACTCAATCGAGTAGGCCTCGGGGCCCCAGCCTTCGTTGTCGATGTAGATCTTGCCGCGACGACTCTTGGTCATCCGGCCCACTGTATATCCCTTGAGCCCTTCGAAGCTGCCCTTCAAAGCTGCCCTTCAAGAACTCAAATCCACCGTGTGCCCGCCCCACGGTGGGCGCCAACTGTCGTGGAATTGTCACGGCAGATGTCCTCTTGCAAGGACTTAATCGTGGAGCCATCGCAACTAGGAAGCTTAAAGGGGTTAATCGGGACAAAGGACACGAGAGGGTTTATACTAGTTCGGCTCCTTACGGTGAAGGTAAGCCTACGTCTAGTTGGGTTGGTATTGCTTGAGGTTTCGATGACCAGGGAGCGAGATACGCTATGCCCGGTTCTCGAAGGGTTGTTTCTTGCCCTAAGCCGCCGGCGGGTCGTCCCCTTATATACACGGGTTGACGCCATGCGGCTTACAGAGTCCCGGCCGGCTCATAAACAGTGTCCGGCTCGGTGACTAGTCAAGTCTACCTTATGATACAAGTCATGCCATTATGGCGGCTTACTACAACGGGCCTTAAGTCGCCTGTGGGCCTTAGGCTCCTTGTTGAGTCGCCATCTTCATGCTTGGACTTGGGCATCTGTCTGGTAACTCTTTACATAACCCGGCCCCTCCTGGGCGGCTTACACAAATAGTTATATCCCCAACACTACGGGTTAGAGAACTATGTAGACATGACCGAGACACATCTCCGTTCAATAACCAATAGCGGAATCTGGATGCTTATATTGGCTCCTACATATTCTACGAAGATCTTTATCGCTCAAACCGCATAACAACATACGTTGTTCCCTTTGTCATCGGTATGTTACTTGCCCGAGATTCGATCGTGGTATCATCATACCTAGTTCAATCTCATTACCGACAAGTCTCTTTACTCGTTCCGTAATGCATCATCCCGTGACTAACTCATTAGTCACATTGTTTGCAAGGCTTATAGTGATGTGCATTACCGAGAGGACCCAGAGATACCTCTTCGATACACAGAGTGACAAATCCTAATCTCGATCTATGCCAACCCAACAAACACCTTCGGAGACATCTGTAGAGAATCTTTATAATCACCCAGTTACATTGTGACGTTTGATAGCACACAAGGTGTTCCTCCGGTATTTGAGAGTTGCATAATCTCATAGTCAGAGGAACATGTATAAGTCATGATGAAAGCAATAGCAATAAAACTAAATGATCATTATGCTAAGCTAACGGATGGGTCTTGTCCATCACATCATTCTCTAATGATGTGATCTCGTTCATCAAATTACAACACATGTCTATGGTCAGGAAACATAATCATCTTTGATTAACGAGCTAGTCAAGTAGAGCCATACTAGGGACACTCTGTTTTGTCTATGTATTCACACATGTACTAAGTTTCTGGTTAATACAATTCTAGCATGAATAATAAACAT
>LR880967.1:7479215-7502904 GCA_904067115.1 Aegilops sharonensis
ACTACGCACATGTCCTATAAACCCAGATGGAGGGAGTACTTGTCGCTGGTGTGAAGAGGCCGAAAAGTCAGGCTTTTTTCTGGAAGCTAAAGGAAAGGGTCAATGTCTCAACCCGTAGATCACGTCAGGAAATTGTGGCCTAGAGGCAAGAAAATTATGGAGGGAGAACGACCGAGTTGGAAATTAGTAGGCTAGAAAAAGAGAGACGTCTCTGCATTGATTGATGCTCACAACTTAATTTTCACACTTTGACATAATAAAGCATCTACGGGAATACAGAACACCATGAGAATACACCCAGTCTCTGCGTAGTTAGGATGTACACAACCAACAATAACACAAACGCACAAAGAATCACGCCGACAAATAGCAGTTTCATAGAAGACTAACACTATGCCTAGGCCGACGAGAAACAAAAGCAAGAGGGAAAATGAGCAACAATGATCCTCATCGAGCAGTTGCGGCATGGTCTAGACGTGATGACCACGCGAACTATAAACTATACACACACCAAGAAAATAGCCGCCACATAGCCATTGCCACCACTGAAAATTATCCTACAGACATTTCGACAATCTCACGCTTCTGTTGCTAGTGTCTGTCTGTGGTAAATCTGGACACCTCCGACAATAGACCACGAGCTGTCGCTATCCTGCCAAGGTGTGGTTATCACCGGCAAATTGCCAAGGGCCATCTGCGTTGCAGCATCTCCACGAAAGGTGGAAAATAAGTACTAGTCTTTCGTGTGAAGATGCTACTCCCTCAGTCCCAAAATATAAGAATGTTTTTGACACTATGGTAGTGTCAAAAACGTTCTTATATTTTGGGACGGAGGGAGTAAAAAATTAGGATTTTTTGTTAGCTAAATAAGAGTCGGGTATTGATGTCTCAACCCGTAGATCAAGTCAGAAAATTGTGGCCTGGAGGCAAGAAAATTATGGAGGGGTGAGTTGGAAATTAGTAGGCTAAAAAAAGAAAGACGTCTCTGCATTGATCGATGCTCACATCTTAATTTTGGCACTTTTACATAATAAATAATCTAGGGGATACAAAATACCATGAGAATACAACCAGTCTCTACATAGTTAGGATGTACACAACCAACAACAAACAAACACACAAAGGATCACACCGACATATAGCAAAGTCATAGAAGACTAACGCTATGCCTGGGCAGGTGAGAAACAAAAGGAAGAGGATAAAAGGGCAACAATGATCCTCATCGAGCAGTTGCGGCATGGTCTAGACATGATAACCACGCTAACTATAAACTATACACACCAAGAAAATAGCCACCACTGAAAATCATCTTGGATACATTCCGACAATCTCACGCCTTTGTTGCCAGTGTCTTTCCGTGGTAAATCTAGACACCTTTGGCAATACACCACGAGCTGTCACTATCCCACCAAGGGTGTGATTATCACCAGCTAATTGCCAAGCGCCATCCTCGTTGCAGCATCTCCACGAAATGTGGAAAATAAGTACTTGTCACCGGTGTGAAGATGCCAAAAAATCAGGATTTTTCGAAAGCTAAATGAAAGAGACAGGTATTGATGTCTCAACCCGTAGAGCACGTCAGGAAATTGTGGCCTGGAGTCAAGAAAATTATGGAGGGAGAACGACTGAGTTGGAAATTAGTAAGGCTAAAAAAAAGAGACGTCTCTGCATTGACCGATGCTCACAGCTTAATTTTGGCAGTTTTACATAATAAAGTACCTAGGGGATACAAAACACCATGAGAATACACCCAGTCCCTGCATAGTTAGGATGTACACAACCAACAACAACACAAACACATAAAGGATCACACCGACAAATAGCAAAGTCATAGAAGATTAACGCTATGCCTAGGCAGGCCAGAAACAAAAGAAGAGGAAAAACGAGCAACACTAATCATCATCGAGCAGTTGAGGCATGGACCTGAAACCACGCGAACTATAAACAATACACACACCAAGAAAATAGACAGCCACAGAGCCATTGCAACCACTGAAAATCATCTTGGAGACATTCTGACAATGTCACGCTTCTGTTGCCATTGTTTGTCTATGGTAAATCTAGACACCGCCGACAATACACCATGAGTTGTTACTATCCCGCCAAGGGCATGATTATCACCGGCAAATTGCCAAACGCCATCTTAGTTGCAGCGTTTCCACGAAAGGTGGAAAATAAGTACTTGTCACTGGTGTGAAGATGCAAAAAAAATCAGGATTTTTTCGAAAGCTAAAAGAAAGAGTCAGGTATTGATGTCTCAACCCATAGAGCATGTCAGGAAATTATGGCCTGGGGGCCAGAAGTTATGGAAGGAGAGCGACTGAGTTGGAAATTAGTAGGCTATAAAAATTGATGTCTCTGCATTGATCCATGCTCACAGCTTAATTTTGGCATTTTTACATAATAAAGTATCTAGGGGATACAAAACACCATGAGAATAAACCCAGTTCCTACATAGTTAGAACGTACACAATCAACAACAACACAAACACACACAGGGTCACGCCGAGAAATAGCAAAGTCATAGAAGACTAACGCTATGGCTAGGCAGGCGAGAAACAAAAGGAAGAGGAAAAAATAGCAACACTAATCCTCATCGAGCAGTTGCGGCATGGTCTAGATGTGATAAGCACGCGAACTATAAACTATACACACACCAAAAAAAAATAGCCAGCCACAGAGCCATTGCCACCACTGAAAATCATCTTGGAGACATTCCGACAATCTCACGCTTCTGTTGCTAATGTCTGTCTGTAGTAAATCTGGACACCACTAATAGTACACCACGAGTTGTCACTATCCCGCCAAGGGCGTGATTATCACCATCTTCATTGCAGCGTCTCCACGAAAGATGGAAAATAAGTACTTGTCGCTGATGTGAAGATGCTGAAAAATAAGGATTTTTTTCTAAAGCTAAATGAAAGAGTCGGGTATTGATGTCTCAACCCATAGGGCATGTCAGGAAATTGTGTAACGCCCCGGACACACCCGCCGGTGGTCGTTACTCCTGGCGGGATCTAGACTGGCCCCACAGATCAATACTAGTCTTTTCTGCGCACTTTGTCCTCACTCGTGCGCACCCGGGAGCAACTTCCCGGTCGGTCACCCATTCTGACACTACTCCAAGCTGAGCACGCTTAACTTTGGAGTTCTGTCCGAATGGGCTCCCGGAAAAGAAGGAATTCCTTATTGATATGAGTAGTCTATCATCCCTAATAAGCCAGGCTATCACATACACCCCCACTCAGAGGAACCGACGTCCTCGTCGGGCCACAGGAACGTTCCCCCTTGGCACAAACATCTGTGCTTCCAGTCCGGTACATGTGCCATGTCGGGTGCCACGACGGGTCACAAACGTCATGAACAACATGACCACGCACCTGTCTGCAACCATCCGTGTAACCGCGAGGGTCGGCTCTGATACCAACTTGTAACGCCCCGGACACACCCGCCGGTGGTCGTTACTCCTGGCGGGATCTAGACTGGCCCCACAGATCAATACTAGTCTTTTCTGCGCACTTTGTCCTCACTCGTGCGCACCCGGGAGCAACTTCCCGGTCGGTCACCCATCCTGACACTACTCCAAGCTGAGCACGCTTAACTTTGGAGTTCTGTCCGAATGGGCTCCCGGAAAAGAAGGAATTCCTTATTGATATGAGTAGTCTATCATCCCTAATAAGCCAGGCTATCACAAATTGTGACCTGGTGGCATGAAAATTATGGAGGAGGGAGAGGAACTGGGTTGGAAATTAAAAGGCTAAGAAAAGGAGGGATAATACCTCATCTTAGCATCTTAATTTTGGCATTTTTATTAACTTATAATGAAGCATCCAGGGATACAAAACACCATCAGCATAGACCCAGCTTCTGCATAGCTAGGATGTAC
Source organism: Aegilops sharonensis (assembly GCA_904067115.1). Lineage (NCBI taxonomy): Eukaryota > Viridiplantae > Streptophyta > Magnoliopsida > Poales > Poaceae > Aegilops > Aegilops sharonensis. Next base: position 7,483,102 of record LR880967.1, read on the forward strand.
ACAATGCACACACACACAAAATCCTACCGGAAAATAGCAAAGTCATAGAAGAACAATGCTATGCCTAGGCAGACAAAAAAGAAAAAAGAAAAGCAACATTGATCCTGTCAAGCAATTGCGGCATGGTCAAGAGATGATATCCACACGAACTATAAACCATGCACACATCAAGAAAATAGCCAGTCATGGAGCCATTGATCGTAGGGCTGCAGAAGACGCCACCACTGAAAACCTATCTTCGAGACAATCCGGCAATCCCACGCTTTTGTAGCCAGTGTATATCAATGGTAAATCTGGGCATCCCAGACAATAAACCACGAATTGTCAGTGTCCCGCCAAGGCCGTGATTATCACCGGCAAAATTTCAAGCGCCTAAACGAAGGATCGTCGCCACCCGATGCCATGCTCTACCTCGATGCATCAGCCACCCAAAATACGGTGTCAACAAGACATGGAAACGTCCACCGTGGCGCAAACCTGCCATCATCCACTATCCCCCTACCAAAGAAGCTCCAAGATGATGCTCTCAAGACAGAAAAATGACAACATTGATGTCTTCGGCCGATCCGAGATCACTCAGACCTAGGATTTCCACCGGAGCAGCAGGCAAGTAGGCGACAACGGCAGTGACGACACCTTCAACAAGATAACGGTGCCCAAAGGTGTCACCATCATCGGCCTAGAAAAAAATTGNCGGGATCTAGACTGGCCCCACAGATCAATACTAGTCTTTTCTGCGCACTTTGTCCTCACTCGTGCGCACCCGGGAGCAACTTCCCGGTCGGTCACCCATCCTGACACTACTCCAAGCTGAGCACGCTTAACTTTGGAGTTCTGTCCGAATGGGCTCCCGGAAAAGAAGGAATTCCTTATTGATATGAGTAGTCTATCATCCCTAATAAGCCAGGCTATCACAAATTGTGACCTGGTGGCATGAAAATTATGGAGGAGGGAGAGGAACTGGGTTGGAAATTAAAAGGCTAAGAAAAGGAGGGATAATACCTCATCTTAGCATCTTAATTTTGGCATTTTTATTAACTTATAATGAAGCATCCAGGGATACAAAACACCATCAGCATAGACCCAGCTTCTGCATAGCTAGGATGTACACAATGCACACACACACAAAATCCTACCGGAAAATAGCAAAGTCATAGAAGAACAATGCTATGCCTAGGCAGACAAAAAAGAAAAAAGAAAAGCAACATTGATCCTGTCAAGCAATTGCGGCATGGTCAAGAGATGATATCCACACGAACTATAAACCATGCACACATCAAGAAAATAGCCAGTCATGGAGCCATTGATCGTAGGGCTGCAGAAGACGCCACCACTGAAAACCTATCTTCGAGACAATCCGGCAATCCCACGCTTTTGTAGCCAGTGTATATCAATGGTAAATCTGGGCATCCCAGACAATAAACCACGAATTGTCAGTGTCCCGCCAAGGCCGTGATTATCACCGGCAAAATTTCAAGCGCCTAAACGAAGGATCGTCGCCACCCGATGCCATGCTCTACCTCGATGCATCAGCCACCCAAAATACGGTGTCAACAAGACATGGAAACGTCCACCGTGGCGCAAACCTGCCATCATCCACTATCCCCCTACCAAAGAAGCTCCAAGATGATGCTCTCAAGACAGAAAAATGACAACATTGATGTCTTCGGCCGATCCGAGATCACTCAGACCTAGGATTTCCACCGGAGCAGCAGGCAAGTAGGCGACAACGGCAGTGACGACACCTTCAACAAGATAACGGTGCCCAAAGGTGTCACCATCATCGGCCTAGAAAAAAATTGAGCATGGCTTTCACTATCCATCTCTTGCAGCCGAACAATCCGTCCTGCAGCGCGTCGGGCGAGACAGGGTTGGACACCGCCCCGTGAGCTAGCCGAGCCACAAGCCGCAAACACACCGCCAGCCGCCGCACGCCAAACCACCGCTCACCAAGCCCCGTCGCTACACGCATCGGAGCACCGCGCAGGCCGCAGGTCCCGAGGTGCCTTGAGAAATGTCCTCATCACTGCCATTGGTCGCCCAGCCTTCGCCTGGTGGCTTCCTCTGGCGATGGTGCCTAGGGTTTGTGGGGAACCACCGAGTCGCCCCTAGGCAGGGACGGCGCGGGGGATGAGCCGTCCCCTTAGTACAGGTTAAAAACAGAAGTACTATGAAGCACAATTTTTCCATGATCCGAGCAAGACAAAGTACGATACTTAAAGGGCCGCAAGGGCTAGCCAAGGAAGGAAACAACTGGCAAGTATAAGACATATGAGGCCTCATGCATCACATGTTTTATTATGAGTAAAATTCATCCATGGTACTCGAACTTGCCCCGCGAGCTCACTTTGTCATCGTACATAAAAACTTGATCAATAAGATCACTATATACAAGTCTAGATGATTAATTATACAGTCACTGACCCGTCGTATAGGTTCATATTTTTTCATGTTGACCGGTCAAACGACACGTCTTTATATAATAAAATCACACGCATGCACGCACATCGCAAGCTTGCAACTGCGCCGGAGCCAAATAATTATGGGCGCGATATCATCATGCCTAGATGGATAAATGGAGCCAAATAAATATCTAAATATACATCTCAGCGGCATTACAGAGTCTAACCATATAGTATGGCCCAGGGTCGGGCCGGCAAAATCTGAGGCCCTGTACGAAACTAAAAAATGGGACCCTGTCTCACTAGAAAAAATGAACTGACGAGCAATTATAATGTATATATATCTAACAAGAAAATATAATATAAATGTTTTACATAACAATTGGATATATAGAAAATCATACCTATTCAACTCCGGTTGCATAATATTTATTTGAACAACATCATTCTTTTAGTGCTCTTTGCAATAAAATCTTCAATGATATCCTCGTAATCAATCTTCTCGAACACTTGGCTCTCAAGTGCTATTATGGTCAAATCATTGAATCTTTGTTGTGTCATAGTAGTACATATTACAAAAGCTTCCTTCTGCCAATTCAAACATGAAGATTAAATGCACCACGACAGCCATGTTCCGATTAACCCTGTAGCCATGTTCCCATTAACCCTGTATGTAATTAAGAGTATACAAGCCAGCGGCAACGGATCCCTGTACGAATAAACATCTGAACGACACGACATGAATCCACCAGCAGAAAGAAACGCGGCACCCGAAATTCCCCAAGGACCCCATGCATGCATCATGATTAATTGCATTGCTTTCCTGAAAGGATTGGGCGCGTCTCCCCCGCCTCGCTCCCCCCCCCCCCCCCCCCCCCCCGCCGCGCCCCCCCCCCCCCCCCCTCCCCACCCCCCCCCCCCCCCCCCCCCCCGCCGCGCCCCCCCCCCCCCCCCCTCCCCACCCCCCCCCCCCCCCCCCCCCCCGCCGCGCCCCCCCCCCCCCCCCCTCCCCACCCCCCCCCCCCCCCCCCCCCCCGCCGCGCCCCCCCCCCCCCCCCCTCCCCACCCCCCCCCCCCCCCCCCCCCCCGCCGCGCCCCCCCCCCCCCCCCCTCCCCACCCCCCCCCCCCCCCCCCCCCCCGCCGCGCCCCCCCCCCCCCCCCCTCCCCACCCCCCCCCCCCCCCCCCCCCCCGCCGCGCCCCCCCCCCCCCCCCCTCCCCACCCCCCCCCCCCCCCCCCCCCCCGCCGCGCCCCCCCCCCCCCCCCCTCCCCACCCCCCCCCCCCCCCCCCCCCCCGCCGCGCCCCCCCCCCCCCCCCCTCCCCACCCCCCCCCCCCCCCCCCCCCCCGCCGCGCCCCCCCCCCCCCCCCCTCCCCACCCCCCCCCCCCCCCCCCCCCCCGCCGCGCCCCCCCCCCCCCCCCCTCCCCACCCCCCCCCCCCCCCCCCCCCCCGCCGCGCCCCCCCCCCCCCCCCCTCCCCACCCCCCCCCCCCCCCCCCCCCCCGCCGCGCCCCCCCCCCCCCCCCCTCCCCACCCCCCCCCCCCCCCCCCCCCCCGCCGCGCCCCCCCCCCCCCCCCCTCCCCACCCCCCCCCCCCCCCCCCCCCCCGCCGCGCCCCCCCCCCCCCCCCCTCCCCACCCCCCCCCCCCCCCCCCCCCCCGCCCCCCCCCCCCCCCCCCCCCCCTCCTCCCCTTTCCTCCCGCGGCGCGCCCGCGCGCGCCGGGGAGGATCCCCTCCTGCCGCGGCCCTCGCCCCGCCTCCCTCCCCTCTCCTCCCGCCGCCGCCGGCGGGCTCCGTCGGGCAAAGCCCGGTGGGCATGGCGGCGGCGGGGCCTCTCTTCCCCCTCCGCTTGTAGGCGCCGACGCGGGGCGGCCCCCTCGAACGGTGGCGCTGGTTGTCGCGGGATCCAGCGGCGCGGCGGCGGTCTCGCTGGGCGGCGGGGTGGCCTGCTGGTGGAGGCGCTCCGGCTCCCTTCGTTCCGCACGCGGTGGGGTGGCTGCGTTGCTCCCGTCTCGGGAGGTGGCGCGCGGCCGGTCCCTTGCCGGATCCGGCCAGATCTGGCGTTGGGGGCCGACCGGCGGCGCGTGGCTCCGGTGGTGCGTGCCCGGCGGCTCTGGTGCTTGGAGGTCGTCGGGCGACGCTGGTAGGGCAGCGGTCGGGCGTGGCCGCTGCTCCGGTCGTGGGCTGCGGCGTGGGGAGGTCTCGGTGGTGACCTCTCGGTGTCGTGGCGGCTTCACGGTGGCTCGACGGATCTGTCTGTGGCAGCGGTCGGCTTCCCCGGCGTCGGCTCGCCGGTGCTCGGGCCGTCTCGACCTTCACCCCATCTCCTCGTCGCCCGAGCGCTTCTCCCATCAAGGGGTTGGTCCTCTCCCGGTTGCGGTCCATCGCTCGTCTCGCGCCCGGTGCCGCAGGACCGAGCTCGTCTCGCGCACGATGCAGCAGGACCGAGCTCGTCTCGCGCACGGTGCAGCAGGACCGACCTCGTCCCCCTCTCACTGCTGCAGGACCGAGCTGGTTTCGCGCTAGGGGCAGCAGGACGGGTCGGTGGATGCCAGTTCTGGCCGACCTATTGGGTCTCGACGCTGGGGGTGGCCCAGGGGCGCGAAAGGTGAGACCTTTCCGCTCGTCTCTTTCGTTGGGGTGCGGCGGGTCTCGGGTGAGGTGGTGTCGAGGTCTTGGATGCTGGGGCGGCGGCCCTGGTGGTGGTTGCGCGGTGCTCTTGGGCAGAGCCCGTGCCTTGGTGCTGCCCGGTCACCATGGTCATGTGGGCGGCGTGGTTGCCGGGGTGTGGCGTTCGGTGGCGGTGATGGTTGGTCGAGGTGAAAACCTGCTCTATCTTCGGACGGACCGGCGGCGGCGAAGATCGTTCCCTTCTTGAAGGCATCGTCGCGACTCTCATTGCCCGTCATGCGGCTCCGGGGGAAACTCTGATCCTTGGATCGGGCGGTGGTGGCGCTCCGGTGTCGTATCCTTCTTGAAGGCGCCGTCTTGGAGCGCATGGTTCGTCATATGTAGTCTCACCTCTTCGGGGCCGTAGTGCTAGGGGTGGTGTTGCTGTGCTCAGCGCCTATGTATCCTGCCCTGGGTGTGTGCGTGTGTTGCGGTGGTGTGACGTGTGTTTGTACTGGATGCTTGTGGTTTGATGCTTTATATATAAAGCGGGGCGAAAGCCTTTTTCGGCAAAAGGATTGAGGCGATACAAGATCATCTGTATGCCTATCCAACTCGATGCCTGTCTGTTATACAGTAATCCTAACCTGGCTTCATCACCGGGTTACAGCTGATTCTCAATCTCATATAACATTTTGAACTTGAATTTGTTCAGTTTTGGGCTGGAAGTTTGCAAAATGATATGGAAACAGATTGAGTTTTTTTTTCCGGGGGAAACAGATCGAGTTGCTTATGTAAAACTAGTATGTCAAGCACCTGTGGACTTGGTACCTTTTCTGACTATGATCAGTATGTGGAAAGCATGAGCACATTTGAAGAGAAATCTGAATTGGAATTGTACTTGGCTAAACCTACCAAGAGGTTGAATGAGAACATTGATATCTTGGATTACTAGAGCAAGTCTACAGCTAGGTATCCGCAGCTAGCAAGATTGGCACATGAATCCTTGCTGTTCCCGTGTCAAGTGTTGCATCAGAATCTGCTTTCAGCTTGAGTAAGAAGGTTATAACCCCGAGCCGAGCCGAGCCTCACTTAAACCAAACACAGTTGAGGCCTTGATGTGTTTGCAAGATTGGTATCGCTGCAAATTGGAGAAGAAAGATGGTATATAGTTTAACTTACTTTGTTTCTTTCTTCATGCTATGTACTTTAGAGTTTATAGCTAACATGTTGTTGTAGTTGTTGTAGGTAATAAGAGAAAGGCAGAAGTGGTTGAGCTAGATGATGAAAATTCTTCTTTCGATGATGAATGTAACATCCATATTCTTTGTTCATGTCAACTTGTCAAGTTCAACATGTACTTTAGCTAACCTGATGTTTATTTCATTTTGTAGAGTTCTTGCTAGAGCACTGAGATGAGTAGAAGATTCGGAGAAGGCATGTCGAGATGGCAACTAGCAGCTACTGGTCCTTATTTTTGGTTCTATGAATTGGCCATCTGGCATGTAATAATACATTTATGCATTTGTGTTTCTAGAAATTCGAAACTGGAATTTTTGATACTATTTGATGTGAAAACAATGCTCTTTAGTGCTGTTTTGGTGCTGATGTGCTGCTGTTTTGGTGTTGTTGTGCTGCTCTTTATGCACTTTTGGTGCTGCTGTGCTGCTATCTTGGTGTTGTTGTTGTCTTTAAGACTTTATAAGATACTATTTGCTGTTTTGGTGCTATTTGATGTGTTGTTTTGATGTTACAACGTCGAGGGCCTTTGGGAGGGCTTAGGGCTTTCGGGCTTTTTGTGTTGGGAGGGCCTGGGCCTGGGAAACATAGTATTTTCATGGACCTGGGAGGGCCTAGGCCTGGGAAACAAACCTAGGGCTTGATGGGGCCTGGGCCGAAGCCCGGCCCGGCCCGGCCCATGGCCAGATATGTACTACCTCTGTCCCGGTTTATTAGGCCTCATTGTATTTTGGGTCCAACTTTGACCATGTATTTGACTAAAAATACATAAATTATATGCTACAAAAAGTATATTGTTGGATTTGTATTTGAAAGAGGTTTTTTAACATAATTTTTGTGACATATAGTTTATATATTATTATTTAAATTCATGGTCAAACTTTAGCTCAAACTGAAAGGGGGCCTAATAAACTCAGACGGAGGGAGTAAGGCAGGTCAACATGGAAAAATACGAAACTACTCTATGTGCTGGGTGAGTGGCTGTCATGTTTGACCGGTCAACATGGAATAATCACCTAGACTTGTACATAGTGACAGTATTGACCAACTTCTTATGTACGATGATCTAAGTAAGCTCACGGGACAAGTTCATCTATTATTGATGATTTTACTCTTTTATTATTAGGCTGCCACCTAAATTTGTTAAATAAACCCCAGGCGACTATGGAGGTCCGGTCCTCGTGTCGGCGCAGAAACGAACATGTATGGATCCTGAAGATGAGTTTGTAGATGACATGCATAATACTAGTTGAAACTTCCGTCCGGTTAAAAACGAAGGTTATTGCAATTTTTTCATGGACTAACCATAACTCATCCATCCGCTTGGATGGGTAATATCATGATTTTTGGTGAAGACAAGCCAACAAGCTTTCACGTCGGTCTCTCGAAGGTACTCATAGGGATAGGGTGTGCGTGTGAGCATAAATTGAGGCGGGTGTGTGCGCGTATGTATAAGCGCGTGTGTCTGGACTGTATTAAAAAAAACGTTTCTTCAATTTGTTGGACCTGGCAAGCAAAGCCTGGTTTTGACCGCGCTAGCTGGAAGACGACTCGCACAGGCTCGAGTCTATAAAAGCAGCACATATCACAGAGTATCAACGCACAGCCGAAAAATTCATTGATATATCCACCTTACGTACCAACACCATGGTCTGGGCATCTGTGCATACTCCTACTCCTAGTCCTCTGTTTTTACTGTTAGCCATCCTCCTCTTGTCACGAGCAGCTTTGAACCCCATGTCATCTGCAACTGCAACACTAGCTGATTACAGCAGCAATACAACCAGAGATGCTCTGCTCTGCCTCAAGTCCCGCCTCCACAGTCCCACCCGAGCTTTCGCCACTTGGAACGACGACACCTCACCAGATTTCTGCAATTGGCACGGCCTCACATNTCGGTCTCTCGAAGGTACTCATAGGGATAGGGTGTGCGTGTGAGCATAAATTGAGGCGGGTGTGTGCGCGTATGTATAAGCGCGTGTGTCTGGACTGTATTAAAAAAAACGTTTCTTCAATTTGTTGGACCTGGCAAGCAAAGCCTGGTTTTGACCGCGCTAGCTGGAAGACGACTCGCACAGGCTCGAGTCTATAAAAGCAGCACATATCACAGAGTATCAACGCACAGCCGAAAAATTCATTGATATATCCACCTTACGTACCAACACCATGGTCTGGGCATCTGTGCATACTCCTACTCCTAGTCCTCTGTTTTTACTGTTAGCCATCCTCCTCTTGTCACGAGCAGCTTTGAACCCCATGTCATCTGCAACTGCAACACTAGCTGATTACAGCAGCAATACAACCAGAGATGCTCTGCTCTGCCTCAAGTCCCGCCTCCACAGTCCCACCCGAGCTTTCGCCACTTGGAACGACGACACCTCACCAGATTTCTGCAATTGGCACGGCCTCACATGCACAACAAAGACAGGGCAACAACCCCTGCTGGTGGCCTTGGATATTGAGGAGGAAGGCCTCGCCGGTGAGATCCCGCCCTGCATCGCCAACCTCACTTCCCTGGTAAGGATCCACTTGCCCAACAACCAGATCTCCGGCCATATCCCGCCGGAACTTGGCCACCTCTCCGGACTCCGGTATCTCAACCTCAGCTTCAACATCCTCAGTGGCACCATCCCTTTCAGCCTTGGTAACCTTCGCAACCTTTCTTCTCTAGACTTAGGCAACAACGGGTTTTCCGGCAAGATTCCGCCGCTGCTCGGGAGCTCCCCGGCGACAGAGTTTGTCAACCTCCCCAACAATCTTCTATACGGAGAAATCCCACAATCACTAGCAAATAGTTCCTCCCTCCGTTACATTTCTCTTGACAACAACAGCATTCAAGGGGCTATCCCTTCGTCCCTGTTCAACAACTCAATCATCATGGAGATACACCTTTCGCACAACAATCTTTCCGGTGCAATTCCACCTTTCATCATGTTCCCTTCAAAACTCACCTACCTAGATCTCTCCCAAAACAGTCTGTCCGGAGTCGTGCCGTCGTCGGTGGCAAACCTCTCGTCCCTTACCTCGCTCGACCTCTCGCACAACCAGTTGCAAGGATCCATTCCAGATTTGGGTAAACTTGCAGGGCTACAAAGACTCGGTCTCTCCTATAATAGTCTGTCAGGCATAGTGCCACCGTCCATTTACAATCTGTCTTCATTGAACGTTCTTAGACTGACAAGCAATAACCTTGGAGGAACACTGCCTTTTGATATGGGTAACACGCTTCCTAACCTCCAAACACTGAGCATGGCTGATAATCATTTTGAGGGAGACATCCCTGCCTCACTGCAAAATGCCTCTGGCATGGTGTATATCCATCTAGCCAACAATTCTCTAACTGGGGTGGTTCCTTCTTTCAGCTCCATGCCAAATTTGAAGTATGTAATGTTGTACGCAAATCACCTAGAGGCTGGAGACTGGACATTCTTCTCCTCTTTGGCGAATTGTACACAGCTGCTGAAACTTAATGTAGGTGACAACAACTTGCGCGGGGATTTACCAGCAAATTCCATAGCAAATCTTCCCAAGAGCTTGACCGCTCTGACTCTCCGGTCAAACAACATCTCTGGCACCATCCCCTTGGAGATTGGAAACCTCTCAAGCCTTTCCATGCTCTATCTTAATACTAATCTTTTCATGGGGTCTATACCTTCTACCATTGGTCAGCTACGCAACTTGGTTGAGCTTAGCCTGTCACAGAACAAATTTTCTGGAGATATTCCACCTTCCATTGGCAGCTTAAATCAACTAGAACAACTTTATTTGCAAGAAAATCAATTGAGTGGAAGCATCCCTGAAAGTTTAGGAAGCTGCCAGAAGTTGTTGGCACTAAACCTTTCCTGTAATGCCCTTGGTGGAAGCATGAGCGGGCATATGTTGAGCAGGTTGAGTCAACTGAGTTTGTTACTAGATTTATCCCACAACCAACTCACAATGTTCATACCACTAGAGATGGGTAGCTTGGTAAACCTTGGTTCCTTGAACATCTCTCACAACAATCTCATGGGCAGAATCCCATCCACACTCGGTGCATGTGTCCGGTTGGAAGCGCTTCGTGTAGAAGGGAACCTCCTGCAAGGAAGCATTCCGCAATCACTAGCAAGCCTCAAAGGCATGCAAGTGTTAGATTTCTCCCACAACAACCTATCCGGTACAATTCCGGAGTTCCTCGAGACCTTCACCTCGTTGCAGTATCTGAATATGTCCTTCAACAACTTGGAAGGACCAGTTCCCACTAGTGGAGTGTTTGCTAACACAGGTGGTATTTTTGTCCAAGGAAATCCACACCTTTGTGCCAATGTTGCAATACAAGAGCTGCCAAGATGCTTTGCTTCAACATCCACAAAAAATCACAAGTTCGTTCTTCCTATGTTGATAGCTCTGTCAACTCTCGTTGCACTTGCTTTGATGTTGGGGGTGTTCAATTTTTTGTTGAGGAGGAGATACAAACCCAGTGAGAAAATTGGCCATTCATACATGGAATTGAAAAGGATAACATATGGCGACATAAACAAAGCAACAGACAGTTTTTCTCTAGCCAACGTAGTCGGCTCCGGGCAATTTGGGACTGTCTACAAAGGTTGGTTCGACGCGGAAGATGGTACGGTTGCTATTAAAGTCTTCAAGCTCAATCAGCATGGCGCATTGCATAGCTTCATTGCTGAGTGCAAAGCATTGCAACACATTCGTCACCGGAACCTCGTCAAGGTGATAACTGCATGCTCAACTTATGACCCAGTAGGAAATGAGTTTAGGGCTCTAGTCTTCGAGTATATGGCCAATGGTAGCCTTGAAGACCGACTTCATAACCGCCAGTGTGGTGATTTGAGTTTAGGCGCAGTGATATGCATATCAGTTGACATAGCTTGTGCTCTTGAATACCTCCATAACCATTGCTTCCCACCGGTTGTTCACTGTGATATGAAACCAAGCAACATACTTTTCGACAACGATGATACTGCACGTGTCTGCGACTTTGGTTTGGCAAGGCTGATTCATGGGTGTTCATCTCGAGGGCAGAGCAGCATAGTTGGGCCAAGGGGATCTATTGGGTACATACCTCCTGGTGAGTATGTGTTACAAGCACATTCTGAAATAATGTGAACGAAATCTAGTATGACTAACTATATCAGTTGCTAGTTTGTTTTTCTCTATCAATACTAGCATGTTCCACTTTTGTTCTCCGCTGAAGAATTTTTTTTTAATTTAAAAACGTTATTACAGAATACGGCATGGGCAGCGAAATCTCAACTGAGGGAGACGTCTACAGCTATGGCATTGTTCTTTTGGAAATGCTAACAGGTAAACAGCCTACTAATGAAGAGTTCAGTAATGGCTTGACGCTCCGCAGGTATGTAGATGCATCACTTTCACGAACCCAAGACATTCTTCAACCCGGTTTTACTTCAGAGACGGGAGATCAGTGTGTCGGTCATATCCCAAACTTGCAAGAACACAACACATTTGCATTGAAGGATATATGTGCTCTCCGGCTCCTTAGACTTGGCTTATTATGCTCTGCGGAATCGCCGAAGGATCGCCCAACGATGCATGATGTCTACGGTGAAGTAACTGAAGTAAAAGAGGCATTTTTCTCTATGGACAACTGAAGCAATGACCTTATACACATTATTAAGGCAAAAAAGGCGGTCGATAAAGTCGGAGCTCGTTGCTTTGACCACGGCATGGCAATATGTTGCTATCTTTTTCCTTTTCAATAAGCCAATCTGTATGGCTCGCTGTAATAATTTGGTGTCTACGCTACAGATGTCTCAGTAAGATTATTTGAGAATTTTTCCACGTTACTAGAGCCCTTTGCCTGATAATGATGGATTTCTATTGAGCAGTGGTGGATCCACCACTGGGGCGAGCTGGGGCAGGCGCCCCGGGTCCCCACCGGTGGAGCAGCGACCACCGCCTACCTATCGCCCAGTGGCCAGCTGATTTCATGGCGGCGGCGAGCAGTTTTCATGGAGGCGGCTTGTTTCCTGTTTTCACGAAGCAGTAAGTGAGGCAAGGGCTGGGTGAGGAAGAGAAATGCATTTGGGCTAGGCTGCAGCGTTTGGGCTAGCCTATAGCATTTGCACAATTACAATTAAGGCCCGAGTGATCGAACGCACGCTGCTGGACACCAAACATCGATTCAGCTCAGCAGTACTGATTACTGAATGGATTGGTCTCCCACTATCAAAATCTGTGATAAGCAGACTATGGCATATTTTTATGCTTTGCGGAAACGTAGAGGCCATCTACTTTGACAACCTCGTGTTCTTTGTACAACATGTTAGAGGTATACTTATGAAAATATACAATAATTTTTTCCTTCTGCAGGTAGAAAATATACAAAAAAAAAAATTTGAAAAGGAGGTTAAACCTCCGGCCTCTTCATCAATCAATGCATGCAGCCATCTTTATTAAAGAAAATATACAATAGTTATAACACTTGACCAATACATTCATAATTTTGTAGGTCTCGCTTGAGATTGTGGAAATGTATTGTGACATCAAGTGAAGAATCCTATTAATTGTTTCAAAGACCTTTTCATGTTTTTGGTAGTTAAATGTCATGAATTTTGATTTAGTAGACTTATATTTCCAACAATGTTCGCTCCGGCTAACTTCAATTATATTCCTGGGTCCGCCACTGCTATTGAGGACATTTTATATGTTTTCTTTGCTGGAAAAAGTATAAGCCTGGAACAAATACACATTATACGCACCTGTCACATGTCTACTTAAAGCAATATTTAATGCAAAACACGGTTGGAAGTGAAAAGCTCATTCTCCAGTTCACCTCGCGCTACAAACTTATAAAATTTTCTCTACTACTTAAAAAGAACGCAAGGTTCCCATTTCACCTTTCTTCTCACCACCCCTTTGTCTAGCCTTCCTTGTATGATAATAAATCAACTTAATTTACTTACCTTCTGAACCAGTTCCACTTTACTTTACTTACCAAACTTCGGATAAAAAATATAAGGTAATTCATGGGCAGAATCTAATGATCATTTATTTACACAATCACATTATTATAAACAGGTAAATCACAAGCCAACGTACTAGAAGATTTATATCCCATTGCAACGCACGGGCACTGTTCTAGTCTACAAAAATCTGATTAATTTGTGACTTGTACAAGAAAAAAATATATATAAATGAACAAACCTCAAGTAATATAGCCATAGAGTTGTATTTTCTGTACAAGTCACAAAATTCATATTTTTCGAAGTTTTCAAATGCATATGATATAGCCTAATTTACAACCATGAATTATTTCACATTTTTTGAAACTGGGAAAAAAGTACTTGAGTGACAGTATTACTTTCACCTGTGGATGAGGTCACATGTCTCTACTTTTTCTTAACATGAAGACCTGTAGAAGAACAAGGAAACACTTGAAACATAATTATAACCATGACATGTCTGGCAGTTTCAAATTAAACCATGTCCTAAACTACAAAAGGATTAACTGAACTAATCTGCACTCTGAAGTTTTCCATATACACAGGTTGTCTGGTGATACATGAGAGATCATCGGTTGCTGCAGACCAAGGTTGCAACCACACCAAAATGATGTATTAAAATCACCAAACAAATACTCTTTACACAACACACATACAAAAAACCGCAAACCGATAAATCACGGGCTCCTGGTCGCATGCATGTACATCAACTTCCAACATTTGGCTTCCACATTCTTATCGCACACAATGGCATAGCGGTCACCCAAGAGCCCTTTTTTACACTCTTCTTTCAGGTGGGAGGAGTGGTATACCTACATCTGACAAGCACCTAAGAGCACCTCAAACATTTACTTACTGGGCCTAGGAACTGTAGAAATCCATGCACTGGTGGGGGTGAATTTTCATCTGTTTTACAAGGCAGGTGTTTGACGAATGCCCTGACTGCGCCCATTACATCGTCTGTTGATTCCATGGCCTTGGCAAGCTCCACATCCTTTTCTTTCACCTGAAAATCACATGGGAAAATACATGTTTTCTGTAATTTTACTAATAGGAGATCATACAAACTAGTGAGTTATAAATAAGTTCTGAATAGGGAAGTTTAGTTTAGTACTGATTTGTGTATATGTCCCAAAATTGTTCCAGTCTGAGAACTTAATATCTGAATTTAGACATTCTAACTATCCAATTTAAGGCAATGGAACCAGACCGGTTCCTGTTTCTTGGCAGTAACCAGTCTGTACCTGGCTTTTAGAATCCTGCTGGGTACCAAACTATAAATGCATTGGTAAGTTACCGATGACAACAGAATGTTTCCAAAAACTCAGGTAAATGGTCATTCATCTTGACTACATGAATCGATATATTCTCAGGGAGGAAGCACTAAAAGAAAGTATATTTGGATGAGGTCTTCATGTAAAAAACAGTGAATGTCGTAAATGGTGGATGGATCATGGGGTTCTAAACATCTAATCATCAAGGTGACAATCTAGCAATTTTTTATATCAGTATATCATAACCATATCTAACATTCTTAAGAAGTTGCTCCCCACTTCTACCTATTCTCTCAACATGCACACTATCCACATCAGCTTTATGCCACATCAGCGTTCACATGAGTCTAATTCTTAACCTGCATGATACCAATGTCATTCTACCATTACCAGCGTACCGAATGGACCGAGGACCAGCCCTCTCGTCATCTGATCGTTTTGTCTTGCTTTTCCCGTGATTATTTTTGCTGCTTCGGTTATTAACGATGCACCGCTGTGTAAGGCCCGACCGCACGTTTCCTTTTCCTTCAGTTTCTTTCCGTATCGATTCCCAATCAAACCGCCGATCGGTTCACTTCCTTCTCCACTTCCATTTCTTCCCCACAGGATAAATCTTTCTCCAATCCTCACGGTGGGGCGGCTGGACGACAATCGCCGTGTGAGGGGACTCCTCCCGCTCTGACCACCAGTTCGCTCACCTTGCATCCGCCGGTCTTACTCCCCTTCGACGCCTCTCTGGGCGATTGGACGTGCCCGAGCCAAGGTTCCATTGGCGCCCATCTACAAAAGTTAATTAGCATAGTCAAATCAACCTGTACGTTTCCTCAAAAAAAAAATCAACCTGTACGCACACCATCGCTGTACTCCATGCTCTCCTCGTGCCGGCGGCCTCTGAGGCGCGGGAAGCGGCCATCCCCGCCGCTGCCCCCGATCTGGACAAGGCGTTTGGGTTCCAGCTGGAGGATCTCATGAAGGAGAGCTCACTGGACGATTGGCTTCACGAGTATTGCGTGTTCCTCTGCTACAAGGGCTCTGAGGAGTGGCCGTCCCACGTTGAGGTCAACCATGTTGAGTCAAACTTATCTACCGGTTCACACAAGGGCAGCAGCAGCATTTACATAGATGCATGCATGGTTGCACGTGGGCTGCATGTCGGCAACAGCAGCAGCAGCAAATTACTTACCTGCGAAGTAAATGGGGAGGTTGGCAGCAGCAGTAGTTGCGTGCCTTACTAGCTAAGATATCAGGGTAATAGGATGCACTTAATGCATGGCAGTGCGGCTAGGATTTTTCTTCCTTGTTCACACTAGTAGTACTAATCTAGATGCATTATATCTATCAATGCCGGTTGTGGCATAGTCGGTGTGGCTGCCTATAAAAGGAGCTGTGTACCCCCGGTTGTAAGTATTCCATTCCAATCAAAGCAAGGCAATCAGCCTCAAGTAGTACTCCTCCTCGTGTGTGTGTGTGTGAGTGTGTGTCTTGAAGCTGCACTAGTGAGTACGTGTGTTACTAGTGAGCTGAGCGCAAGTACTACCACTACATAGTCAGGAACCTCTGGTCTTAGTAGTTCTGGGCTAACAATTGGCATCAGAGCCTCATGTTATGCCGAAGCATATGCCGAAGGAAGGCGTCGCCGGCGACGGCTCCAAGACCGCCGGGCAGAGCTCGGCTGAGGACACCCGTGCGGCGGACGCGCTCGCGTTGCGAGGCAGGCCGGGAGGTGAGCTGGGTGCGCCACGCTCCGTGCGAGACGTGGGCATGTCCAGTACCTCCTTCCCTCTCCTCACACGGACCAACTACCCCAGTTGGTCCGTCATGATGAAAGTCATCATGGAGGCGCGGCATATGTGGAAAGCCGTGGAAACCGGCGATGTGGAGTACGAGGAGGACCGGCTGGCGATGGAAGCGATCTTGCGCTCCGTCCCAGAGGAGATGGTGCTCACCCTTGGCGCCAAGGAGACGGCCAAGGAAGCATGGGAGACCATCAAGACTCTGCGCATCGGCGTGGAGCGCGTATGGGAGTCGAAGGCCCAGACCTTGCGCCTCCAGTACGAGGAGATCCGGTTCAAGGCCGGTGAACAAGTCGACGACTTCGTCTTGCGGCTGCAAGGTCTCGTCAACGAGCTCGCAACGCTCGGAGATCACATCGACAACAAGATGGTGATTCTCAAGTTCCTCCGCGTCGTCCCCAGGCAGTACAAGCAACTGGCCTGGTCCATCGAGAGTTTGGTGGATCTCTCCACCATGACGATCGAGGAGCTGGTAGGGCGACTGAAGGTCGTCGAGGAGCGCGGCGACGAAGCCAACAACCGTGCTGGCGGCGAACTACTGCTCACCAGGGAGCAGTGGGACGCGCAGCTTCAGCAGCGCGGCCGCGACGGCTCTTCCGGCAGTGGGGGAGGCGCCCCCACGGGAAGCAGAGGTCGCGGCAGAGGCGGAGGCCACGCCCAGAGCGGCGGCGGCAACCGCGGTCGCAAGCCAAGCCAGGCAGGGCGAGGCGCTGGCAACGGTGGCAAGTTCCGCTACTGTAACATGCCGGGTCACTGGATCCAGGATTGCCGCAGGAGGAAAGCCGACGAGGCAGCCGCGGCAACGACAAACCTCGTCCAGGCTGACGTGGACGGCGGACCGGCAATGATGCTGGCAAGAGTCGAGCCCGTGCAGGAGAGCACAGCGTCTCTCGCGACCACGGCTCCGACAACCACCCATTCCGTGCAGGAGGCACGGAACCAGTCCACGGGAACCATCACTCCAGTGATAGGCCACACCTCGACAACGACGTTCTCGGGGCCTGTCGACTGGGAGGCGATGAAGGCCCGGGTGTGGGGGAGCCACACCCCGGCGACGGCGTCCCCGAACTCGGGACCCGACGAGGTCACGCAAGTTGGCGCGACAACGACGCATATGGCGGACCATGCTCCGACCATGATGCTGGCGACCATCGACTCCGTGCAGGAGCACACGGGAACTCAGGTCAGCCACACCCCAACAACAAAGTGTTCGGGGTCCACCGTGTTGACGGGAGATGGCTCCCTGACCATGGCATGTGCGTGCGGCTACGTCTTCCTCAACGAGGAGAGAGCCGTGACCACACCCACGCTTGCAGGCGGCAAGCAAAGTGAGGGTTGGTTCCTCGACACCGGCGCCACGAACCACATGACTGGTTCGGTCAACACGTTCGCGGAGCTGGACCGCTCAATCACCGGGAAGGTGCGGTTCGCGGACGGATCCGTGGTGGAGATCCACGGGCGCGGGACCGTCGTCTTCGCCGACAAAGGGGGTGATCACAGGGCGTTCACGGACGTCTACTTCATCCCGGCGCTCAAGAGCAGCGTCGTGAGTGTCGGGCAGCTCGACGAGGGCTGGTTCGACATCGACATCCGGCGCGGTGTTCTCACCGTGCGCGACCAGCAGAAGAGGCTGCTTATCGAGGTAACCCGCTCGCCAAACCGCCTCTATAAATTCTTCTTTCGACCCGTGCATCCTGTGTGCCTTGCCATGGGTCATGTCTCCGACGCGTGGCGTTGGCATGCCAGGCTAGGACACCAGCACTTTGACGGGTTGCGGAAGATGGCGCGAGGCAACCTCGTTCATGGGCTACCTCACATCGAGCACGCCGACGAGTTGTGCGATGCGTGTCTTGCCGGGAAGCAGCGGCGCCTGCCCTTTCCCGAGAAGGCACGCTATCGGGCGCAGAAACCCCTGGAGCTGGTTCATGGGGACCTCTGCGGCCCAATCACCCCGGCAACGCCAGGAGGGCGCCGCTACATCCTGCTGCTCGTCGAAGACTACAGCAGGTTCATGTGGGTACTGCTCCTCACCTCCAAGGATGAGGCGGAGCGAGCCATCGTCAAGCAGCAAGCGGCAGCAGAGGTCGAGTGCGGCCATAAGCTGCGCGTGCTGCGCACGGACCGTGGCGGCGAGTTCACGTCGGCCACGTTCTACAAGCACTGCGACGAGAAAGGGGTGCAACGTCACCTCACAGCCCCTTACTCGCCGCAGCAGAACGGCGTCGTCGAGCGGAGGAACCAGACGGTGCTCGGGATGGCACGCTGCATGCTCAAGGCAAAGCAGGTGCCGAGCACGTACTGGGGGGAGGCCGTGCTCACGGCCGTCTTCATCCTCAACCGCTCCTTCACAAGGAGCGTCGATGGCAAGACGCCTTATGAGGCGTGGTACGGAAGGAAGCCCGATGTACGCTTCCTCCGCACCTTTGGCTGCGTCGGGCATGTCAAGACGGCGCGCCCACAGCTGAAGAAGCTCGACGACAGGAGCACCCCAATGGTGTTCATGGGCTACGAGACGGGCTCTAAGGCGTACAAAATGTATGACCCCGTCTCAAAGCGTGTGTATGTCTCGCGTGACGTCATCTTCGACGAAGATGCGCGATGGACTTGGGAGACGTCGGGGAAGGCCCCGGCAAGCAGCTCCTTCACTGTGGAGTACCCGATGTACTCTACGACCCCAAGAAGCAAGACCTCGGGAGGTACCATCCCGGGAAGCTCGGGAGGTGTGGATCCGGGAACAGCGACCCCGAGAACACCGTCCCTGGGTACGGTGTCGCGAGACACCATAACGTCAAGCAAGATGGGTCCCGGGAGGCAGTTCGCAACCCCGCCAACGGCGAGGTCGGAGTTGTTCGACACCGACGACAGCGTTGGCGCCCCCCATAGGTTTCGGCGCATGGGGGATCTCCTCGGCGAGGCTGCGGCAGCACCGCAACAGCCCGAGGAAGAGGATGTTGATGACGACGACGTCTTGCATCTGATGGCCGGCAAGGAGCCGACCATGTTCGCCGAGGCCGAACAGGAGGATTGCTGGTGCCACGCGATGCTGGACGAGCTGGTGTCCATCAACGACAACGCCACTTGGACACTCACCACACTGCCTGCTGGGCACCGAGCCATCGGGCTCAAGTGGGTGTTCAAGGTGAAGAAGGACGTGAAGGAAATATGCCCAAGAGGCAATAATAAAGTTATTATTTATTTCCTTATATCATGATAAATGTTTATTATTCATGCTAGAATTGTATTAACCGGAAACATAATACATGTGTGAATACATAGACAAACAGATAGTCACTAGTATGCCTCTACTGGACTAGCTCATTAATCGAAGATGGTTATGTTTCCTAACCATAGACATGTGTTGTCATTTGATTAATGGGATCACATCATTAGGAGAATGATGTGATTGACATGACCCATTTCATTAGCTTAGCACTTGATCGTTTAGTATGTTGCTTATGCTATCTTCATGACTTATACAAAGTTCCTGCAACTATGAGATTATGCAACTCCCGTTTACCAG
>LR880967.1:7522954-7543558 GCA_904067115.1 Aegilops sharonensis
CCGGTTCGTGCCACGAACCGGTACTAATGGGCATCGCACCCATTAGTACCGGTTCGTGGCACCAACCGGGACTAAAGGTCCCATTTGAACCCGGACTAATGCCTTTGCCGCATGAACCGGGACCAATGACTGAACCGGGACTAATGGGCTAACCCGGCCTGGACCAAAGCTCTGTTTTCTACTAGTGGCTGCACCAACACGCGCCATCTAATCCGGTGTTTTCACGAAGCAGAACAGGCATATATGGATGAAAGATAATGATTTCGAAAAAGGGGAATGGATGAAGATAATGATACGGGGGTGCACTAGCTAGGAAACTTCTAGCATGGAGAACGAACTCACAGGCTTAACGGAGAAGAGGTCAATATATAGTATCCCAAAGCACAATAGAAAATCCACTCATGTCCACATTACATCACAGCAACATGGTTTGTCCTATGTTAGTAGCCATCTTCTTCCTCGTGTCATCAGCTTTGAAACCCTTGTCATCTGCAGCAGCAGCAGCTGATAGCACCACAGACAGGAGCAGAGATGCGTTGCTCTGCCTCAAGTCCAGCCTCCATAGTCCCACCCGAGCTTTGGCCACATGGAACGACACCATCTCACCTGATTTCTGCACCTGGCACGGCGTCTCATGCACAAGGAGCAGGCCAAGGCAACCACCCCTCGTGGTTGCCCTGGATATGGACGCAGAGGGCCTCGCCGGTGAGATCCCGCCCTGCATCTCCAACCTCACCTCTCTGGTAAGGATCCACTTGCCCAACAACCGGCTCTCCGGTCATATCCCACCGGAGCTCGGCCGGCTCTCCGGACTCCGGTACCTCAACCTAAGCTTCAATGCGCTCAACGGCACCATCCCGTTCACCCTCGGCGCGCTTCACAACCTTTCTTCTCTCGATTTAGGCAGCAATGAACTTTCCGGTCATATTCCGCCGCTCCTCGGGAGCTCGCTGGCTCTAGAGTACGTCGGTCTCCCCAACAATCTTCTCAACGGAGAAATTCCACGGTCGCTAGCGAATAGCTTGTCTCTTCATTACCTTTCTCTAGACAATAATAGCATTGACGGGGTGATCCCTGCATCCCTCTTTAATAGCTCAGCCATCAGAGAGATACACCTTCGAGACAACAATCTTTCTGGTGCAATTCCACCTTTCCACAAATTCCCTTCAAAGCTTACATACCTCAGTCTCACCGGAAACAGCCTTACTGGAGTGGTGCCGCCGTCGGTAGCAAACCTCTCGTCCCTTTCCTCCCTCTTGCTTGCGCAAAACGAGTTGCAAGGATTCATTCCAGATTTAAGTGAGCTTTCGGGCCTGCAAAATCTTGACCTTTCCTATAATAGACTGTCAGGGACAGTGCCACCCTCCATTTACAATATGTCTTCCTTGAATTACCTTGGGCTGGCCAAGAACAATCTTGGAGGAACACTGCCTTCCGATATGGGTGACACACTTGCTAACATCCACACACTTATGATGCACAATAATCATTTCGAGGGAGGCATCCCCGCCTCACTGCAAAATGCCTCACGCATGATGATTATCCATCTAGGCAACAACTCTCTCACCGGGGTGATTCCTTCATTCAGCTCCATGCTGAATTTGAAGTACGTAATGTTGTACTCAAATCATCTAGAGGCTGGAGACTGGACATTCTTGGCCTCCTTGGCCAACTGTACGCAGCTGCAAAGACTGAACGTTGGTGCAAACAATTTGGGCGGGGATTTACCCGCAAATTCTGTGGCAACTCTTCCAAAAACCTTGAACGCTCTAACGCTTCGGTCAAATAACATATCTGGCATCATCTCCTCGGAGATCGGAAACCTTTCGAATCTTTCCATGCTCTATCTTGATAGAAATCTTCTTATGGGGCCTATACCTTCTACCCTTGGTCAACTAGGCAATCTTGTCGTGCTTAGCTTGTCACACAATAAATTTTCAGGAGAAATACCTCCTTCCATTGGAAGCCTACATCAGCTGCAAGAACTCTATTTGCAAGAAAATCAATTGAGTGGAAGCATACCTGCAAGTCTAGCCAGCTGCGAGAACTTACTTGCATTAAACCTATCATGCAATACCCTTGGTGGAAGCATAAGTGGAGACATGTTGGGCAGGTTGAATCAGTTGAGCTGGCTACTTGATTTATCACACAACCAACTCGCAATGTCCATACCACCAGAGATGGGAAGCTTGATAAACCTCGGTTCCTTAAACATCTCTCACAACAATCTCACGGGAAGAATACCGTCCACGCTTGGAGCATGTGTCCGGTTGGAAGCGCTTCGTGTAGAAGGGAACCTCCTGCAAGGAAACATCCCACAATCACTAGCAAACCTTAAAGGAGTCCAAGTGTTAGATTTCTCCCACAACAATCTATCTGGTGATATTCCGGAGTTTCTCGAGACCTTTACCTCGTTACAGTATTTGAATATGTCCTTCAACAACTTGGAAGGACCAGTTCCCATAGGTGGAGTGTTTGCTAACACTAGTGGTATTTTTGTCCAAGGAAATCCACACCTTTGTTCAAAAGGTGCATTAGGAGAGCTTCCTAGATGCTTTGCTTCGGCATGCACAAAAGAACACAAGTTTGTCATTCCTATGTTGATAGCTCTGTCAACTCTCACTGCACTTGCTTTGATCTTGGGGATGTTCAAATTTTGCTTGAGAAGGAGATACGCATCCGGTGAGAGAATTGGTCATTCATACATGGATTTGAAAAGGATAACATATGGTGATGTAATCAAAGCAACAGATAGTCTATCTCTAGCCAACGTAGTCGGCTCCGGGCAATTCGGGACGGTCTACAAAGGTTGGTTCGATGCAGAAGATGGTACGGTTGTTGTCAAAGTCTTCAAGCTCAATCAGCATGGCGCATTGCATAGCTTCATTGCTGAGTGCAAAGCATTGCAACACATCCGTCACCGGAACCTTGTGAAGGTGATAACTGCGTGCTCAACTTATGACCTAGTGGGAAATGAGTTCAAGGCTCTAGTCTTTGAGTATATGGCAAATGGCAGCCTTGAAAACCGACTTCATAACCAGTGCGGTGATATGAGTTTAGGGGTAGTAATATGCATATCAGTTGACATTGCTTGTGCTCTTGAATACCTCCATAACCAGTGTATTCCGCCAGTTGTTCACTGTGACTTGAAGCCAAGCAACATACTTTTCGACCATGATAACACCGCGCATGTCTCTGACTTTGGTCTAGCAAAGCTAATTCATGGGTGCTCATCAGGAGGGCAGAGCGGCACAACAAGCATAGTTGGACCAAGGGGATCTATTGGGTACATACCTCCTGGTGAGTATGTTTTACAAGTACATCTTGAAATAATGTAAACGAAATCTAGTTTGACCAACTATATTAGTTGCTAGTTTTTTCTATCAATACTAGCATGTTTCACTTTTGCTATGTGCTGAAGAATGTTTTATTTCAAAACATTATTGCAGAGTATGGCATGGGCAGTGAAATCTCAACCGAGGGAGACGTCTATAGCTATGGCATTGTTCTTTTGGAAATGCTTACACGAAAACGACCTACTAATGAAGAGTTTAGTGATGGTTTGACACTCCGCAAGTATGTGGATGCATCACTTTCACGAACCCAAGACATTCTTCACCCCGGCCTTACTTCGGAGACAGGAGATCAGCATGTTGATCATATCCCAAACTTGCAAGGATACAACACATTTGCACTTAAGGATATATGTGCACTCCGGCTCCTTAGACTTGGCTTGTTATGCTCTGCGGAATCCCCGAAGGATCGCCCAGGGATGCATGATGTCTACGGTGAAGTAACTGAAGTAAAAGAGGCATTTTTCTCTATAGACAACTAAAGCAATGACCTTACATAATTAAGGCAAAGGTGGTCGATGAAGATGAACCACAGCGTGACAATATGTTTCTATCTTTTCTTTTTCCTTTTTTGTAAGCCAATATGTTTAAACTAAGACCTTTCAGTAAATGGTAAATACAGTTGGAACTGTAAAGCTCATTTTCCAGTTCACCTCTCACTACGAACTTGTAAATTTTCATCAAAATTCATGATCATTTTGTGACCTAGGCAAAAACTTTCGAGATACAAACGAATAGCCATAGAGTTGTCTTTTTCGTACAAGTAATATTTCACAAGATATAGCCCAATTTACAACCATGACTTGTTTTCATATTTTTGGAAACTGGGAAAAAATACTGGGATGACATAATTACTTTCCCCTGTGCATGAGGTCACAGGTCTCTACTTTATCTTAAAATGAAGACATGTAGTAGAACTATAGGAAAAACTTGAAACATAATTATAACCAATGACATGTCTGGCAGTTTCAAATTAAACCATGTCGCAAACTGCAAAAGGATTGGCTGAACTAATCTGCACTCTGAAGTTTTCCATATACACAGGTTGACTGGTCATACATGCGTTGCAACCACACCAAAATGATGTATTAAAATCACCAGACAAATACTCTTTACACAACACACATACAAAAAAACGCAGAACCATAAATCGCGGGCTCCTGGTCGCATGCAAGTACATCAACTTCTAACATTCGGCTTCCACATTCTTATCGCACGAAATAGCATAGTGCGTCACCCAAGAGCCTTTTTTACACTCTCCGTTCAGCAGGGAGGAATGGTATACCTGCATCTGACCAGCACCTAAGAGCACCCCAAACATTTACTTACTGGGCCTAGGAACTCTAGAAAGCCGTGCGTCGGTGGGGGTGAATTTTCATCTGTTTTACAGGGCAGGTGTTTGAGGAATGCCCTGACTGCGCCCGTTACACCGTCTTCTGATTCCATGGCCTTGGCAAGCTCCACAGCCTTTTCTTTCACCTGAAAATCACATGGGGAAAATACATGTTTGCTGTAATTCTACCAACAGGAGATCATACAAACTAGTGAGTTATAAATAAGTTCTGAATCAGGGAAGTTTAGTTTAGTACTGATTTGTGTATATGTCCCAAAGCTGTTCCAATCTGAGAACTTAATATCTGAATATGAACATTCTAACTATCCAATTTAACAGACCGGTTCCTGTTTCTTGGCAGTAACCAGTCTATTCCTGGCTTTTGGAACCCTGCTGGGTACCAAACTACAAATGCACCAGTGCAATTAGGAACGGAGGGAGTAATTATCAGTATATCAGTATATCAGTATATCATAACCATATCTGCAACACTGCCTGCAGCCTACCTATGCACATCTGCGTCCATATTCTTGTTATCTATTTTTGCGATATGAAACAAAAGAAAAAGTCTCATCTGCCCAAGCGCAAAAAAGTTGTAGAGTTACCTCTGGATCCAACATGAATTTTATAGCATCAACCAACTTCTGCAAAGTGAATTGATCAACCGGTATAGGCGAAGGCCCTACCCCTCTAGCATGCACCCGCTCTCCCCAGAATGGTTGGTCGCCAAAGAAAGGTACAATAGTTGTAGGACACTACAAATCACCAAAACACTGGGTTAGAACTAAACTAAATCTAAGAACTGGTCCAAAAATAGCAAACATTATGATCAGGTGCTAGTTGCCAGTTGCTTAGCTAGTTATAAGAGTAAATGCTGCGAACAAAAGATGTCTCTAGCAACTGCAGGCGTGCCCTGATCAGGAATTGTTTTCAGCTGATGCTAACTCTACCTAACAATAATTGGCTTGGAAAAGTAATACTGTAGTTGCATCAAGAATAGTGTGGAAGTCATGTGGCATTCTAATGAATAGCTCGTAACGTAGTGCGAGAGAGAGAGAGAGAGAGAGAGAGTACCGCTGCTTTCAGGCCGGCAGCCGTCGTTCCAGCACCACCATGGTGTACCTGTGGAGGTACAAAAAGGTGTGAGCCTTCCTCTCAACAGAATAAACAGACACTATTAGCACCATGGTGGCCACACTGGAGTTCTTTCACCAAATTTTCTTAAGTATGACCCATGATAACTGTTGGTTAATTAGTTTTGCAAAATCAGGAAACATTCGATATTTGATGATCACTAAAAATACTATACGAATGAAACATAATATGATCCATGCACTAAGCCACCAAGAGTAACAAGAAAAGGCTTACCACTGCCTTACACTGCAGGAAAAGCCAGTCGTGAGGGCAGTTGTCAAGAACATATATGGAATCTTTTGGTTCTGCCACTGCAAAAGGTTCAAGACTCAGCATGGAGTCAAAATATATGCCCACAACCAAACAGTGCAACATGCTCACAAATCACAAGATGAACTTACATGTTCCGAGGCCACCCCAACCCTTGTTAATGATACCTCTCTGTCCAGTCATTTCGAGTGCCTTGACAATGGTTTCAGTCATCTTTGCTGGATCTTGAACTGGCTAGTGTATCAGAAAAAAAATGAAAGAATCAGGTAAGTTATTATGGTGGCTTTTCAAAAGCACCTAGCATCTGAATTTTAAATTTCAGTTAGTTGAGACTATTTTTTTAGATGTAATGTTAACAGCAAACCCCTATTTAAATTAGTAACAATTCCCCTAACTAACTAGAGCTACTAAACTATAGAGCTAAACTACCCTCCGCCTAAAGCACACAAATAACTTCTTCTGCTGTGAGATGCTACAAAGATTCCAAGTGGCAAACCAGCTTCTTATTACTACTGTAGGTAGTGAAAAAAAAAGCATGTGAAAGTCGCTTTCTGCTGTAAAACATGAAGAATTTCCCTAATCCACAAAGTGCATTCACTGCCAATGGCATCAGGGTAATCAAGAAAGATCCGCTACGCAACTACATAACTAACCCTGTTTTGCACCATATCAGTACAATAAGTTAAACAGAGCAGGTCAAATAATGCACCATATCAGAATTGGAATATTGGAACTTAAAACCAACATGCAGTAAATATAAGAAAGGTCAAACTGATCTTACAAGGCTACCAAAACCAACATAAATGGGTTTGTCACCCGCTTCAAGCCATTTCACAAGTTCTTCAGGTGGTACGTAATCAGACGCAAGATCGAGAAAGCAAAATCCAACAACATCGATCTTGGGGCCCCAGTCTGCATTCAAATAGATGACAACTTTTAACATTGAGCCACAAACCATTAGCAACAAGAACATCTGAAAATTCCAATGCAATGGTTTTCTCAATAATTTACTCCACAATTCACAACTGCAGTTATAATCTCAAACACGAATTATAGAAGCTCCTTAAATAATTAGCAGTGATAAGACATGCACATATTCTAGCAAGTACTAAGCACTTCCTTATAATTTTAAATTTTAAATGACAGCATTTCCTGAAATTTCAATCTGCTAGCTTGTAGTAAAGAGGCAATTGAGATGCAACTGCTCGGCACCCAAAATTTTAAGCTTGCCATAATATAGACAAGTCTGAAGGAGTGCTGCAATGACTCAGGTATGCAACATCACTGGTGTTAAACATCAGCTAGTTAACTTACCACATCCAATTCTTATAAATACTAGCAAAAGGATGAAATGGGAGAAGCACAAAACCAAATGAACCTGTTACTATCTTGACTTTGCCTATATTGTGTTTTGTAAAATGGGATAGAAACAAGATCATTCGACCATATTAATTGCTTTTAACTTTGGCAAATTGGCGCAATTGACAAAATCAAGAACGACAAGGTTAAGCATGGTCTAGTTTCAGCTCAAAGTAATATGAATCAAGCACCTTTCGGTTTTGGGACAAGGTGAGGGCTCCAGATGTATCCATGAGGAATGTCACTTCCAGAACCCTGTGCACCACTTAGGTATGTTACTGGACGCAGCTTCAACTTCTTTTTCCTGAATTCGTTTATCATATCACGTATCCCAAGCCAAATCATAGAGTCAACAATTTGGTAAGAAAGCTGCAAGTGCAGACAAACACAAGGTATCAGAGCAATCTTATGGGTGAAAGAAACATATGGATTTGCTCTATGTTTTGCATTATTGCTTTCATTTTCATTGACAAGTGACGAATTAAAAAAACAGCCAATGCTTCGAAAGTACTAAAACTGTAGGTTTTCTTAATTTTTATAGCATGAAACAACGTGTCCAACTATAGATTTCATATATAGCCAAGGTTCAGGCATATGTGCGTGAACTACTCAATTGGGATTCACTACAGCCAAAAGGAAAACACCCTAGTGATATACTACTCCATACAATCAGATGGACCTCAAACTTAAACACATCCATAGACAAGGTGGAAGATAAATAATAACAGATGGCAAAGTTTTTCTTGTTTATTTCTTTCTTTCTTAAAATAATTTCCACATGTACCTATTTTTGTGTTTAATTTCCACATGTACCTATTTTTGTGTTTAATTTCCACATGTACCTATTTTTGTGTTCCTTTTCATGAAATTTGCAATGATTTAGAAAAGCTTTACATTAGCCACTCGATACCCAGAACAAATAAGTAAATACGATGTGCACTCACTCGATATCCAGCTGATGTTTTCACTCGAGAAAGAGGATGAGGAAATTCGCTAGTTGGCCTGAACAAGCAGCATATGTTAGATCTCCAAATGACAGTATTCATCAGCAACTGTCTTTCAAAGAGGAAGCAGAACAAAAATGACTCACGTCCATGGCATGGTAAAGAATATATGAATGGGTACTTTTAGTGCCTCTGCCACATGTGTATGTCCTGAATAAATACTGAGGTCAGCAGGATGACATAGTTGTAATGGTAAAACATGGTAATCAAGTTGCTTATCCAGATCATAAAAGGGGAAAATATGCAAAAATAAAATTTAGTGATAGAAAGGCGCACTTAACACATAAGGGACACAACAGACCTCATAATATATGGACGCGTATGGAAAATCACACCATTCAGCATGGACCAAAACCCTCACATTTAAAAACTACAAGTTGGAACAGAGAACCACTCCATTGTGGTTTTGCCATCAGTCGAATAGCTGAAACTAAAAGGTTTTAGTACAATTTCATCTCCTAACAATTGCCATGCCCTATTTGGAAAGAGGAAAAGGTCCATACTCCACTACCTACTTGTGGATGGTTCTGTATAGCACTCTCTAATTTAACCAGCATTTAACGCCTTTGACTTGAGCAGACCAAATTATAACATGGATCTGGTTTTTAGGGGATGATTTCACCATGCTGGTA
This sequence comes from Aegilops sharonensis, assembly GCA_904067115.1. Taxonomy (NCBI): domain Eukaryota; kingdom Viridiplantae; phylum Streptophyta; class Magnoliopsida; order Poales; family Poaceae; genus Aegilops; species Aegilops sharonensis. The sequence goes on from LR880967.1 coordinate 7,532,040, forward strand.
GGTTTACGTAGTGATATCAAGGTTTTAAATGTTAACTCACCCCTCAAGATAAGATGTCCTTTTGATGATTTTCACATACAGAGAAAGTGGGTGAGTGTTTATTGTCATAAGATATAGTAATCTCAATAAAAAAGAGAGCTGGTCCGGTTTTGGTCGTATAAATCAAATTTATGCATGAAGCCATGGGGTGCAGTTCATTCAGATTATGACTATTCCTCTTTGTTCTTTCTTTTTCTCTTTACCATTCGTAATCTTGAATTCTAAGAATGGAAGACAACAGAAATTAACCAAACATGTGCCCTGGCAGAAACGAGATGCCTCTAGAGGAAAGGTGAAACCAAAAGATAACTGTATGAGTTTACATTACAAAGCAAAGCTGTTATTAGTATGGCACAAGACAAAGCACACCATGAACATGCTAAAGCATAAATAATAAATAGATCTATCTCTACAAAACTGGTCTGCAATGAAATTAATCTCAACAACACAACAACAACAACAACGAAGCCTTTTAGTCCCAAACAAGTTGGGGTAGGCTAGAGCTGAAACCCATAAGATCTCGCAACCAACTCATGGTTCTGGCACATGGATAGCTAGCTTCCACGCGCCCCTGTCCCTGGCTAGTTTTCTTTGGTGATATTCCAGTCCTTTATTGAAATTAATCTCAAATCAGAAAATAACCAAACTGAATGTTGTAAGAATAAATTGTGCATGAGTGAGGTTGATAGGATTCAAACAATATTACAGAATCTTATGATCATGTGGGAGAATTCAATCCCGATCCTATATAAGAACCATGTAGAATAGTATTTTGCACCTTGTACTCATTATAACCAAGATTTTGGAGGCACGATCATAAGATGACCCTCATCCTGTCTAGAACTGATATTTTACGGTTTGCTACTGAGGTTGTTTACATGAGCTTTGTGTTTCAGTCATAAAAAATAATTCAAAGTAAACAAAATATACTGACCATATGCTGGTGGGTTCGCAATAATTGCATCCACTTTGAAAGCAATACCGGTATCAGGGTCAGGATCCTTGCATGCAGGCAGTAGGGAAAATATAATTTCTTTCATTTGTTTTCTTTGAACAGGAATTTCTGATGGGCCTGAAGGTAGGAACCCTTTATTCTTCACCATGTCTGCTCGAAGTGAATGTAGCAAAAATATTAATCTTCATCTGATATGGAAGTTAGAAAAAAATAATCACTAAAAAACATACATTCAGCAAGTACTTTTGGATCTCCACCCAGTGGAAAAAACTCCAGCCCAGCTGTGAGTATGAACTCCTTATAGTTAGCATGAGTGGCTAATCTCACACGGTGTCCATAATCCTACAATAAAGGTGATAACTTATCTTTGTCATACTAAAAAAAACATAAATGTGATGACATTAAACTGGAAGAGAAGCTCATGGAACTACTCGGAGTTAGCAAACAATAATATGAGATTAACAATAATATTAGCTTGGGCTAACCTGTAAGCGTTTTCCTATTGCAACAAATGGCTGAACGTCTCCCCTTGTACCCACGATAAGTATAACAATCTGTATTGGAGGTCTGTATGGTATATCTGATCCATCTAATGATTCTTCAACAACAACATCCTCATAGCCATCCACTGCTCCAACGTCAATTGGAGTCGCTTCTAGAGTACTTGGTACATTAACAACCACAGTTCCATCATCCTTCACTGTAGCTATTCGATTTAACATTTTGAGCTGTGTGAAGTTAAATATGCAGAAGATTAGAAGAGAGAGAAATCCAGCACCAGACACGAAGTAGTAAATCTGGCCATGTTTCAAGCTTCCATGCAATGCATTGTAATATGTCAAAACTCACAAATTTTAATATACTACTCCCTCTGTACCAAAATACTTGTAGTTGGGGGAACTTGTACTAGTTTTCCCTAGCTACAAGTATTTCAGTACAGAGGTAGTATGTTGTTCCAACCCACTAAAGCACTTACAATTTCATCAGCTCCAACTTCTATAGAGATGCAATTACATATTAAAAAACTATCTCCCAAACATATTAATGACAATCTTCATACAGAAGCTAACATAATGAACAATTCAATACCTCCTAGATTTACATAACCCACACATGGACCGTGTCAAGAAGAAGCTACATTTCATCATACTAAGGAAGATAAGAGGGCCAGCTATACACACCTTTTTCCTTATGGAAATCTTATCATCCAATAACTGTTTAGTAGGATCATCAGCTGGATTATTTTGTTTGCGCCTCTCAGTTTTTGACCTTTCCAGATTTGATGGACCGGTAGTTTCAGTAGTTATCTCTGTATCCTTGATCACCCCCGGCATAGTGCTTGATCTATGGAGGTTTCCGTTATCTGCAAGGAAGGATGACTTGAGGGTCGAACTAAAAGGAAATGATAACATTTATAATTTGCATAGTCACATTATCACAAGATAAACAGAAGAAACTGGGACCAAATTGTACGAACAGAAAAACAACAGATCAGTTTTCTTATCAAATCCTCTTACTGGGTGCCGTTTACTAATTTTTTTACAGTTGATGCAACTGTGTGTCATGGGTTAAATTGAGCACAAGTAGAGAAAAAGTTCAGAAACATTTGGTTTGGGTAAACTATACAAATAACAAATGTACTGTCTAGCGTTCTCTGACAATGCGAACAAGCATTTCCTCAGAATAGCAAGCACTATTATACGCAGGAACTTGTAATCTAAAAAAAGGTGCCCAGAAAAGCGACGGGACGGGCCCCAATAGACGGAGGCAGAGGAGAAACGACAAACGGTTGAGACCGGCACAATCCGCGAATCATATATATAGTGTGTGATAAAGTCCAACTCAGCTTACGGTGTTGAACTGTGTCACACTCCCCCCTACACCGCGAATGAGGCAACGACAATTACCACGAGCCGAGTCAGAATAGTGCAGCCCTGTTTGGCAGCAGAACCAAAATTGCGACAACTACGGTTCTGATTGAGGGGCGTGTTGTTTCTTTTTTCAGGTTCACGTGGCAACACTGGTTGTATGAATGCTTGGTGGAAAAAAAACCCAGGGCAATGCAGAGCATCCCCCGTGTTGGCTGGCCTAAATTAGCAACCCAGCCTCCCCTGGTTCAGGAGGGAGGGCCGGTGTTATCCCCCTCCGAAAGTGAGTAGAAGGAAAAATTCGCTAATCCTTTCTGCCTCTCTCTCTCTCTCTGTCTGTGCTTTCCCGTGGCAGAACCCTAGCCAGACTCTTCCCCCCCTTGCTCCGAAGTCCGAAGGACGACAGATCGCGGGGAGGGATCACGGCCGAAGGAGGGGGCCCTTTTACCTGAGGCGGAAGACGTGGACGCCGCGGGCGCTGCTGATGATTCCGGCGCGGCGGAGGGGCCGGGGGCGTCGTCGTCGGTGGGGCGCTCGCCGTTGTGCGCCTCCGCCGTCGCCGCGGCCCCCTCTCCTCCTTCCGTAATCTCCTCCACGCCCTTGCCGCCTCCGGTCGGCTCGGCAGCGGCGGCCATTTGTAGCCCCCGCCCCGGTGGGGGGTCGGGAGATTCGAGGCTTGCGGCGGCCGCTCCCTGCCCGTCCCCACCTCCGACCCCGACCACGACCCCCGCTGCGTGGGGAAGGGAGCGGCGGATGGATGGATTCGCGGCCGCCGACGCGAGAGGAGGAGGAGGAGGAGGAGGAGATGCGGGAGGGAGGGGGGAGCAAGGAAGGAATTTGCTGCCTGCCTGCCTGCCTAGCTGTGAGCGAATCCCACCTGAGCTGTAAGCGAGGAGGATCAGGAAATGAATTTGGTTAACCCGATTAATAAATTATTTAAGAGTATAAAATGCACTACAGGTACTTGAACTTGCGCCGCAAGCTCGGTTTGGTCACTGTACTTAGAAATACGGTCACTACGGTAACTATGTACGATGGGACGTGATTGTACGGTCACTGTTCACCGTATTGACCCGGTACGCCGCCGTTTTGACCAGTCCACGCTTGCCACGTAGGCGTGGGGGATTACTTATTTGAATAGTAAATTTAGGAGGGTTTATGTGTAAAAATGCAGTCAGCTTGTTCCCCTCGCAGTTCCCCTGTTATCCAAAATCCCTAGTTTTGTTCCCCTCGCAGCGCTCGTCGCCGCCGCCGCCCACCGCTCGCCGTCGCCGTCGTCCTGCGCTCGCCGCCGCCCACCGCTCGCCGCCGCCCATTGCCTTCGTCCTCGTCACCCGCCATGTCTAGCAGCAGTTCTGCCCGATCTGGACGCCGCGGGAGGACAGTGGTGGTGCCGCTCATCTCATGCCCTCGCTGCGGCTGCCAAGTGAGGTTCTACGTGTCCAACACGGAGGAGCATGACGGATGGGTGTTCTACAGATGTGTGACTGTAAGCATCCTTGACCTGATTGACATTCGTGCTTTTTGGTTTTGAGTTTTGAGTTTGAGTTTGTGCAAAATTTCTGATTTTTCTTGGTTTTGAGTTTGTAGCAAGGATGTGTTTTCTGGCATTGGGAGAGGGAATACGTGGCCTACCTTGTAGATCATCGTTATCTTGTTGGGCATGAAGCTGTTGATGCAATTGGAGCAACAGCAGATAGGAGGGAACAACTTGAGAGAGAAACAGAAGGAAGAAGAAGGGTTGCAGAGAGAAATGCATGTCAGAGGATAAGTATGCAGATGCAAGAACAGCCTGGAGCTAGCCTGAACATCACCAGGGCAGAAGCTCGTGCACTTCTTAATTTAGGTGTGCAGATGATGTTACTGTTGAAACTGCTGCTTGGTGGTGTATTGGTGCTTGTTGTGCTATGTGTCATGCTGCTGTTGAAGAAATGAAACTGCTGCTGATGAAGAAATGAAGAAGTGTGGTAGCTTCAATTAGACCTAGTGGTACTAGTAGTTGATGAAGAAGTGTGGTAGCTTCAAGTAGACCTAGTGGTAGTTGATTAAGAAGTGAAATGTTAGTATGATGGCTGTAACAGTTGATGTATGAACATGTTCCCTCTGATGTATGAACCTTTTGTATGATGGTTTGTCTCTGAAGTTTAATAAATTGTTGATGGAAAACTTCTGTTGTATGAACTAAAGTCACTGTCAATTTTAGTAGTATGTCAGTATGATGTCAAGTAAACTGTTCCAAGTATGTCAGTATGAACAAAATGATCCAAGTAAGATGTTCCAAGTAAAATGAACAAAATGATCCAAGTAAAATGAACAAAAGGATCCAAGTAAGATGATCATGTAAACTGCATATCAGTACATGTTCCTGAAGTACATGTTCCAAAAGATAGCCAAATGATCATTGGTTTTTAAGATGGCCAAAAGATCACAGGTTCCTGAAGATGACCAAATCACTAGTTCCTGAAGTACATGTTCCAAAAGACATAACTTGACAGAAAGCAAAATGACTAGTTCCTGAAGATGCTATTTTACATAAGATGGCCAAAAGGACTAGTTGCCTAACATTTCTAGCACTAGTCCCTGAAGATATCAAACATGCTTCCATTCTTCTCAAGCCCTGAGCTATGATGCTCCTCTTGAACTGTTCTGTTTCCCAGTTTTTTCTTTGCAGCAGCAGCTGCTTTATCTGCCAGCTTCTTTAAAGTTGTTGCTTGCCTGGCTTGTTCTTTTTTTGCATTAGCTGCTTGTCTCTCTGCAAGCTTCTTAGCAGCAGCATCCTGTTTCTGGGCTAACTTCTCAGCAGCTAGTTTCTCCTTTTGCTCTGCAGCAATTTGCCTATGTGTCTCTTGGATAATTTGCCTTGTCTCTGCAGCTGCCTGCTTTAGGATGGCTTGAGCTTCTCTTCTCTGAGCAGCTGCCTCCTTCTTCCTTTCTTCTTCTTGTGCTTTCTTTTCTGCTAGCACATGCCTCTTCCTGGCAGCTTCTTCTGCTTTCTTCATTTCTGCTTCCCTTCTAGCTGCTAGAACAGCTTGCTTCTTGTCCTCCAGCTCCTTCTCTCTTTGTGTCTTCATGGCTAGCAGCTTCCTAGCAAGATCACCATGAGTGACTGTGCTGCTGCTTGGCTGGGAGTGGTTGAGCATAGACTGTGCATTGACTAAGAATGCAGACTCTGGTACTGGTGTTTGTTGTATGATTCTTGGCAAAGGCCTCTGCACATGTCATGAAAAAGTTCTAGTATTATGATTCTTGGCAAAGGCCTCTGCACATGTCAAGAATACAGTAGTACCTGCTCAAGAATAGAGTCTATCATAAGATCATCCACTGGTGGGGCTCTCTGTGTTGATGCTTCCTCATGGTTCTAATCAGTATGGAAGGGAAGTGATCAGTACATTTGATATTAAAACAAGAATAGAGTCTATCATTAGCAAAACAAGAGATAAAATTCACACTATACATGGGTTCTCACTGGTCCCTCTTCTTGCACATTAGTATTTGCATGTTGAACATTCTCTTGTGCTACTTCTGCTTCAACTTGTCTATTTGGAGGTGGTAGGCCAGCCTTAAGATATTTACAACCCTTTCTGTTGTGGTCTGGGTCACCACAGTAGGAGCAATGCATTATGACACCATGTCTGGACATTCTCTTCCCTCCATTACTGCATATGATCTCTTCTGGTGATTTCCTTCTACTCTTGCAAGGTCTTCCCACATGTTTTGTGTACTCTGGTGGCAATATTGTGGGGCCATTCATCTTCTCCCACTTTGTGATATCTTTGCAAGGATAAATTATGTTGTTGTAGGCCTTCTTGAACATTGCCACTGAGTAGCAATTATCCACCAATGTTATGGGGTCAACTCTCTCATTTCTGCAGCATGCAATGACATGTATACACGTGACTCCATTTTTTTGCCATCTCATGCAGCTGCAAGACTTGGTGTGTATGTCCACAATGTAGTTTGTTCCTCTATCACCTACTTGAAATACTCCATCTCCTGACTCATATACATAACAAGTGTTTGCTAGATCTTTGAGCTTCTCAACCATCTTCTTTATCTTAGGGCATGTAACTCCTTGCATCTTCTCACCCTCAAGTTGTTTGGTGTAATACCTACTAGTCCACTGTTGTTTGATCCTCTCAAACATTGATAGGATTGGCAATTCTCTGGCTTCTAGGATATACCTGCAAGCAGGACACATGGGAAGGAAATCATTAGTATGTCAAACTAGGCAGGGGATCATTAGTATCTCAAGCACAAACTAGGAAGGAAATCATTAGTATCTTACTTGTTGAAGACCTCACATAGGTTATTCAGCAAAATATCACACTTTGGTATGTCACTCTGGAATGCCCTGACCCAAGTCTCAGGTTCTAATTCTTTCAACCACTTGTATGCATCCTCATTGAGTTCCTTCATCTCATTCATGTACTGCTCATACTTGATTGTTGTTGTGCTTCTTGCAATCTTCCACAGCTGGTTCTTCAGTGCATCACCTTTGTACAGCTGCTGGAAATTCTTCCACATATGCCTGACACAGAACCTATGTTCTGATTCTGGAAACACATCATTCACAGCATTGATAAGCCCCTTTTGTTTATCAGACATAATGGTCCATGGTGAGGTGTTGATGATACCAAGGTCCATCTTAAGCCTCTCAAGAAACCAAACCCAGTTTGGCATGTCTTCCACTTCCACAACAGCAATGGCAATTGGGAAAATACAATTATTAGGATCTATGCCAACTGCAACAAGTAACTGACCCCTATATCTAGTTTTTATATGACACCCATCTATGAAAATCACAGGCCTGCATCCTTGAAGGAAACCTCTTTTACAAGCATCCAGACGCATGTATGCTTTGTTGAACCTAGCTTTATCATCAAGTGCTAGGAAGAATGAACTACCTGGGTTGCTTCTCCTTATCTCATTTCCATAGTCCCACAACAACTTGTATTGTCCTTCTTCATCACCATGAATTATCTTCATGGCCAGCCTCCTTGCCCTTTGTAGCTTAGTCCTAGTTGGTGTCATATGCCATTCTTTTTGTACAACTCTTGAGAAGTTCCTCAAGTTCATGTCTTGATCTGCCCTGAAACTCTCAAGATATTTCCTTGCAAGAAATGGTGCAGTAAATGCTTTGATCTTCCATTTCTTGCAACATGTATGCTCTTCCACATACTTCTTCACCATGAAGCATTTAGTCCTACTGTCATATGATGCCCATAAATACCAAGTGCAATCCTCATCACATACTGCCTTCACTCTCTTCTTGTCATTAACTGGCAACTTCACATCCACTCTGTTTTTGCAGCTATACTCCTTTATAGCTTTCCTTAGCAATTGTACATTCTCAAATACTTGACCCACATGGAACTTTGGACACTGCAGGTCCTCCTTTCTGAAAGCTCTAAACTTGGTCTGAGTTTCATCATCTGAATCTGGTGCCCACAAGTCCTCACCTTCTGATTCATAATCAGACATGGCTTCATCTTTTGCTTCAGAACCTGGTTTCACCTGTCCCCCTTGCACCTTATCCTTTGACTGCACTGGCTCATCTTCATCCACATTGTCTGCATAAAGATCATCATCCCCATCACTGATCTCAAAATCACTATCAAACATGTCAGCTGGATCAAAATCACTGTCATCTGAGTCACTTTCTGATGCTGACAACACCTCTTTCCTCCCCCTCTTGGCTCTTCTATCTCTATCTTCCTCCCTCTCCACTCCATTATTCTCTGCATCTGCTCCACTAGCATCCACATGTACTCTGTCTGACTCATGCTGTTGTGGCTCAATAGTACTCTCTTGCTGCACATGATCCAAATTGTCTGACTGAATGTTCTCTGTCCTCCTTGCAAAGATAAATGGATTTCCATCATCAACTTCAACTTCTGGATTGTTTGGATAAACAATTTGAATTGGAATAGGAGCTTCTCCTTCTCTATGTGATGGACTACTGCTAGATGCAAGATTGGTACTACTCTTTTCTTTGGAAGGGCTGAACACTGGTGGCAGATGAGCTCTTGGATTATGGACTACATCATCAACATCCTTGTGAGAATGCAAACTGTCATCATGGTCCAGATAAATATCAAAGAAATGATGGCCTATTGACAAGAATACCATCATTTGATCAGTATCTGCATCACTCCTAATCTGTCTCAAATAATTTCTGGTGATGTCAAGGATGGGAATGCGGTAGTATGCTTTTATCCTTCCAGCCATATCCCATCCTATCTCCTTTACCATATGCTCCACCATGATTGGAGACCATGTTAACCTATCAACTTGATCATACCACACTTCATGTCCATTGACATAACTTCTGTTGCTTCCTTGACCCATGAAAAAAAACCCATGATGAAATAGCATTGAAAATTTGTCACTGCGTGCTCCTGTTACAAAAAAGCACACAAATTGAGTATAACCACCAATAATTGTAACAAACTTGACAAAAAATGAACCTTTTATGTGAACCTTAAACCCTACAACAAATCCCCAATTGTTCCTCCAAAACCCTAGCACACATTCTGAACTATACTACAGGAGGGAGTACATAATTTAGGACAAAGTATGTACATGGCAAACCGTGGCATCAAACCTATATTCCACATTTCATGTGGAATCAAACCTATATTCCACTTTTCAAACCGTGGCAAAAACCCTACCTGAAACCCCCAAATCGATGAACAAAACCCTAGGTTTTCTTCCAATGCGGGCAAGTTCAAGAGAAAACTTAAGCAAACTGAATTTAATCTGTACATAACTCGATTTGATGTCAAATAGACCAGAATTTTGGACTTACTGTAATCAGGGGCAGGGGCTCCATCGGGGCGACGAATTGCAGCCATGGCGGCGCCGCCTTGCCTTCACCACGGTCGCGAGACCTTCCTCCGCGGCCGATCCTTCCGACCCGACACCGAAAATCACCGCCGACCTCAACGCCGGTGATCAACTGTTCCTTCCTCGGCCGCGACAGGGGAGGGGAAGCGGAGACAGGGGAGGGGAAGCGGAGAGACAGAGGAGGCGGAGAGACAGAGGAGGCAGAGAGACAGGGAAATGGAGAGGTGGGAGGGCGAGCAGAGATGGAAACGAAGATGGGACGTTTTTTTTGTAAATTGGTCACCGCTTCGCTTCTGCAGACGACACGTGGCGCGGGGTCTGGTCAACAGGCGGTCAGCCCGCGGCGTACCGGGTCAATACGGTGAACAGTGACCGTACAATCACGTCCCATCGTACATAGTTACCGTAGTGACCGTATTTCTAAGTACAATGACCAAACCGAGCTCGCGGCGCAAGTTCAAGTACCTGTAGTGCATTATACTCATTATTTAATTAACAGATTGGCTGGATTACTACAGATATTTTTTGTTTTGGTTCGAGGGGGAGAGGAGAGACGGAGCAGCTGGAGGAACGGAAAGCAGCTGCAACGTACCTAGCGGCGGCACGTTGCGTGACGACACGTCGCGGGAGGAAGGGAAAGGAAGCCCACCTGGTGTGGTGAAGTGGGTGGCCTCACTGGCGGCAAATTTGACAATTTTGACCTCTGGGTGAAATCATTTCACGGAATGAACTGCCCGTAAAACTATTTCACACCCATGTCCTTTTTGTGTAGCGCCCGCCACGACGGCGCCACACCCTACGCTGGAGCGCCTAGCTCGAGGGCGTTGCACGCCAGTCCACCGTGGCAGCTCCTGGGCCCGCACCCAGCAGTGCAACGCCTCCGAGCTAGGCGTCACACTTGTAAAGTGCAGCGCCTAGCGCGTAGGCGCTGCACTGTGACTTATCCAGCCACTTGGCTGCCCCCCCCTCCCCCACCCCCACACCACACACTCTCCCACTCTCCTCCCCGAGCTTTGCCCCCTCTCCCACTCTCTCCCCCTCTCAAATCCTCTCCCAAATCTTGCAAATTTGAAGGATTTGTCCGTGGATTTCGAAGTCAAACCCTCCCTCAAGGTAATATTCTCCGATCCCCTTGTTTTGATCCAAGTAAAGTTCCCATTGCTCATTTGTTTCTAGTTTGGGGAAACCCTAGTTTTGTTTGGATCTAGAGATTTGCATGGAGATGTGAGATGTTTGTTTGCCAATTTCTATGATTAGGCTTTGTTAGTATGCTAGGGTTATTCTTATGGGTCTTCTTATGTTGGTGCTAGGGTTAGGTTTAGGACTAGGGTTATGGTTATGGTTATGGTTAGGGTTAGGGTTGTTGTTTGATATATATATTAGGGTTTCTATTCCGTGTTAATCCTTGTATTAGTACTCATGGAAGCAATGTTACCTTGTGTTTTTGGAATGCTTATAGGGATGGGAAGAACATGTGTGCGTGTTCATCTTTTTGAAAGGCAATATAGAACCGGACCCGGATGAGGTTGACATGGTGTTTGATAGTAGTCCTAGCTATGCGGAGCTCTTGCAACAAGTTATGAAAGATTTTAATTGGACGGACCCTAGTGATATCATTGAGTTGGAGGGAAGGCATAATGTTGGTTTTGGAATGCACATCCGTTGGAAGACAATGCGTGTCAACTCGGAGCAACGTTGGGTTGCATACAAGGAGACGGTGGCTGAATCACTAGACAAGGCTCTTGAGTTATTTGCAACGAAGAAGGTTGATTCAAGTTTGCATTTGGACTTGAACCGGAACCCCCCCCCCC
>LR880967.1:7543646-7555436 GCA_904067115.1 Aegilops sharonensis
GGAAGGCATAATGTTGGTTTTGGAATGCACATCCGTTGGAAGACAATGCGTGTCAACTCGGAGCAACGTTGGGTTGCATACAAGGAGACGGTGGCCGAATCACTAGACAAGGCTCTTGAGTTATTTGCAACGAAGAAGGTTGATTCAAGTTTGCATTTGGACTTGAACCGGAACCCCTCCCCTTTGGTTGCTAGTAGCCCCACACCCTTGAAGCGAGATGAAATTGTTGAACCTCTTTTGACCCAAGAAGTGAGGCCAACATTGAGCCCGTTTACAAACAACCAAGATGAAGCTTTGCGAGAGGACAAGGATGAGTATGCGGACGATGACAACGAAGTTGATCTCCATGACAACAATGTGGGTGATCTCGACAAATATCACTTGCAAGAGACAATGGACCATTCCATCCCTTTTTCCCGTGCATATGCATCGGACTCGGATGACGATGGTCCCGATGAACAAGTTGATGCGGAGGGGTTCACGGTGAAGGAGGTCGAAGCTTTCGAGAAGGTATTTGGTCGGGATCATCGGACTACATTGTTCAAGGATGTTAGTCTCGCGGATGAAGCCGTGGTAGATGGTGGCCAATGTGTACCTCTTGGGGTTAGGCCAAGCTCTCATCGTGATTTGGGAGATGACAAGAACCGGATTGCTAAAGGTTCTAAGTTCGACACCTTGTTGGAATTGAAGATGTGGCTCGACAACTACTCAGTTACGCATTATCGTCCACACAAGGTGGTGAACTCGGACGTCAATGTGCGCTACACGGTTGCATGTGCATGTGAAGATGAAATATGTCCGTGGATTGTGCGTGTAAGACCATGGAAAGGAGGTCCAACTTGGCATATAGTGAGTTGTGTGCCAACTCACATGTGCCAAGGCAAAAGGGTGGATGGCAAGATTGTGTCGCAAGACCACAAACAACTCATGTCCGAGTTCATTGCTTACAGGCTCTCCAACTCAATATCCACACTTCCAACAATGAGCGTCCAACATGTCATTGACCTTGTGAAAGCCATCTTTTGTTACAAGGTGAAGTACGGCAAGGCATGGAAGGCGAAGCAAGCCACATTTAAGATGTTGTATGGTACATGGGAGGAAGCATACAACCGAATCCCTAGGTTGTTGTTAGCCATGGCCGCGACAAACCCGGGCATGGTTCATGTGGTCGAGCCTCATGGGCACCAAACAACGGTTCATGAAGGAAGGAAAGTCAGAGTATTTGGCCGTGCTTTTTGGGCGTTCGAGCAATGTTGAGGGCTTTCGAACATTGTAGGCCGGTCATCGCAATTGATGGCACGTTCTTGACCGGACAATACAAGGGCACCTTGTTGGTTGCGATAACAAGTGATGCCAATAACCGGGTGTTGCCATTGGCATTTGCTTTGGTTGAGGTGGAAAACAATGACAACTGGGAGTGGTTTCTACATCTTTTGAGGACGAAGGTGTTACCCGCTCAAAGGGAAATTTGTGTCATATCGGATCGGCATCAAGGAATTCTTAACGCGGTGGAGATTGACATTCCCGGGCATGCTCCGTTGCACCATCAATGGTGCATGAGGCACTTTTGTTCGAACTTCTATAGGGCATGTGGCCTTAAGGAGTTGGCCGATGATCTTCAAGATTGTTGTCTTGCTTTCTCCGATAAGCGCTTCGCCACTTTGTACCACAAATTGCTCGCACACAAAAAACTTGATGCCGGGGGTCAAGACTTTCTCAATAAGCACATTCAATACCGGAACAAGTGGGCACGTGCCTTTGATGAAGATGGCCGGAGATACGGTCAAATGACAAGCAATATGGCGGAATGCTTCAATAGGGTGCTCAAAGGTGCATGTGGATTACCCGTGACGGCAATAGTTCAATACACGTTTGACAAGATGAATGCGTACTTTGTAAAGTACTCGATGGAAACCGATGCACAAATAGCGGGTGAGAACCCACGGAAGTACAAGTACAAGTTCCCACCCAAAGTTGATGAATGGTTGGTATTTCAATCACGGAAGGCGGACTCAGAAGAAGCTATATTATATGACAACGAAGAGTGGAAGTACGAAGTGAAAGAGCCAGGAGGAACCACAAACGATGGCCGGCAACATGGAGGTCGGGCTTTCAAGGTGTCGTTAACACAATGTGATTGCACTTGCGGGAGGCCATTGTTGCTTTATCTCCCATGCTCACACTTGTATACCGCCGGTCGCGTTAGGAATGTGGACATCAATCACCCACGCACCGTGAGGGAGTCGGAGTTCTCAATCATGACGGTCAAGAAAACATGGGCTCCCCGCTTTCACCCATACTTTGACCAATCACAATGGCCGGAGTATCATGGAGTTCAACTATGGCCGGATCCGTAGTTGAAGGTTGTTAAACGGGGTAGACGTAAGACAAAGTGTCTTAGAGGAGACATGGATGGATGGGGCCATGGTGGCCGCCGCGAAGCGGGCAACGACCAATTCCAAGAGCCTCGTGAGAGCTCCCGTTGTGGGGAGTGCAAAGGTCATGGCCGCAACAAAAGAAAATGTACAAAACCAAGGAAAAGGTCCAAGACAAATGATGCAAGCACAAGCCAACAAGGAGCTACACAAGGGAGCCAACCAAGTGGTAGCCAACAAGTGCCAAGCCAACCAAGAGGTAGCCAACAAATGCGAAGGCAACCACGTGGTAGCCAACAAGTGCCAAGGCAACCAAGTGGTAGCCAACCTAGTGGTAGCCAACAAGTGCCAAGGCAACCAAGTGGTAGCCAACCTAGTGGTAGACAACAAGTGCCAAGGCAACCAAGTGGTAGCCAACAGGTGCCAAGCCAACCGAGTGTTCGCCAAAGAGGATCTAGGCAACAAAGAGGTCGGAAACTAGGACTTACAAGAGGCCGTGGTGGTGGTAGAGCTCGTGGTGGTGGTCTAGGCCGTGGTGGTGGTACAGCTCATGGTGGTGGTAATGGTCGTGGTGATGGTCTAGGCCTTGGTGATGGTCTTGGCCTTGGTGGTGGATTTGGCCGTGGTGATGGACAAGGGCAAGTTCGTTATAGAGGAATGTTTGGATACCTAGATGGACCGTTTCCGTATGTTCCTCACTAACTATAATGTATCATATGTTCTTGTTTTTCATATGTTCTTGTTTTTCATATGTTCTTGTTTTTCATATGTGCTTCCATTTGTTCTTATTGTCCTTACTAACCATTATGTTTCACTCATTGTAGGTATGGCGGCTTCCCAACCCAACAAACCAACGATGAAGGAGGATGGCGAAGATGAGATGGCGGGATGGTGGGAGAAGGCTGCGAAGAAGCTTAGAGATGAGGATGCAGCCAAGCTAAAGAAGAAGAAGGAAGAGGAGCTTGAGAAGGAGAGGAAGGAAAGAGAGAGAGCGTCAAATGTGACGCGCTAGGGAGGAAGCGTTGGTGAGGAAATGTGAGGAGGCACAGAAGAAGCGTCTAAAGGATTTTCAAGAAAAAACCATGAAGCTTTGGGCAATTGCAGCTGAAAAAGAAGAGAGGGACAATCAGATATTCATGGAAAGGGTGGTTAAGGAGGCTCACCTCATAAGAAAAGGGAGGAGGAAGAGGAAGAAGAGAGGAAGAAGAAGAAGGGAAAGGGGCCTTGCTCTACCCAATAAAGCTACTATGTGTCATGAAGTACTATGTCTCCTCCTCGATTTGGTTGTGAACTACTATGTGTCGTGAACTACTATGTCTCCTCCTCGATTTGGTTGTAATAACTACTATGTGTCGTGAACTACTATGTCTCCTCCTCGATTTGGTTGTAAGAACTACTATGTGTCGTGAAGTACTATGTGTTATGAACTACTATATGTCGTGAACTACTTCGTGCATATGTTCTCTTCACAGTTGTTAGATTGCTATGTATCAATCCTACTTCACATCATCTTACTATGTTTGCATATGCTAAAAAAATCACTAAGTCCAAGTGCAACGCCTAGCCATAGGGCGTTGCACTGTGGAGTGTGGCGCCTCCAAGCTAGGCGCTGCACAGGTCTGTAGCTTGAGCACTATGGAGTGTGACGCCTCCAAGCTAGGCGCTGCACTGGTCTGTAGCTATCCAGAGAGCAACAGAATGTTTGTCAAGCTATAGACCTGTGCAGCGCCTAGCCTGGAGGCATCACACTCCATAGTGCAACGCCTAGCTCCCAGGCGCTGCACTATGGAGTGTGACGCCTCCAAGCTAGGCGTTGCACTGGTCTGTAGCTATCCAGAGAGCAACAGAAGGTATGTCAAGCTACAGACCTGTGCAGCGCCTAGCCTGTAGGCGTCACACTCCATAGTGCAACGCCTAGCTCCCAGGCGCTGCACTATGGAGTGTGGCGCCTCCAAGCTAGGCGCTGCACTGGTCTGTAGCTATCCAGAGAGCAACAGAAGGTAGGCCTCCAGTTTGGGCCAAAAATTTTGCTAAGTGTTTGTGCAGCGCCTGGACTGGAGGCGTCACACTCCATAGTGCAGCGCCTGCGAGCTAGGCGTTGCACTATGGAGTGTGACGCCTCCAGGCTAGGCGTCACACAGGTCTGTAACTATCCAGGGAGCAACAGAAAGTTGGACAAGTTACAGACCTGTGTGGCGCCTAGCCTGGAGGCGCCACATTGTACAGTGCAACGCCTGGCAGGTAGGCGTTGCACTGTGGAGTGTGGCGCCTCCGACTAGTTCAACATTACTACCATCACAGATAGTTGCATCACAGAATAAGCATTACTAAGAGCTTCTAGTTAAACATTACCACCAACGTAGAGTTCAACACATAGAGTGACCAACACGACAAGTTCGACATTACCACCAACATAGAGTTCAACATAGAGCTACCATTACTACCATTCACGGTCTTCGGTCGTCCAACCGGCAAACGCTCCCAGCTCCATATGGAAAGTGCAAGCAAACAACCACCAATACCTCCAGATAGCCTACAACGGGCTTCGTCCAACTACACATAAAAGAGAACATGGTTGAATTAACAGCAAGATCGCATTCATAATGTACCAATGAAGTGAAACAGAAACAACTTCATGCCTGTCTATACAAGTAAGCCAGTGTCGCCGAACCCCAACTCCATTTGCTATCGAAGACGGTCAACGCCTTGAGCCACATCCATGGAGCATTCTTGCATGTGCCATCAGCAAACATAGTCCTGGATATCACGTACCACATGTAGACACGAGCATATGTCTTCACCGTTTCCTCATTAGCATCCTCAGGGCAAATACTGAAGTTCGATACAATCCACGTGAAAGTAGCACCGGCTGCGACTCTTTCCTTCTTCTTGCCTTCTACTTCTGGTTCCCGAGGCTCCGGAGGAACCATACCGATAAGGGCAAGCATTTGCTCGCGCCACCCATCAGAATCGGTGCTCATACATAGAGGATTCCCATCGATAGGAAGACCGGTGATCATAGCTATATCCTGGAGCGTCACGGTCATCTCCCCGGTCCGAAGATGGAAACTGTGTGTCTCCGGCCTCCAATGATCAATAAGCGCGGTGAGTGCTGGAGCATTGTTGGGTGGCGTCGACCGGCTGACCAACTGAATGAAAGGGAGAAGTCCTGTCTCCCTAACATACGGCGTGTACCGCTCATCATAGCGCATCCACCCAAGGTTGACCCCGTGAGCCCGAAGCTTCAGAGGTGCAAGCTCCTACAAGCAAACAAACAAATCATTACATATGGGGGGTATGTGTTTGAAAAAAAAACACGAACTTCATAACACCGGCAACTTTCATTATTACCCGCTGCTTCACCGCCATAGCATACGACCGGTGTTGTAGGTCCCAATGATCATTGAGAAGCCAAACCATCCTAACAATTTGCAAGAAAGCTTTCTTGTCAACACGATTATCTTTTGAATACAAAAAAACTAAAGTACGGCTACTACATGCAAATTTCAAAGCATATGTATCCAAACCATTCTTGCCAATACAAATGTGATTTCAATAAACTAAACTAAGCCTACTTCATGCAAGATTCAATACAAATATCTTTTCCATATAAATAAAATGTCAACCTATGTATCCAAACTATATAAATAACATGTCAACCTATGTATCCAAACCACGTTCTAATCTAACAAGGGTTCCCCAAATCTAATACATGCAAGATTTAAACAAAAGTTCCCCAAATCTAATACATGCAAGATTCAAACAAAGGTTCCTCAAATCTCCGAAATAGCATACATTCTATGGATAGAAAGAAAGGGATCGGAGAAAAGTACCTTCTAGGATGGATTGGTGAAGGAATCCATGGGCCAAATCATCAGATCTGAAGGATTTGGGAGAGGGGATTGAGAGGAGGAAAGGAGAGGGCCGCCGCCGCCGCTGTTCTGTAGCTGGTAATGGGGTGGGTTGGGGACGGCTAGCGCGCGCGGTTGCATCTAAGTCACAGTGCAGCGCCCGAGCGCTAGGCGCTGCACATTACATGTGTGGCGCCTAGCTCGGAGGCGTTGCACTGCTGGATGCGGGCCCAGGGGCTGCCACGGTGGACTAGAGTGCAACGCCCCCGAGCTAGGCGCTGCACCGTAGGGTGTGGCGCCGTCGTGGCGGGCGCTACACATAAAGGTCATGGGTGTGAAATAGTTTCACGGGCAGTTCATTCCGTGAAATGATTTCGCCCCGAGGTCAAAATTGCCAAATTTGCCCTCACTGGCTGACTGGCCGACCGGCGACGGCGACGGCGACGGCCCTTGTGCTGCTGGCCGCCGTCCACCATTGCACCAACCTTGATTGATTAGTTAGAGCAACTCCAATGGGGCGACCCATTTCGTCCACCCGCGTCCGTTTGGGTCAGCGCGGACAAAAGTGGCGGCCCAACGCGCCGACCCAAACCCATTTCACGTCCGTGTCGTGTCCGCGCCGACGCATTTGCGGCCCAAATTTGCGCCTGGAATGCGTCGGCGCGGACGCGAAGCGGACGCGCCGCGCGTCTCCTCGCCGTCCGCCGCGTCCCCACCTGGCGGCCACCCAACCGCCACCGGTCGTCTTATTTATGACGACCACCGACAGCGGGCCCACGCGTCAGCCAGTGCGCGCGTCCTTCTTTAACCACGCGTGCGGCGGGTCAGCCTCATCCACTTCTCCCGTCCACATCTGGCCCCTCACCACTCCCTTTGCTTCCTCGCCGGCGACCGCAAACCCTAGCGCGGCCATGGGCCTCTTCGGCAGTAGCAAGGGCAAGGGCAAGGGCACTCCCGGCGCCTCGTCATCCCGAGCTTCCCCTCCCCCTCCACTGTCGGCGCATTCCCGCACTGAACGCCGGCGCCTGCACATCCCAGTGCACCAAGCGCGGTGGCACTAGGAGTACAGGCGGCCCACCTCGAGCGATGGAAGGAGCACTGGCTCCGCCAGGAGCAGACCGACGGCGAGGAGCAGATGCGCTACGACGCCATGCTCGAACGCGACGCGGAGGCGCTCTGTCTAGAGGAGGAGAAAGAGGAGCGCGCGCGGCTTGCCGCAATGCCGCCGCCCCAGCAGACGCCGGAGGAGGCTGCCCTGACAGCGTACCAGGCGCGTTCGGGTGGGCTGGCCCTGCTCCGGTCTTCATCGACCTCACCGATGACGACGGCGTCGAGGGAAAGGGCAAGGGCAAGGCCGACGACGTCTAGGGCAGCAGGCTGGCGCAGACTTTTTTTTAATGTTTTATTTAATGTTTATTAGATTTAGGTGGACTTTGGCAGGCGTTTGACCGGCCACTTTATGTTTAATTATGTTTATTTATGTTTATTTCGTGCAAACTTCTTTTTTTTCACGCCGGCACATTTGGGTCGGCCTCCTCGTTGGGCGGTCAAGCCAACCCATTTTAAAATGCGGACGCGCACGTCCGCCTGGCCGACCCAAACAGACAAAAAGCAGACGAAATCGCCGTCCGTTTGGGTCAGCCCGTTGGAGTTGCTCTTATAGTCATAAAATCCGTGCTCAGTCCCATCCTCGTAATGCATCGGTGCCACACTTGCCGCGAGACACACACACTGCAATAATATGTGGTATGTCGTGTCCTCCTCCTGGTCACATAGGTAACGATGCGAGCTCTTGTCTTGCAATCCGTGTCCGTGTCTAGCCCACCTATCCGAAGTCCACAGGCGATACTGTACTGCAAGCCACATAAAGATCTTGCACGCTAGAGGCGCCCAACACTTGCAGATGGCCCCGAATCTAACTCCTCCCTCACACAACATCTTGTATGCTGATGACGTTGTGTAGGCTCCAGATGCGTCCCAAGCCCAAATTGGGCTGCCTTCCATCTCTGTATCCAATTGCACTTCCGAAAGGATCTCCCAAAGGGTGATGAACTGGGCTAAACCCTTCGTGCATAGGTCGCACACGATGTCGTTCATCCACGCATGCACACACAAAGCATCACGTACAAGTCTCATGTTTGCCACTTAGTGTTCGTACTGTCGTCACTACCAATGGGGCTATATCTGTGATAGTTGCTCCCTGTAGCCATCGATCTTTCCAAAACAAAATCTTGTCGCCCGATCCTACCTTCCATTTAACCAGGCTCCCAAAAGCTTGGTCCACCTTTTTGTCCGCGGTCAAGTTAAGCCCTTGCCAAGGCCTAGATTCATCCGTGCGCCGGACCCACTCCCATCAGAGCCTTAGTGCAATACCGTGTTTAAACAGATCGGCGACGCCCAGCCCTCCCATGTGCTTTGGCCTACACACTCTTGTAAGAGACAACACACTTGCCGCCATGCACCTCCCCTGTCCCAACCCAGAAGAAGGCCCGACAGCCTTTGTCCACTCTCTCAAGTGCCCATTTGGAGGCCCCCGCGATCATGAGATGATGAGTGACACGCGCTCTCATGACTTGGTTGACAAGTATTGGTCTCCCAGGTCTAGTCACTGGGCCCCTTTGCCAGCCTGGCAATATGTGTAGCACCGCAACTAAGATCTGTTGCCACTTTGATCTTTTCAGTTGTCTTATGCTTAGCTGGAGCCCTATGTATTTGCACATGTCAATCTTCCAAGGTAGGGCAGATTTGACAAGCTCCTCGTCCTCAGTCTCTGCCCGAATCATGATTGTTGTAGATTTGGTAAAGTTCAGTTTAAGCCCGGATGCCACTCCGAAGATTGTGAGCGCTTCCTTGACAAATTGGAGATCCGGCCATGTTGGCTTGATGAAAGAGGACGACGTCATCCGCGTACAAGGACAGTCGTTGCATCGGGGTACATCCATTGATGCTACTCAGTACTCGGGCATCATGTGCATTGATGATAATTGCCGTTAGTACGTCCATGGCTATAACAAATAGTAAGGGGGAGATCAGAGTCCCCTTGCCTAAGCCCTTTGGCGTGCATGAACTTGTCTCCTGCACAACCGTTCACCTGTACTCTCGAGCTGGCTGTAGTGAGTAGAATAGAAATCCAAGAGATCCAGCGCTCAGAAAACCCTTTTGCTCATAACAACTCAAAGAGAAAGGGCCACGACAGGGAATCAAAGGCTTTCGATATGTCTAACTTGAGCAGCCTCCTTTAGCATTTCTCTGGTGCACCGAGCATGCCATTTGTCTAACCAAGAGGAAGTTGTCGTGTAGGCATCGCCCCTTAATGAGTGCAGACTGGTTGGTCTACACCAGCTCGCCCATGCGTGGTCTAAGCCTTGCGGTCAGAAGCTTTGATGCAATCTTGGGCATGCTATGCACAAGGCATATCGGGCGAAAGTCAAACACGGTTCATACCTCTAGTAATTTCGGTATAAGTGTGATCAATGCTTGGTTGCAAGGTTGTAAGAATCACGATTCTGTTATACGATTCTCCGACTTTACGATCCGAACTAACCCCTATGATTCTACGATTTTAGTTCATAGAATCTACGTTTCTACGATCCTGGTAGTGAAGATTCTACGATTTGTGATCCTACCATTGGAGCTCCGATCCGATTCAAAATCGCGATTCTGAGAACCTTGCTTGGTTGGGTCTTCCAAATCCACGTCTATTTCCAAGGAAAAGCTTGTGTATCGCAGCTATTAGGTCCACCTTGATGATCTCCCAAGCTTTTTAGAGAGAAAAAAAGGTCTTATGAATCCATATGACCCTGGTGCCCTGTCCGAGGGCAAGTCTTTGGTGACCGCCCAAATCTTGTCCTCACTGAACACACGGTCCTGCTCCAAGAGGTCCACACTTGTCATGCCAAGGCCATCCAAATCGAGAGTGAAGTCGCGGGCTCCGTCCTTGCCCAACATATACTTGTATGCCTTGAAGAAGGCTTCCTCCTTGCCTTCTGATCCATGATAATTTGCCCTTCCGCGGTCAAAGAAGGTATATAGTTCTTCATATGCCACCCATTCGCCACTAGGTGAAACAACTGCGTGTTCGCGTCACCTTCTTGTAGCCAGGTGATTCTAGACATTTATCTAGCAATTGTCCTCTCTAGGGATGCAAGCCCTAGGACTAGCTGCTTCAGAGTTCTTCTAAGCCATTGCTCCTCGTCCGTAAGCCATCGGTTCTCCTGGGCACAATCAAACTGCAGGATGACAATGTTCGCGATTGCTATTTGCAGTTTGATGTTCCCAATTCTCTTTTGTCCCCAAATGGCAAGAGCCCGGGCCGTGTACCTAAGCATGATGTCCAAACGCAGAAAAGGATCCGAATGGTCCGGATCGCAAATCAAAGCCTCCTTAATGACGTCCGAGAATCCGTCCATTTTGACACAATACTTCTCGAATCGAAACCTCCTCCTAGTCTGCTTGTGTTCTTGGAGCGTGAGGTGCATCGGACAGTGGTCCGAATACTCAGTCGATAAAGCTTGCAACAGGTATTTGATAATCCCCAAGTGCAAGGAATCATCATAGCACTTTCCAAAGGTGGAAGTGATAAGTATGGAGTGTCGAACCCACAAGGAGCTAAAGGTAAGATCAATATTCTCTCAAGCCCTATCTGCCACTGATACGACTCTGCGTGCACGGACCGTTTACTTCCAACTAGAAACGAGAAATAAAACTACGTTGTGGGTATGAAGAGGATAACTTTGCATGATATCGGAGAGCTAAAATATAAAAGTAGGTGCTGTTATCATAAAGTTAGAATATATTACTAAATAATATAAATAGCGAGTATGGAATAATGGTGGATCGATGTGCGGAATTGTCCTAGGCAATTGTTAACAAGACCGGTGATCATTATTGCAGTTTCATATGAGGGAGAGGCATAAGCTAACATACTTTCTCTACTTGGATCATATGCACTTATGATTGGAACTCTAGAAAGCATCCGCAACTACTAAAGATCATTAAGGTAAAACCCAACCATAGCATTAAAGCATCAAGTCCTCTTTATTCCCATACGCAACAATCCCTCTTACTCGAGTTTGTGTTTCAGTCACTCACCAACCCACTATAAGCGAATCATGAACGTATTGCAAACACCCTACAGCGGGAACCCCTCACGCTTGCGCGACACGGAGGGCACCATAGGACAGCACCAAAGTAAAACATACAACTCATACCAATCTAGATCATCAATCAACCCAAAGACAAAAGATATCTACTCAAAACATCATAGGATGGCAACACATCATTGGATCATAATATGTGGCATAAAGCACCATGTTCAAGTAGGGATTACAGCGGGGTGCGGGAGAGTGGACCGCGTAAAAGAGATGAGGATGGTGATGATGATGGTGATGTTGATGAAGACGATCACCGCGGCGATGATTCCCCTCCCGATGGCACTCCGGTGCCACCAAGAGAGAGGAGGAGAGGTTCTCCCCCTTGTGCTTCCTCCTCCATGGCCTCCACCCTCTGGTCCTTGGCCGTCATGATGATGATGGCCCCTCCGGGATACTCCTCCATGGCCACCG
>LR880967.1:7574518-7604237 GCA_904067115.1 Aegilops sharonensis
CCTAGTTCAATCTCGTTACTGGCAAGTCTCTTTACTCGTTACGTAATGCATCATTCCGTAACTAACTCATTAGCTACATTGCTTGCAAGGCTTATAGTGATGTGCATTACCGAGAGGGCCCAGAGATACCTCTCCGACAATCGGAGCGACAAAACCTAATCTCGAAATACGCCAACCCAACATGTACCTTTGGAGACACCTGTAGTACTCCTTTATAATCACCCAGTTACGTTGTGACGTTTGGTAGCACCCAAAGTGTTCCTCCGGTAAACGGGAGTTGCATAATCTCATAGTTACAGGAACATATATAAGTCATGAAGAAAGCAATAGCAATGTACTAAACGATCAAGTGCTAGGCTAACGGAATGGGTCATGTCAATCACATCATTCTCCTAATGATGTGATCCCATTAATCAAATGACAACACATGTCTACGTTTAGGAAACATAACCATCTTTGATAATGAGCTAGACAAGTAGAGGCATACTAGTGACTATATGTTTGTCTATGTATTCACACATGTATCACATTTCCGGTTAATACAATTCTAGCATGAATAATAAACATTTATCATGATATGAGGAAATAAATAATAACTTTATTATTGCCTCTAGGGCATATTTCCTTTAATGACAACAATACATTAGTTTGATATTGCATTTACCATGTTTAAGTGAGGTTTACCATCCATGGCATGAATAAATCATGATGCAGCGATACACCATTCTTCTGAGTGGAAATTTTGTGAGTTGCATGGTTTTAAGAATAATTGTTCTTGTCCAAAATAAATTTAGCTAGTACTCCCTCCGTTCGAAGTTAGTGCTAGATAGATCCATTTGAGGAACAAGCTTGGGACGAGTTTTTCTGGACAGAGGTGGTACTAAGCACATGGAAAAATAAAATGTTAATATACATGAATACTCCCTCCAGTTCTCTATAAGTTGTAGTTTTGTTGTTACAGATATAAGGGTGGTCTTAACTTTTTAAATTTTTGACTAGTAACATTGTTAAAAATATTTTTTTGGATACCTAAAAATTGTAGGTGTAACTCCTAAAAAGCAATATAACATCGTATACTTTTTTTGTCTTTTCATAAATATATTTCAATATAGGCTGTTGGTCGAAGGTTTAGTTTGTGGACCATGTAGATGTCCAAAATGGCAACTATTATGGAACCGAAGGGAGTACGTGTTTGAATGAATTACAAAAGCAAATGCAGAAGTCCTTCTCTTTCCATGATCTTACCTTCTCACAATCATTAGTGTTGATTTCTACACCAAGGATAAATTATAACTCTTTTAGAAATGCTAGTTAAGTAGTAACATGCAAGTATCTTTCATTTCTATCATCTTAAATCTTGAATTTTCTGGTAGTTCTTCCTAATATAAATTCATGACCCGCCCCCCTAAAATTGTTGAATTGGTTTAGATTATTTATTATATGAAAAAGAGCTAAGGTCCCACAACTACTTATGACCTATTTGTTGAGAATGATGTAAATTCAATGTTATTCATTCTTATTGTGTCCTTTGCATTATATATTATCACTAGCATTTGGGGATAAATCTACAGGTACCGGAGACCCGCTCTTCATTGTGTCTCCATTGAACATGACAAAAAGAAGAAAGTGAAACTGTTATAAATATTCACCTCATGGCAACACACTCTGTATAATTTTGATAAGTCTTGGCACAAATTAGCATGAAACAACAATGTAGACTCTATACATTGTTGCCTAAAATAACACATATGAACCGCTCTAAAATGAATGTATTAGCAAAAAATGCCCCCTCTTTACAATAGTAAAGCCAAACTAACTAATTAAAGCACCACATCAACTAGGATTTCAAAACTTAGTGAACACATGATTCCTCAAAGCGAAAGCAGAAGATGATCAAAAGACTACATTTACAAGGCCCTAAGTTCTAAAGAAACAAGGCCTTTGTAGATGCTTGTTTTCTCCATCAGCAAGGGAAAGAAAAACCGGTCCACATGTTTTAAACGATCTAAACATAGAAGTAAAAGTAGGTATAAGCCATTATTCACAACATAATTTGCAAATTATCATGGTCTCAATACATAAATGACATACACCTTCTTCGGTAAGAGACAAATATCTTTAATGACACAAACCATGTTGTTATACTAACGACAAAATCACAATAAGCACCATCCAATTAATGAAAAAGTAGTGCCCACCACCGCACATTACGCAGATAGTTCCAAAAGCTAACGTAATTTGTTACGTTACTAATAAGAAACTCTTTCTTCTGTGACCTGTACTTGCTTTTATTATTGTTCCTTTGTATCATAGAGTTCCTTCGTCTCCACATCCCTCCTCATCCTCTAGATCTATCTATGTCCCTGCCTTCATCTCCTTCTTTGGTGAGAGGCGGCAAAGTTGGCACCGAGGTGGTACAAGCATCGGTGGACCAAAAGATGACATCGATGGAGTGTCTGGTGCTCAACCTTTGCGACCCTACGCTACGCGAGAGATCCCTCGCGGAGCTCTCTAAGGTCCTTGTGCATCCTTTCATTTTCCTGATTAGCACCCCTCTTGAGGAAAGAGTCCCCTTTCATAAATCCCTAGCGATGTTTGTTGTGAATTCTGGCCCGGGATAGTGGAAAAATTGCGCCTTTAGGACTAGTTTTGATTGAATGCATTTTTTTTGTTCTCTCTCATGCTTAGTTCAAAGTAACCTCAATCAAATCTCATTCCCTTTTGTTTGTTTTTTCGGGTTGGTTCGTTTCCTCCTCCTATCTACGCAATTCTCTATCTTCGTTTGTGATCATCTTAGGCGAAAGGATAGGTATAAATTTTGTGGAGGGGCATGGCCTTAGATCGTAGTGACATTGTTTGGTCTAGTGGGGCTATTTAGTTCATAATAAACTCAATCCAAACATGCCCTGGAATCCCCCCTCCTGGCGACGGCGGACTCCGATCCCTCCCCGTCGTTCCATCCCGCCACCGGTGCCGGCGTGGTCCGCTGGGTGCGACGCTGGCCGCGGTAGGCCGACTTTCCCCGTGCATGCGTAGGTGGGCGCGAGGGCCCCCTGACGGTGGCGTTGCTTCTTGGCCGACGGCTGTGTGGCTCGGCGGCGGCAATCCCGCGGGCCATGGGTGCCCTTGATGCGGTGACGCGATCGTTGGTCGCGGGACGACATGATGGCTGGCGGCGCACGCTCAGCCCAGATCTGGGCCCTTCTGGGCCCCATCTGGGTTGGGATGGGCTGGCGGTTCGGCGGCGGCGTTGCTCCCTGGTGGTGGTGAGGTGACGGTGTTTTCAGGCGGTGGCGGCTTCGTCGGCCGGCGTGATGCAGCGTGTGGGCAGGGACTGTCCGGATCCATTTGGTGCCGGCCGGGCCGTCGGGGCCTTGTAGGTCCTTGTCATCGCGTCCGGTCGGCTTCGCGAGGGCGGTGGAGGTTTTCCCCTCCCGCCGGTCGAGTTGTGGTTGCTCCCGTGGTCGTTGTCTCCTTTCCCTTCCTCTAGATCTCATGTTGGCAACCCCAATGAGACGACGATGTTGGTTTGGTGACCGTGGTGGCATAGGCTGGTGGGCAGCAAGTTAGGTGGTGCACTACGGAGTGTCCAGGGTGGTAGTGGTTGTTGGGTCAGGAGAAATCCCTGGCGGCTCGTCCGTCACCGACGCGGTGATGCATGCGGGCGCAGCCAGACCTTCCTGAAGGGCGTCGGGTATACCCCTTCCCCACTGCCCTCCGCGTACCGGTGAAAACCCTAGGACTTGTACGGGCAACATCGGCGGCGGGGGCGCATTCCATCTTGAAGGTGTTTCTTGGTACGCAACACTTTGGGGTGCTAGGAACGCGGTAGAATTTCTCCGGAGGGTGCAGGGGTTGCCGGTCTTCTTCGCTTTGTTGATCTGCCAGTGTCGGCATTTGTTTCTCTTTCCTTTTTCTTGTCCTTCCTTTTGGGCTTGTTTGTGCTGTGGCCCTAGCGAGCTGGATGTACCGGATGGTTGCTTTATAATATAACGGGGGGAGGGAATCCTTTATCATAAATAGTTGTTAGGGATATGAACCACTCCAATGTGGATGCTTTTTACATGTATACAATGCTGCTTTGATGAAGAGATACAACACTCTTTGTATGTTACAATCTGATTTGTTAATAGTGACCAATCAATTCAACAATGCTTCTGAACCGAACAATGGTCGATTTTATGTTCATTTATTAGTTTGCATAATCATGAAGGAAGACCCTATTTTGTTGTATAATGTTGTTTCGTTAAATTTTAGGAGAGGGAGATGTTTCCGGATCTGGCCCCTTTGTTGTGGTACTCATTCGGCACAATTGCCGCGTTGGTCCAGGTATGTCATAAACATTTGCTACTTCTATATTTGCGAATTTAGTATGAGCATGCGTGAAAACCACAAAAACACAAGGTTTTGAGCCTTTTAGCCTATTTATTAAAAAAATCAGTTTGATATGGTAGTTAGTCATTCTTGGTCATATTCAATCTTCTTGTAGTAAGTGATAGTATCAGTTATTATTAAGTTTTGAATTTCCAATCTTAGTTTCTCACTGGCCTACTTGGCTACTTGAAACATAAACAGGAGATTCTAAGAATCTACCCTGCACTTTCGCCTCCAACTTTAACGTCGGCTGCATCAACCCGAGTTTGCAACACACTCACACTTTTTCAGGTATGCACTTAGGAAATAATAAATTCATAATGGAAGAATATTTGATTTCTTGTTACTGTCATATCATGGTTTAATGTTCGACAAAGGAGTTTCTAATGCATATTTGTTCTTAATTACCTTGAATTTCACACGACAATTTTGTAACATATTTCTTTAACCTCTTCTATTTCTATTTGTTATTGCAGTGCGTTGCATCACGCCCTGAGACTAGAAGCTCTTTCATAGAAGGTAATGAGAACCACTTCGCGTATTAGATTTCAGTGCACCATTGGTGTGCTTTGTCAGTTATCATACGTTTTGGCTAAATATTTTTGGTAGCTACTATCTTAGTAGTTGATTTGTAATAGTTTTATATATGGCATGGTTCTCAAAATGATATAGAGCAACAGTAGGTTTTTCATTTTTATAAACCTTTAGTTTTTGGATCTTTTTGTCAATGATTTGTTTTTCAACTATTGGTATTTCAGCTGATATTCCATTGTACCTGTACCCATTCTTGCGTACCGTAGACAAGGCCCAAGCTTTTGAGCAATTGCGGCTCGCCACTTTGGGTGTCATTGGTGCTCTAGTAAAGGTAACTCGTACTTGGAAGGCTGGAAATTTAAATTTCTTACATGGCCTTAAACTAGATAGGAAAACTCGGCTTGTTTCACATAATATGCAATGCATTTGTCAATTAACTTATGTACCTTGGCATGAATTTCAAATGGGTTTACCATCCTTGTTCTACATGGAATGGGACTAACTCAACCAACATGGAAGGGAAATATAGTTACATATTTATAACTTAAGTTTTGTTGTAATGATTCTTCCATGTTTTTGCTGAATAATTAGTTGAGTTTTTAGCACAACACAGTGAACACATTATATCACCTTCAAATTAGCTGATACAAATATAGATAATATGGCCAGTTTGTCACCACATAATGTAGTTCTCAGTTGTTTATAAGTTTGAAGTATTAACTCATCGTCGTATGTTTAGGAACTTGGTTCTTAGTGAAATAAATTACATTAATAAGATTCCAAACGACATGGATTTAAAGGGTATGAGATCAGGGTCTATCATTTTTTGTGTGTATTGGGATGGGGAGGGGAGGGGTAGCATTGATTGAGATGGGTCATGGGAGAGAATTAGACAAGATGAGAGGCATCAAATAGAGAGGATTTTTTGATGATTGATTATGAGATATGTGATTTCCATATATAATGGATGTTTGGGTTCTTAGAGGCCTTTTCAGTTTAATATGCCGTCCTAACTCGTATAAACGTGTTGAACCTGTTGTTACCATCGTTGTCCAAGACGTCGAACTAACTCACAGCTGCAGCCCGGGCATTTCTCCACAACATCATCACTACTTTTACTCAATGTTCTCTTTTTAGTGCCTGCAAAAAGGGTAAGTTGGTAATACTAATGTGTTGGTGCAGCTGGAAGGCAAATTTACACCACCATATGTTTCCCAACAAATCTTGAAAGGATAAACTTGTTTTGTTGCATATTATCCTCAATCTCCCCCTTCATTTTGTTCAAATACATCATAATATTTTGAAGATCTATTTTTTTGTTTTATCAATACAAGTTTAACAAATGAGATTTGGTTGGTTTTCCTTGTGATATGTACATGCAGGATGAGAATACTAAAGCTACTGAGTATTTGCTCAAATGTGAAACCATTCCTTTGTGCTTGAATATCATGGAGATAGGCAATGAGCCTTCAAAAACCGTATGTAGCTAGACACCTTTACTCTCATATAAAATGTATCTTGCTTATGCTCAACACACGATTTATTAGGAAGACTTCTCCCCGGTTCTTGCCCCCACCAGGATTCCATCCCCATGGGATACAATGGCAATTGAAAAGCAGGTTTAATATAATTTTGAAGTAATAGAACAACTTTACTGATTGACAAGCATATATGAACACATTTTGTCCAATATAGCTTTGAAGCTTAAGCCCCGCTATTGTTTGGGCTACAGATTCAGCTGCTTTTTTGTAGCAGATATACTTCCACCACGTCATCTCAACAATTATATGTAACATTGTTATTTTCCTTGTAACACCTCTTTTTCTTATAATAATCCACACAAGTCAAGTATCGGGAGCCTGTCTCTTGTTGCAGTTGAAGTTAAAGTAGAAGCAAATCCTAGAGATAAGCCCCATAACGAATGGACACTCATTTTGCTAATTCCTATGACCATTGCCCACTCATTTTGCAGGTGTCCACTTTCATTCTCCTAAAGGTTGTGCGAAACGAACTTGGTCTGCACCGCTGTTGTGACACTCGCGGTCCTTTCTATGATATTGCTTTTGCTTTACAAAAGAGGGTTAACTCACCAGATGAACGGCCTTCGGCAAGGTTGCTGAAGTGCATTATCCAGTGTTACCTTAGGCTATTAGACCATCCTAGGTTTGTACCGTTGCATTCCTATTATTACTGTGATATCTTTTCACAACTATATATACTCTTATGAAGTATAGTACCAATGCTATTTTCTTCTTCTCTCCGATGCAGGGGCCATGCGGTGTTAAAAACATGGTTTCCCAGCGTGCTACAAACCGGGACATTCAATGACTATCTCATGGTGAGTCTTGATACTTGGGCTATAATGATAATGCTGCTCCCAAAATTCAGTTTGGTCCACTGAAGTAGATGGAGTAAGATTGCATATGAAACTGACTACATATATTTTCTTGCGGGAAATGTGTATATATATAGAAGGATCCTTCAATGCAAGAGTGTCTGCAGCAACTGCTGGCTAAGCTGGAGGTTGGGAGTCCCATCAGGTCGCTCCATTTTCTCCGCCGCAGTGACAACGCTATCATTCCATGAATCGCACAATATCTTGCAGTTTCCATTGAGACAATGGAAAAAAGTATGTTGGTGTTAATAAGCCTTGGGCAATCGTCGGTGTTTGGAACATGTATAAACTGTAATAAATTATAGGGGACGGAAGAAGCCCCTATACATGCATGATTATCCTTCTCTTCCGCCGTATTCGCGTGTGAATTAAATAAATACTCCCTCCGTCCGGAAATACTTGTCGGAGAAATGGATGTATCTAGACATATTTTAGTTATAGATACATCTAAATTCATACATTTCTCCGACAAGTATTTCGGGACGGAGGGAGTACTAGCTTCGTTATGGTTCCATGTTGGGGAGGTTGGTGTGTTAGAGTTGGAATTATGGAACGTCAATCGAACTGAGCTGTCATGGAGATTGCTTTGTTGATCATATGCGGTGCATGCATTATCTGAAACGCTGGCAATTAAATACCTCTCCCTCTGTACTTAATGTAAGATGTTTTTTGGCGCTGTCATGGGCTCTAAAAACGTCTTATAAGAAGTTACCGAGGGAGTAGATTCATGGGGTGATAGAAGCTGATTTTGTCTTTTCCCCACCGTGTGTGGGCTTGGAGGAGGGTGGGCCGGTAAAAGATCCAGCCAGGGCTTACACAGTATTAGATGGGCCGGCTTATTTTCTCTAGAGGGTGCGTAGAACGAACAAGGCCTTCCGAGACATCCATCCCAACCCCCAGGCTCCACCGTCTCTCTCGCCACTTCTTCGGGCCCACCTAAAAAAAAAGTTCTCCAGGCGGCGGCCCGCTTGCTGCCTCTCTCCTCCACCGCCGGCGGCCTCGCGCTCGTCTTCCTCCACCTCCGGCGGTCCCGTGAGCAGCTTGGCCTAGTACCGAGCGACGCCGAGAGCTGGCCGCATCGGGCGGTGTTGGCATGGGGAGCAGCGGGGGCGGCGCGGCTGCGGCGGCGCGGATGGACCCGGAGGCGGCGACGGAGCTGGCGCGGAAGGGGGTCACCCTCCTGCTCCTCGACGTGCCCCAGCACACCCTCCTCGGCCTCGACACCCAGGTACGCCGTCCCTCTCCACCGCCACCCCACCTCCAACTAGCGGCTACAACTTCAGTTCTGAGATTGGTTTTCCCTGCTGCTGCTGCTTCAGGTGTTCTCGGTGGGCCCCAGGTTCAGAGGGATCAAGATGGTGCCTTCAGGCCCGCATTTCCTCCACTACTGCTCCCCCAGCAGGTGCGTCCCCAAGCAGCCTGCTTGACCGATAACACATCCAATTCCAATCCTCTTCTTCTTTTGTACAGTACTGCTGATTAGATGCGTTGTCTGAGGAATTTCTTGCTGCTGGAGAAGTGTTAGTGATTAGTGATTTAACTTGAGTAAGTAATCTAGAGTTGATGCAAACCCACTGTGTCGACTGGCACATTCATGCCAGAGTGTATCCAAACTTGCTTTATGGGGTATACATGCTAGATTAGCAACATCATGCTGCCTTGCAATTCTTCCTCTTCTGTTTAATTTCCTTGACCTGTTTCTGTGACATCCTGAAAACGGCTGCCCACTGTGTTAGATTGTCAAAGTTCGTGTGCCTAATTTGTTCATTTTACTCGCATTTTCCTCCACATGTTCTGATGATTAACGTTGTTCGGTGATGGGTGCTGCCATTATGCCGTGCGATATGATGTCTCATACTGATTGTTCCTCCACTATCTGGCATACTTGTAGGCACGGGAATGAGTTCGCCCCGACAGTCGGATTCTTTCTTACTACTCACCCGTCTCAGGTACTCCCCCCTGTTCTGAAGCAAATTCATCGCGTTTGAAGTACTGAATGAGTGTGTATCATGTTTTGTGTTTGTCACAGCTTGTTGTATTGGGACTTGTTCGATGACAGGAAAAAATTCAGATGAACTATTGTATTAACCATTAAATTTATTAGATCAATGGCTCACATAGTTTTTTAATCTGGTTTGGGAAAACTAAATAGAATGCCAAATCCATGTCAAACCTCTACTTTCTAGAGAAGTCTCATATCTTATACGAGTAGATCTCTGAACTTTATCCTTCCCTTCTACTGTGTGCTACAGTTAGTTTTGCCATTTCTTTTCTTGTAGCACATAGCCCGATTCCGGAACTGATGCTATAACTTCCTAAACTACAGTTGCATCTACATCTGAATCTGAATCAGACAACTCACAATGCTCATGTGTATTTATGTATTAAGCTTCATATTTCCTGTCTATAGAATGGTGGGTGAAAAATAGTTAGGAAAACAATGCACTTGGAAGATGTACTATACTTGGAAAGAGAAGAACCAAACAAAGATTTTTACACTGTGTTGGAAATTTCGAGCGGTCTTCGCTGTCAGAATTCTAATAATTACACACAATTGCTTGTTTACATGTACTGATCTCCTGCCTGATATTTCCAGGTGGTCGTTCGAAGATGGCATGCTCAAGAGGAGAGATTAGTGACACTATCAGAAGAGGAGGTGACATGTTTGATTATATTAGAATCCTTAATATATAGTTCTCTTGCCTTCTTACACATAGTATGTCACTTGGGACTAAACTGGTACTGGATGAGACGGTAACCAGTGTTAAAGGCAATATTGCGTTAGGATAAGCATATTGGATTTTGCATAATATCAATATGGCAGTTTCAGTCCCCTCAGTTGATGTAAATCTTGTATTTGCGCCATGCCTGTAACTGTAAAACTCTAGGTTTCACTATTCAATATGCTATGTAAATTTTGAAGCATTTAGGCATGGAACCTTACAGATAACTGATTCAGTTGATAATTAAAGCCGGCGATGCATTGCACCAATTGGATTAGTACTAAATGTAAATGCCTGATCTATTGGATCTGCATCAGATGATAATTAATATGACAGACCATAAAATGCACGTAAGTTATAATGTTATATTCAACTTGTCTTGCTTGCAGCTGTTGTATGATCAATATATGAAATATGGAATACATAAACTGTGTCTGTCCGGTGTGTCAAAATTGCAGCATGTTCGACATAATTGACCTTCTGGTTATTGACTGTCATAACATAACAAAACCTCAAACTAGGGATAAAGGAAAAGGGCAGCCTGGTGCATGTAGCTCCCGCTTGCGCAGGGTCTGGGGAAGGGTCCGACCACTTTGGGTCTATAGTACGCAGCCTTTCCCTACATTTCTGTAAGAGGCTGTTTCCAGGACTTCACAAGGCAGCAGCTTTACCACTGCGCCAAGGCTCCCCTTCAAAACCTCAAACTAGGGATGCATGTGGTTAATTTACCTGGGCAATGGTACTAAAGTTTGTTTTCTGGTAGGAAATCAGATACTCTGAAGCAGTAAAACGTTTCGAGTTTGATGATCAGCTTGGACCATACAATTTGGACTCTTTTGGTGATTGGAAACAACTTTCAAACTACTTGTCACAAAGTGTAATCGAACGCCTTGGTAAGCCTGATGCATTCTCTATTTTTCTTGTACCCTTAATAGTTATGGGGCAGCCCTTATTTATGACATTTTTGATATAACTGACTAAGGAACTAGTGATATGTGTGTGTTTGATTTGTGCAGAGCCAATTGGTGGAGAAATTACAATTGCGTTGGAGACTTCATGGATGGATAGAGCTCCCCAAACAGAGATGGAGAGACGATTGATGGAACAACTTAGGGAAGACAAATTTGCAAAGAAAGCCCCCGCACAGCCTGAGCGGAAAGGGTGCTACTACACAACTATCCCTGCTTCAGTTAAACACAGGAACATTTCTGCAGATGAGCTGACTTTGCTGAATTTGGACAGAGTAATGTTCTTATTATATTATTTGGTACTATACTTTTGGGACAGCTAATCTTATCAACGTGTACCTGTTTTTCAATATCTTCCTTTTCCCACAATCAATTTCCTGCAGCAATAGCTTGTCTGATGTGAACACATCTTTATTACTCCCTCCGTCCCATAATGTAAGACGTTTTTTGACACTAGTGTAGTGTCAAAAAACGTCTTACATTATGGGACGGAGGGAGTACAATTTGAATACTGAAATGTTTGGCGCTGCATGTGGACACAACAGCCTGCATTTGAATAGTACAAGCCATAATTGTAGTTAGCACAGCGACGAACAGCCATGGGAAAACATTAGTTTGCTGCATTTTGTCCATTCAATCACGATGCCATCAATTATACTATAATCTGCAAATAGGCATCATATCTTGCTGCTACTGGCGTTTTGCTCAAATTAATTCCTTTTAGGTTCCCATGTTTAGAAATTCCCATGTGTAGAAAACACTGAGTTGACAAGCTATACCTATCTTTGTTGACAAGTCTGTTCTACTTCTCATCTCAGACAAGCTTGCTGGAGACTGTCCTGACCAAAAATTATCAAGGCCAAGAAGATTTACTCTTGGGGGAGCTGCAGTTCTCTTTCATAGCATTTATGGTACTCCAGGCAAAACTAAACAAATGTTTTTAGTACGTCTTATTTGTTATATGGCTCTATTCTCTAATGTATTTGAGTTGTGTAGATGGGACAGTCGCTGGAGGCGTTTATGCAGTGGAAAGCATTGGTCAGTCTTCTTTTGAGCTGCAGTGAAGCTGTAAGTACTAATATTTTCTATCTCATCAGCATCATTACTCTTGCTCCTTAAATATTGATGGTTAAAATGTATACATCCATCTCCTCTAGTATTACTATTCAGGGTTTGGAAATCATATGGAACTAGCTGGTTACCCAAATGACCATGGCTCTCTTTTCAGAACCCTGGCCCATTTCAGCCCTCAAATTATCTCTTTTTGCTCCTTCTGTTCGAAACATTGTAATATTATTCCTTTTGATCCCAAAGAAGGTTGGAAACCGATGAACAAATTGCAAAACTGAGAGATTAAACCAAGTTTCAGGGTGAGAAATTGAAACTGTCCAGGTTCTGGTATACAGCCCCATAACAGTTTGTGAAATTCTGGCAGTATTCTGGTCAAGAAGCAGTCTTACCTAAATATCTTCACAGTTGAACTGCTAAATACAGTGACATCATTATTTTGTTGGGCCTAGCCCAAATGCTCTTTTGGTCCCTGCCTTGGTTTGACATTTTACTATCAGTGCTTTTGCTTGCAACCATGTCTTTTTTCTTCTTTCCTTCTTGAAGCGAGATATGTTAGTCACACAATCTACTTCATAGTTTGAACTCCAGCTCAGGGCATATATTGAGTAAGCTGCTTCTGTATGCGATTCAGTCAAATTCCTTGAATATGCTGTGTTCTAAGTTTTAACAGCCCATTGTTAATAGTATAAAGTAGAGCGTACTGGGTGTTTTGATATGGGAAGTGTGGGGAAATGGAAAAGAAGAGATCGAGATGTGATCCTCTTGAAAATGTATTGCACATCTGCACTATGTAGTATATTGCCATTATATTCTCTCTTTTCCGATCCAAAGCGATTATATTCTTAATTAATCTGTCTCTTTCTTCCTGGCAGCCACTTCATACAAGGACACAAATGTTTGTAAAGGTATTATGTGACCGTATTTGTTGTTCACTTTCATACCTGATGCATTTTTCCGTTGAATTCATCAGGCAATGCAGTTGAACATTAAGAACTAAAAGGAGTTCTGTATATCTCGTTTTGTTGTGTGTAGTTTATAAGGGTTATTTACTATCAATTCAAGCATGGCTTTCAACGCACACATGATTCCAGAAGTAGTGAAGACAAGGGCAACTCTTTGTTTCTGGATGAAGCATGGTTCTCAAGAGACATATTTCTTTACCGGCTTTCCAAGGTAATTTGTTGTACTCTATATGGACAGTGCTGTTAGTAACAATATGTAGTTGTACACAGCTCTGAAGACAGATATTCATGGTCACTTCACCGTAAAATTAGCTTCCCTGAGACATCAGATTATCAGTTCCATGACTTTGTTTTCTTGTCAACTATTGATACCGTTGTGAAGAGGGAAAGTAATTGCTCCGAAAAGTTCCTGTCCAGTTTTTTCATTCTTACTGTATTCATAAGGTAAACTTTGGCCCTGACATATGTAATTATGCAAACTACAAGAACTGTTGAACTGCTGGAACTCTGGAAGGTAAAATATAAGTTTAACTTTGCTCAGATAAATGTAGCTGGGTGAACACTTTTTTCAGCTATATCACTTTCATGGTTTACTTTGGAATAGTTGTAATATTTCATCATATGCCATGATGTATTTTTTTTGTGGCACAAGGTCTTAAAATGACGGACCAAGCAAATGGATGCTTTATCCTTTTGCTCTAGTTTCTGATTGTATTTGCCAGTTCAGTGCTTAAAACGGCTCATATACCGAGATGTATCATCATACACGTAAATAAACAAGACAGCAGTGTTAATTTTGTTCCCCATAGTTTCTGAAATTGTGACTCTGGTAGATCAGAGTTACTTGCATATATTTTCAAAATATGTTTGATAGGAGTATCTTGCATCTGAATTTTTCTTGTACGCAAAATAATTTATTTCTCTCAACTGCTGTTGTCAGGATTTCTTAGCGGTAATATTTGAAGCTCAAGTCGTGGATGGAGACCTTCTGTCGTGGGTTAGCATTCTCGATTCTTCTTCTTCTTCTTCTTCTTCTTCTTCTCTCTCTCTCTCTCTCTCTCTCTCTCTCTCTCTCTCTCTCTCTCTCTCTGATCTTTTAGCTGTTTGTTACGTGTACCCTGGCAGCATAAGCGAGGCCGTGCCCTTCCTGTTTTCTGCTATCTTACTAGCCCATGCATGACTTGTGATTTTGGCTATTTAAGGCACTGGATTATCATCCATAAATAACGGTTTTTTGGATTAGTAAGTAGGAAATCAATGGCAACATCGCTGAACACAAGTCATAGCTAGAGTACAGAGCAAACGAAATACGCATCAACTGACTAGCTTAGCCGTCGCTGCTGAAAAATTGTGCACTTTGTGGAAAAAATTGTAAGAACGTGGGGGTCATTGTAACATGTTCCCTTCACATCCAGGCTCGGAAACTTAAGACGCTCCTGGAGACCACATTCGGATGGGATCTCGAGAACAACGCGGCAAACCTTATCGATGAGGACGACGAGGTAAGTTTGGCCATGAACAAGCAACAATATTTGTCTGCTATCTCAAAAACGAAAAAGGAAAAGAGAGGACAATAAGACAACACTTGGCTGCTATATATGTTTGATTGAGATTCTTCTTCTTCTCTTGCGAACGCAGTTTGCTCCCGTGGTCGTGGAGATGGACGGCTCCTAGGGTGCGCACATTCCACGGAATCTCGCGATGATTTGCTTCTACTGTGAGAAGAGAAGGATGGGCACTTGCTTTGCACTAGCATTCGAGTAGTTCCCTGAACGTTGACTGTAAATATACATGCGAGGTTTTCCTTTCCAACTTGCTGGTTGCATCACTAGGACAGTTGTTTGGAAATTCAATCGTTGCAGATTGAATTTGGCACTACTGGATTTCGTAGGCTTTGCAGGCTACTCAGAAAGGCGATGACATAAAATTAATTTGCAAAGCGAAATACCCGGCTGGGAAATAATTTAAAGCGCATTGCAAATCGAAATCAATTTGCGCACAGTTTCAACCGTGGCAGTCTCATCACTTGTCTATAAGTATATATGGATCTTCCATGTGCCTAGCAGCAGGCCTAGTCACTTACTCAGTGGTAATGGAATCTGCCGCCCTCATTAACCTCGGGATGATGGCAGTGCCAGTAATTAATGTGCCTGCGAGGCACCTCATCACCACCAAGCTGAGAGTTTTACCTTTTCCCT
Source organism: Aegilops sharonensis (assembly GCA_904067115.1). Taxonomy (NCBI): domain Eukaryota; kingdom Viridiplantae; phylum Streptophyta; class Magnoliopsida; order Poales; family Poaceae; genus Aegilops; species Aegilops sharonensis. The sequence continues at coordinate 7,589,744 of LR880967.1, forward strand.
TTCCCCTACTTTTTTCACCGCAGCTGCGTCACATGGCTCTCTCAGAACCCGCGGTAGTGATTACCGGATCCTAGCATTAAACTACGACAGCTAACAAGAATCTTCGTTCACTAAGTAGTAGTGGTATAGTTTTTACTTGGCCCCAAATGTACCCTGCTGCCCTAAAGCTGTAGTAGTATTGTACTACAGCCGCTGCGGTTTAAGCATCTCTGGCGGTAAAAATCAACGGAAACACCAGGGCTAGCACTTGGATCTAACAAGATGATATTCGCGGCCGCTGCGCTGCGTTGGGATCCAGGACTCTTGTGAATTTCCGCTGGTAATTTACCTGCTGCCAGCTCTGCCCGTAGGAGTACCTTATTTTTTTACAGTATCAGGTCAGAGGAATTTTTACAGCTCGATGCGATGGGCGCTACTAGTACTATGTGCTTCCTTCTCGTGCATCCACATGCGGCCGCGTGATCCCATCACTTCACTTCTCGGGGTTTTCACATTTTAATCTCACCACGGAGCATGTCTTGGCATCGATTCCATCTCCCATTTTCACCCACCCTCACTCTGTTTGTGTGTGTATGTGTGTGGGCGTTGCAGCTTAATTAGATCGGCTCTTGAGATTCGATTTCCCAGTTTCACCCACAGCGGATCGTGATTCTTAGGGTTAGTGATGTTGTGAGACCGTACTAGATGGTGGGAGAGGGGGTATATAATAAATAAACACGACAGGGATAAAAAAAACTCTAGAAAATAATTTTTTTGAGGATTTTGTTAAAAAAAATCAGGAATCTAGTAGTACGAAAAAAATGACTCCCTCCTTCCTATAATATAAGAGCGTTTTCTACGCTTGTAATATGGTATGAAGGGAGTATTTCTCTTTGTTGGACACACAAGACATCGACAAAAATTATATGGTTTCCCAAGTTTTCCTTAATATTTTGGTCATTTCCCTGAATTGGTTTTTGTGTCTTCATATTAATCGAATGCAGAATAGGACTGCAGATCGTTTAGCCTATTTTTCAAGAATGGAACGCCGCACCAACTTCTGGTTGCAGGAGTCCCCAAATATTCTGGTTAGCTTGCTGGCAAGCGATTGTACAACTATTCCTTAATAATAATGCTCATTTGATGTCGCAAAAAAAAAGTTTTCCTTAATATTTTGGTCATTTCCCTGAATTGGTTTTTGTGTCTTCATATTAATCGAATGCAGAATAGGACTGCAGATCGTTTAGCCTATTTTTCAAGAATGGAACGCCGCACCAACTTCTGGTTGCAGGAGTCCCCAAATATTCTGGTTAGCTTGCTGGCAAGCGATTGTACAACTATTCCTTAATAATAATGCTCATTTGATGTCGCAAAAAAAAAGTTTTCCTTAATATTTTGGTCATTTCCCTGAATTGGTTTTTGTGTCTTCATATTAATCGAATGCAGAATAGGACTGCAGATCGTTTAGCCTATTTTTCAAGAATGGAACGCCGCACCAACTTCTGGTTGCAGGAGTCCCCAAATATTCTGGTTAGCTTGCTGGCAAGCGATTGTACAACTATTCCTTAATAATAATGCTCATTTGATGTCGCAAAAAAAAAGTTTTCCTTAATATTTTGGTCATTTCCCTGAATTGGTTTTTGTGTCTTCATATTAATCGAATGCAGAATAGGACTGCAGATCGTTTAGCCTATTTTTCAAGAATGGAACGCCGCACCAACTTCTGGTTGCAGGAGTCCCCAAATATTCTGGTTAGCTTGCTGGCAAGCGATTGTACAACTATTCCTTAATAATAATGCTCATTTGATGTCGCAAAAAAAAAGTTTTCCTTAATATTTTGGTCATTTCCCTGAATTGGTTTTTGTGTCTTCATATTAATCGAATGCAGAATAGGACTGCAGATCGTTTAGCCTATTTTTCAAGAATGGAACGCCGCACCAACTTCTGGTTGCAGGAGTCCCCAAATATTCTGGTTAGCTTGCTGGCAAGCGATTGTACAACTATTCCTTAATAATAATGCTCATTTGATGTCGCAAAAAAAAAGTTTTCCTTAATATTTTGGTCATTTCCCTGAATTGGTTTTTGTGTCTTCATATTAATCGAATGCAGAATAGGACTGCAGATCGTTTAGCCTATTTTTCAAGAATGGAACGCCGCACCAACTTCTGGTTGCAGGAGTCCCCAAATATTCTGGTTAGCTTGCTGGCAAGCGATTGTACAACTATTCCTTAATAATAAAGCTCATTTAATGTCGCAAAAAAAAAGTTTTCCTTAATATTTTGGTCATTTCCCTGAATTGGTTTTTGTGTCTTCATATTAATCGAATGCAGAATAGGACTGCAGATCGTTTAGCCTATTTTTCAAGAATGGAACGCCGCACCAACTTCTGGTTGCAGGAGTCCCCAAATATTCTGGTTAGCTTGCTGGCAAGCGATTGTACAACTATTCCTTAATAATAAAGCTCATTTGATGTCGCAAAAAAAAAAGTTTTCCTTAATATTTTGGTCATTTCCCTGAATTGGTTTTTGTGTCTTCATATTAATCGAATGCAGAATAGGACTGCAGATCGTTTAGCCTATTTTTCAAGAATGGAACGCCGCACCAACTTCTGGTTGCAGGAGTCCCCAAATATTCTGGTTAGCTTGCTGGCAAGCGATTGTACAACTATTCCTTAATAATAAAGCTCATTTGATGTCGCAAAAAAAAAGTTTTCCTTAATATTTTGGTCATTTCCCTGAATTGGTTTTTGTGTCTTCATATTAATCGAATGCAGAATAGGACTGCAGATCGTTTAGCCTATTTTTCAAGAATGGAACGCCGCACCAACTTCTGGTTGCAGGAGTCCCCAAATATTCTGGTTAGCTTGCTGGCAAGCGATTGTACAACTATTCCTTAATAATAAAGCTCATTTGATGTCGCAAAAAAAAAGTTTTCCTTAATATTTTGGTCATTTCCCTGAATTGTATGATATTTCCATGTCCCATCTTCTCTTGATTTTCTATGGTGTCCCCGTTTTTTTCTTTTAAAAAACAGTTGCTGGATTTTTTTTTTGACAATTTTGTGAAATGAACTGGGGTTTAGGGCATATGCCGCCCATTTTTTTGCCGTTCATTAGGGAAAAGTGGTTTAGATATTTTTAAGGTATTCCCTGCCCCCACCCACTCACTTGGCCACCTTCTATAAAAAAATTCTAACAGGAGAACAAGATGCATCCAAAATTTAATTTTAGAAGGAGTTTGCCTTTCTTAATTTCTTCATGGAGTAGAGTAGCATGAGATGTGGTGTTGTTTGACTCTTCCAGCCCAATCATAGTGCCCTGAATGCACACGAGCAGAGAACCATCCATGCATGGACGGACGGATTGATCTCACACGATGTCTTGTCGCTGTCCCAGGAGGAACATCCAACCGTCCAATGGGCCCCCCATCCCAAGCTTTCTTTGTCTACATGCCCTTTAACTCCCTAAAACCTGGAACTAGCATGACATGACCTAACCAATATCGATTGACACACCCCAACAAACTCAAACTTTTTTGACCAAAAGTTGGTCAGCCGGCCCAAACTCCACTGTCAATTATACTATTATTACTTGTGTTTCTATCAACAAGAATATGTTGCACAACAGTTACAATGAAGAAATGACCCCATTACAAGTGAACCATGGAAAATCCTATCTTTTCATAATGTTTTTCATTGACAGCGTACGCGTTCGTCGCACCCCTCCATTTGTCGGAACAATGGGGAATTAACCTCATCTCAAGTCATCCTTGGCGCCTACCAATGCCTTCCTTGACACACCATGCCTCAAAAGAAACCCAGACATTTGAAATTATATATAAAACTTTGAGATTCGATGCTTTTCTTGGCTCACAATTTTTGACTAGCTAGCAGTGCAGCCTAACGTGGCTCCAATTTAAATAGGCACCCACACGGCTCAAACCCCCACATTGTTAGCTGCAGTATTCAACTGGGGTAGGGTTAGACAAAGAGAGTTAGAGTAAGTAGCCAGTGTAAACACTGTCAATGCAGCTAGGATCATGCAGAGAGAGAGTTAGTTAATTCGGAGCAAGATAAGTACCATCGGCAGCTAACGTGGTGAAAAGCTGCTGCTGAATTATATTACCCATGCACACTCACACCCCACCTTCATTGTGAACTGTAAATTTGCCCTTTGCCCTCACACTTTCACTGTGCATGCGTAGATGCTCCATGTCCAGGGCCGGGGCTTCATGGTCATCAACCATCCGTCGATCCTAGCCGTACATTCCTTTCCACGTCCACACGATTTCTCTTACTAGTAGTAAACAAGACGGACAGTAACATGCATAGCGTAGCGGTAACAATAAAAAGTTGCTGATCTCTCTCATAACCGCGTGGCATCACTCGTTGGCGCCACTGCCTGTTTCAGTACTACTCGATTAGTTAACTAACTAATCTTGTTTAGGCTGCGTGATCCAATGAATAACCCATGCCGGCATCCTGACATCTCCATGCCTTGCCTGCCAGTGCTGTGTTTTTATCTTAATCTAGGCTGGGAATCTACCGTGTCAAGTTGACAAGCGGGCTAAGTTGACACCATGCATGGTGAAAATTGAGCATTATTCGGAATGCCAGATTATCTTGTCATCCTCCTTAACATTTTATTACTACGTGAGATATGGTTGAACGACTGAAATGTAGTAACAACTAATTAACAGGGTGAATATGTTATAAATAGAAAAAAAAACTTATACCCCCTCCGTTCCTAAATATAAGTCTTTATAGATATTTCACTATGGACCACATATGAATGTATGTAGATGCATTTTTTTAGTGTAGATTTACTCATTTTGCACCGTATGTAGTCCATAGTAGAATCTTTACAAAGGTTTATTTAGGTCGGAATGTAGGGAGTATTTAACCTAAACCGATCCAATTTACGACATGTTTGCACTTGGAAACTTTTGCTGACTTATTTTCAGTTTTGGCTTGCCGGTTTGTCGACGTCACTCACAATTCATCTACTTTTTGCGCACATTGGTGTATATAACCTAGAAACCATGTTTGCCGGTGTCGCTGTGTTCACTATAGGCATGATGATTTAGGAAGAGATTATGTGTGACATGCTCTACGCAATGGGCATAGGAGGAGTAAATTGCACCCAAAGAAAACACCACAATTAGGGACCCTAATTCAAAAAACCACCACCATTCAGTTTTTTTTCTCAAAAAACCGCCACCATTGTGCTGACAATTTTCAAAAAACGCTGATTGAGTCATTTGCGCCATTTGAGTGGAAACCTGACGGCTAGGGGCTGCTCTTAGGCGCCACGTGTCCAGGGTGATGTTGGAAATATGCCCTAGAGGCAATAATAAAGTAGTTATTATTACATTTCCTTGTTCATGATAGTCGTTTATTATCCATGCTATAATTGTATTGATTCAAATACATGTGTGGATGCATAGACAACAACATGTCCCTAGTGAGCCTCTACCGGACTAGCTCATTGATCAAAGATGGTCATGGTTTCCTTGCCATAGACCATAGACATGAGTTGTCATTTGATAACCGGATCACATCATTAGGAGAATGATGTGATGGACAAGACCCAAACTATAAACGTAGCATCTTATCAAGTTTATTGGTGTCGTTTTCTGAATGTCAAGTATCTGTTCCTATGACCATGAGATGATGCAACTCCCAGACACCGGAGGAGTACCTTGTGTGCATCAAACGTCGCAACTGGGTGACTATAAAGATGCTCTACAGGTATCTCCGAGGGTGTCTGCGTTGGGTTGGCATGGATCAAGACTGTGATCTGTCACTCCGTATGACGGAGAGGTAACTCGGGGCCCACTCGGNACTGAAATGTAGTAACAACTAATTAACAGGGTGAATATGTTATAAATAGAAAAAAAAACTTATACCCCCTCCGTTCCTAAATATAAGTCTTTATAGATATTTCACTATGGACCACATATGAATGTATGTAGATGCATTTTTTTAGTGTAGATTTACTCATTTTGCACCGTATGTAGTCCATAGTAGAATCTTTACAAAGGTTTATTTAGGTCGGAATGTAGGGAGTATTTAACCTAAACCGATCCAATTTACGACATGTTTGCACTTGGAAACTTTTGCTGACTTATTTTCAGTTTTGGCTTGCCGGTTTGTCGACGTCACTCACAATTCATCTACTTTTTGCGCACATTGGTGTATATAACCTAGAAACCATGTTTGCCGGTGTCGCTGTGTTCACTATAGGCATGATGATTTAGGAAGAGATTATGTGTGACATGCTCTACGCAATGGGCATAGGAGGAGTAAATTGCACCCAAAGAAAACACCACAATTAGGGACCCTAATTCAAAAAACCACCACCATTCAGTTTTTTTTCTCAAAAAACCGCCACCATTGTGCTGACAATTTTCAAAAAACGCTGATTGAGTCATTTGCGCCATTTGAGTGGAAACCTGACGGCTAGGGGCTGCTCTTAGGCGCCACGTGTCCAGGGTGATGTTGGAAATATGCCCTAGAGGCAATAATAAAGTAGTTATTATTACATTTCCTTGTTCATGATAGTCGTTTATTATCCATGCTATAATTGTATTGATTCAAATACATGTGTGGATGCATAGACAACAACATGTCCCTAGTGAGCCTCTACCGGACTAGCTCATTGATCAAAGATGGTCATGGTTTCCTTGCCATAGACCATAGACATGAGTTGTCATTTGATAACCGGATCACATCATTAGGAGAATGATGTGATGGACAAGACCCAAACTATAAACGTAGCATCTTATCAAGTTTATTGGTGTCGTTTTCTGAATGTCAAGTATCTGTTCCTATGACCATGAGATGATGCAACTCCCAGACACCGGAGGAGTACCTTGTGTGCATCAAACGTCGCAACTGGGTGACTATAAAGATGCTCTACAGGTATCTCCGAGGGTGTCTGCGTTGGGTTGGCATGGATCAAGACTGTGATCTGTCACTCCGTATGACGGAGAGGTAACTCGGGGCCCACTCGGTAATACATCATCACAATGAGCTTGCAAGCAACGTGACTAAAGAGTTAGACACGGGATCTTGTATTATGGAATGAGTAAAGAGACTTGCCGGTAACGAGATTGAACTAGATATGGTTATACCGACGATCGAATCTCGGGCAAGTAACATACCGATAGACAAAGGGAACTGCATACGGGATTAGCTGAATCCTTGACATTGTGGTTAATTCAACCGATAAAGATCTTCGTGGAATATATAGGAATCAATATGGGCATCCAGGTCTCTCTATTGGTTATTGACCGGAGAGGAGTTTCGGTCATGTCTACATGATTCTCGAACCCTAGGGTCGCACGCTTAACGTTCGGTAGCGCTAGGGTAGTATTGAGATGTTAATAGTGGAAAGTCCGAAGGTTGTTCAGAGTCCCAGATGGGATCCAGGACATCCCAAGGAGCTCCGGAATAGTCCGGAGGTAAAGATTCATATATGGAAAGTTGTTATCGGGGTTCCGGAAAAAGTTCAAGTTTTTTCGGTATTGTACCGGGAAGGTTCTAGAAGGTTCCGTATTGGGGCCCACCTGCATGGGGGACCCACATGAACGTGGGTAGTGGGAAAATTCCCCACAACACTGGTCTAGGCACACCAAGATCCTCCCTTAAAAGGAATAGTATCATATCCCAAGGGGATAAGATCAGGATCCCTAAAAAATGGGGATAGCGATCGATGGAGAAGGAAGGTGGGATTTCCTTCCCCCCCCCTTTTGCCAACAACCCTAGGGCCTTGGAGGGCAAGGCACCAACCCCCTCCACGCCTATATAAAGGTGGGGAGGCGTTCAGGGAGCCACCCTTTGACCCTTGCCTATTACCTCTCCCAACTCCTCCCACGTTTCAACAATACGCGCTTGGCGAAGCCCTGCTGGAATTCTGCCACCACCACCACCATACCGTCGTGTTGGTCCCGATCTCATCTACCTCCTCTCTCTCGCTTGTTGGATCAAGAAGGAGAGGACGCCGCCGAGCCGCACGTGTGCTAAACTCGGAGGTGTCGTCCGTTCGACACTTGATCGGGAGTTCATGGACGGATCGTGATTGGATTGTGAAGACGTTCGACTACATCAACCGTGTTTATTAATGCTTCCGCTTCTACAAGGGTATGTGGATCCAATCTTTTCCTCTCGTAGATGTGCATCTCCTAGATTGATCTTGGTGAACGTAGAATTTTTTTGTTTCCCATGCAACGTTCCCCAACAGGTGAGACGCGCCCGTGACGCACCATTAGATGGCGTAGGGCTAAAACTAAGAAGCCGGTCGAACCCCAACCCATTCGGCCATTCCCCTCTCTCTCAGGTACTTCTCTGCCGCTGACGCCCGCGCCCCCACTTCTGCCGCTCATCCTCATCGCCGGCCGCCGCAGCCATTGTTTCCTGGAAGGACACGAAATTAGCAGTGATGGCTCAGTTTCCCCATTGTTCAACTCGTACGTGGATGAATCCTACCTGAGTTTTCCTCTGCAATTGGGGTTAGGTTTTTCGATTTGAGGTTTGTTTTGGCTGATTTGATTTGGTATTTGAGCATTTGCTCTATCTGAACTCTTGTAGATCCCATAGACCATTGTTGATCCGGAGTGGTGCGACATTGTTGCCGGAGGACCGATGTGCAGTCACAAGGTGCCGGTGCAGAGGAATGTTGTGTTCCAAGGCATTAACACTGGTAGTAGGTTTTATGGATGCGCTAATGAGGATAATGGAGAGGACTGTTGTGTTCCAAGGCATTAACACTGACTGTAGGTTTTAGGAGAAGATTGATATATGAACCATATATGTTTGTTGGTTAACTGAACATTTGATGCAGTTCTAGTCAATTTGCTTAGTACTGAAAGCTTAGTACTAAGTATTGTTTGTGTCAGGTCAAATCAATGCTTAGCACTAAAAGCTTAGCATATTACAGGAAGGTGACAACTGTGGTCTGATCGAGTAGATTTGACCTAGAATGGTCTAAAGCAATGAAGAATGCACTGCGCAAGCTATGTGATATGTATGACCAGAGCACCAAAGAGGTTTAAATTTTATAAAAAAGGTGATACTGTAGCTAGCAGAAGAGAATAGATTAATACATGAGAAGTATCACAACAACATCAAAGAAACAAGCCATTTTTTGCAACAAATCACAATAATGTGATGAGGGAGAATAATGGTGATGTAGAGAAAGTTGTAGTTGAAGCCCAGGAAGAAAGGGCTAAGCTTAAGAAACAAACTATGGAACTTAGGACAACACTTCAAGTGATTAAGCAGAGCAATGATGATCTGATTAGCAATTGGAAGAAGGTTGTAGCATATCAAGGTATGTAACATGTGAAGTAAGAGAAAAAAAGGCTAGAGTATATCATAGCTGATTTGCTGAAGGCTGGGGAGGAGAATAAGAGTACGAGAAGGAGAATCAAGGAAATTTGTCATGAGTAAATGTAATATGTAGGTATTATGTATGGTGGCTGGTAGGTTGTTTGTTATTTGTTAAACTATGTATGGTGAAGACTATAGCGATCCTATCTGAACCTTAGAATATTTATTATGTTTGGAAGTGTGATGTTGGTTGGAATGAATTGTGTTGTATTGATATTAATTATGATGATGGATGAAATGAAATGTGATGTTGTCAATTGAATTGTGTTCACCATATGCATTGTGGTATCCTATTGTTTAACCCCTAGCCTCTTGGCAACCCTCGACGACAAAATAAACCCTATTGTTTAACCCCTAGCCTCTCGACAACCCTTGACGATGAAATGAACCCCATTGTTTAACCCCCTAGCCTCTCAACAATCCTCGACAACAAAATAAACTCTTTTGGTTAACGATATGATCATTATGCTCATTTTGATGGCAGCACCACAATCAACATTATGCTCATTTTGATGGCAACACCACATTATGCCCATTTTAAAGAACATGTTCAGCATGATTTGTTCAGTGCATTGATAAGTTGATAACAAAGAAACTGAAATAGGTCATTGCACCTGGTAGCACCACATTCTATTCATATCAAGTTCAACATGATATTCAACAACCACAATAAGTTCATCAGAAACATAACAACTCTTACTTAACCAAGATAGTGAGGTAACACCATGGAAACATATTAGTCTCACATAACCAAAATGATCAACTTGGCAGCACCACAACACATTCTAACATGAAAACATAGTTTTTGCAAAATGATTTCACAAACACTCCTTCCATCAGCCTGAGTGCATGATATAGCTAGTTACCACTAGCATAGAAGTAATCCTTGAACCTATTTGGCCTCCTGCTGACCCTTTTACCAGATGAACTTCCATCCCTATGGTCAGTGGAAGGCCTTGGAGGATCAAATGAAGACCTAGTAGAGGCTGGTGCAGTTCTTGAAGCTCTTGGAGCAGGCCTTGACGATGAAGATCTTGGAGCAGCCCTAGATGATGAAGATTTTGAAGAAACACTTGAAGTAACAGTTGTTGCATATTTTGGAGCAAAAACAACTAAGTATTAGTTAGGTTTAGGTTCAGGAAAAGGAAATGATGATGCTGCGGCAGATCTTGTAGCAACTGCTGGTGGTGAAGATCTTGGAGCTGAAGGAAATATGCCCTAGAGGCAATAATAAAGTTATTATTTATTTCCTTATTTCATGATAAATGTTTATTATTCATGCTAGAATTGTATTAACTGTAAACATAATACATGTGTGAATACATAGACAAACAGAGTGTCACTAGTATGCCTCTACTTGACTAGCTCGTTGATCAAAGATGGTTATGTTTCCTAACCATAGACATGAGTTGTCGTTTGATAAACAAGATCACATCATTAGGAGAATGATGTGATTTACTTGACCCATTCCGTTAGCTTAGCACTTGATCATTTTAGTTTACTGCTATTGCTTTCTTCATAACTTATACATGTTCCTATGACTATGAGATTATGCAACTCCCGATTACTGGAGGAACACTTTGTGTGCTACCAAACGTCAAAACATAACTGGGTGATTATAAAGGTGCTCTACAGGTGTCTCCGATGGTACTTGTTAAGTTGGCATAGATCGAGATTAGGATTTATCACTTCGATTGTCGGAGAGGTATCTCTGGGCCCTCTCGGTAGTGCACATCACTATAAGCCTTGCGAGCAATGCAGCTTGTTGAGGATATAACTACTGAGTGTAAACCGTCCAGGAGGGGCCGGTTCACGCTCAACTATACTGAAGCCCAGGAAGACAAAGAAGATGGTGCTTTACTAATAAGGCTTATAGGACCAGAGCTCAGAGGCGGATTAGGGCCCATAGTGGTAAACCGCCATAGTTGTATAACTTGTGTTGTAAGATAGGAAAGGAGAGACCGAGGCGGACACTTGTATGAGCCGACCTCGGGACTCTGTAGACCGGCCGGACGTCAACCTATGTATATAAAGGGACGACCCGGCAACGGTTTGAGGGCAGACAACAACAACTCGAGACTCAGGCAAAGCGTATTCGCTCCCTAGTCATCGAAATCCAATCAATTCTATCACAACTAGACATAGGCTTTTACCTTCATCGAAGGGGCCGAACTAGTATAAAAAATCCCATGTCCCTTGTCCGGTTTAACCCCTCCAAGCTAACCCGTCGCGATGGCTCCACGACTAAGTCCTTTCAAGAGGACATCTGACGTGTTAATTCCACGACAGTTGGCGCCCACCGTGGGGCTATCGCACGATGGTTTCGAGTTCTTGAAGGGCAACTTTGAAGGACTCAAAGGGTATGCGGTTGGCCGGATGACCAAGAGTCGTCGCGACAAGCACTACATCGACGACGTAGGATGGGGCCCCGAGGCCGGCTCAATCAAGTACGGGTACCGGGTCCCCTTTGGCGGAATTCATGTCTTCATCGGCAAGATCGGCTAACCGGGCCCTGAGCCGGACATCTCCACCGACCTCGCCGAAACGGCTCAGCGTGCGAGTCCTGCCCGGGTTAAGCCCACCATGAAGCGTGCGTTCGTAGGATGTGTCCATGGGATCGGATCTGAATTGGTGTCTGAAGGTGAGACGGCTGTTTATTCCGACGGTGAGTCATCCACCGGAGAAACCGAGTCCCTATACCAAGTTCATGATGGTGTGTTCGAAGGATATTCCGATGGCAACAGTATTCCGGACCTCCTTGAACCACCGAGTCGGGTTGCTGTTTACATGGCCGGAACACAGCCCACTTTGCAGTCTTCATCTATAGCAGCAATGAATTCCGGATCAGCGGCCACGGCAGGAGGCCTGGTGCGCCGACCGGCTCAAGTTCTCTCCGGTTTGATGGATGCCTGGGCAGCCTTGTTAGCCACGGCAGTTACCCCGGAGACACAGGATCAGCACAATGCAGATGTTGCGAAGCTGAAGGACCAGATAACGCAGGCTAAGGAGGACCTGGCAGCTGAGGATGCTAGGATGGCTGAAGAACGGGCCGCTTTGAATGCCCAGTCACAGCAGATACAGGCATAGAATTACCGGCTCATGTTGGATCAGAATGCATCAAACGACGTAATGTGAAGGAAGTACCAATCACGTATGCAGCCGGTTTTTGAAGGATTGAATCTCTTTAATACGCCGGGGGCTGGGACGAGTAATCCGACAGCTGTAAACCGGACCGATGCGCCTAGAGCAGCGTCGGATCAACCACGGATGACGGAACCACCTCGACGAACAGATAACCCGCCTTAATATGTGTCAACACCACCGGGTCACTTTTCGAGCCCTTTGGATAACATGATTGCTGCAGCATCTCGCCTGGCAGCTATTCCGGTAGAGGGCGATTCACTGGCGGCAATTGAGACGCGGCGGGCCAGGGATCTTCTTCAAACCGCCGTGGTGCAGCAGCAGGCCTATTCCTATAGCCGAGATAGAATTCATTCGACTCCCCGTCCGAGTAAAAGCTATAGCAGGCACATGGATGAACCGGAAGTGTCTAGCAGTGCGCGGCACCGTAATGTCCCTCAGGGACCCAATCCGGCGCGTGGTGAGGTAAATGTTCAGGACGTGGTGGATAATGTCAAAGCATGAAGGGAGGCCGCTTTGGCAGCACAACATGCGGGTCGTTATCAACCCGCCCCGATTCAGCCAGCGGCTCAGTAGATCGAGGCACCGGGCTTGCCTTCAGCTCCTGGGGAGTGCCGTGTCTTATTCCGGCTCTTCGTAATGTGCGACTGCCCAAGGATTTCAAGGGTCCACGTAAGGTGCCTAATTACACCGCTGATCAGCCATCTGAGGCGTGGGTCGAGAGTTATGAGATGGCAATGGAGATGCTGGATGTGGATGAAGCGGCCTGTGCAAAGTATTTCACAATGATGTTGGAAGGGACAACCCGTACTTGGTTGAAAAATTTACCAGCCAACTCCATCGAGTCATGGGATCAGTTGTGTTGGGGAACGTAGTAATTTAAAAAATTTTCCTACGCACACGCAAGATCATGGTGATGGCATAGTAACGAGAGGGGAGAGTATTGTCCACGTACCCTCGTAGACCGTAAGCGGAAGCGTTATCACAACGCGGTTGATGTAGTCGTACGTCTTCACGATCCGAACGATCCAAGTACCGAACGTACGGCACCTCCGAGTTCAGCACACATTCAGCTCGATGACGATCCCCGGACTCCGATCCAGCAAAGCGTCGGGGATGAGTTCCGTCAGCACGACGGCGTGGTGACGATGATGATGCTCTACCGGCGCAGGGCTTCGCCTAAACTCCGCGACGATATGACCGAGGTGGAATATGGTGGAGGGGGGCACCGCACACGGCTAAGGAACGATCCGTAGATCAACTTGTGTGTTATGGGGTGCCCTCTGCCCCCGTATATAAAGGAGGGAGGGGGAGGTGCGGCCGGCCCCCAAGGGGTGCGCCTGGAGGAGTCCTACTCCCACCGGGAGTAGGACTCCCCCCTCTTGCCTTGTTGGAGAAGGAAAGGGGGGAGGGGAAAGAGGAAAGGGGGGCGCCGCCCCCCCCCCTTCCTTGTCCTATTCGGACTAGGGGGGGAGGGGGCGCGCGGCCTGCCCTGGCCGGCCCTCCTCTTCTCCCTCATGGCCCACTAAGGCCCATTATCCCCCGGGAGGGTTCCGGTAACCCCCCGGTGTTCCGGTAAAATCCTGATTTCACCCGGAACCATTCCGATATCCAAATATAGGCTTCCAATATATCAATCTTTATGTCTCGACCATTTCAAGACTCCTCGTCATGTCCGTGATCACATACGGGACTCCGAACAAACTTCGGCACATCAAAACTTATAAACTCATAATAAAACTGTCATCGTAATGTTAAGCTTGCGGACCCTACGGGTTCGAGAACTATGTAGACATGACCTAGAACTATTCTCGGTCAATAACCAATAGCGGAACCTGGATGCCCATATTGGTTCCTACATATTCTACGAAGATCTTTATCGGTCAAACCGCATAACGACATACGTTGTTCCCTTTGTCATCGGTATGTTACTTGCCCGAGATTCGATCGTCGGTATCCAATACCTAGTTCAATCTCGTTACCG
>LR880967.1:7608529-7622590 GCA_904067115.1 Aegilops sharonensis
GAGGCAAATGGTAAAACCAATGTTGGGCCTTGCTGGAGGAGTCTTATTCAAAGCGAACTGTCAAGGGGGTCCCATAAATCACCCGACCGCGTTAGGGACGCAAAATCCGGGAACATAATACCGATATGACGGAAACTAGGGCGGCAAGAGTGGAACAAAACACCAGGCATAAGGCCGAGCCTTCCACCCTTTACCAAGTATATAGATGCATTAATTAAATAAGATATATTGTGATATCCCAACAAGTAAACATGTTCCAACAAGGAACAACATCTCCATGTTCCAACAAGGAACAAACTTCATCTTCACCTGCAACTAACAACGCTATAAGAGGGGCTGAGCAAAGCGGTAACGTAGCCAAACAACGGTTTGCATAGGAAAGGTGTCAAAAGGTTAGAGGCTGACATGGCAATTAGGTAGGCTTGAGCAGCAAGTGATAGGTAGCGCAGCATAGCGAAAGAACGAAACAACTAGCATAGCAATGATAGTAGTGAGATCCAGGGTAGCGGTCATCTTGCCTGAAATCCCGCAAGGAAGAAGAACGAGTCCATGAAGAAGATGAATGGATGAAGCCGAACCAAGCGTAGACGAACGGATCCTCACGATCGCAACGAAACAGGAACTAACAAGAAGAAGCACACGACATAGGTAAACACACCACACATGAACATGACAAGATGCACAACAAACATGATGCATGACAAATCTAGATGAGGCTACTCATGGCAAGAGATGATGCAAACGAGAGCAACACATCAAAGCAAGTTTAAATGAGGCCGGGAACAACATATAACAATTCCGGTAAGTCCTCATATGCAAATTTCGAAATTGGTCCAGACCTGAATAACTTTATGTTCAAGTTGTTAAACAGCAAGTTAAGATGCACCAACATGATCTACACGAAATTCTAGTCAAGTTACATATAAAGTTCATTAGATTCGGAGCTACGGCCTAGAAGATATGAGCAAAACAAGTTAAACATGGCATTGATGCAAAATGCATACAAACATCAAGCAAACACCTCAAAACAAGGATGCAACATGATATTATGAAACTACAAGCAATTCTAAGCAAGTTTCATATAGAGCACACTCAAAACGGAGCAACGGTTCAACACATACACTCTATACAAGTTATAGCAACAATCTGCCCAAAACAGCAACTAGGCATATTGCAAGCATCAAAACAACATGCTACAGGACCTCAACATAATAACAAAAGGCATGGGCATGATGTACAGGTAATGCATTACAAAACATGAACACTGAGCTATCTCCAGAAACAACTAGAACATGCTCAAAATGACATGGCAAGATTGCAAATAATAACAGTTTCAGGCATTGGCAGAAATAACATCAGGTTGCAAGGTTTAGAGCTATCAAACAACAAGTTACAGGAACTTATCATGGCAAACAAAGGCATGGCATGAACCTACTAAATGCATAGAACAAAAGTCCTTTACTGACCATGAGCCAAAAAGGATCAGAAAATATGATGGCACCCATGTAAACATGGCAAGTTATATTACAGATTTGAACATGGCAGGAACAACGATAAGTAGGCATGTTGGTGAGCTTGAACCACCCACCACAGAGAAATACATGGCATGGCAAGGCAACCAACAGTAAGAAGACATGGCATAGAAGCTATACATGGCAAGAACAACATCATAGCATGCAAGGATCAACTACAACAACCTTGGCAAAATTGAATAACATGTAAACAACCTGCCAGGAAACATTTTATAGCAAAAGTAGAGCTCGATTGACTCAAGCTATGGCACTCCATAATTTCAAACAAGGGCATGGATGGATAGAGCAAGACATGTTTTACAAAACATCCTTACTGAAGTATCTCAAAATATGCATGGATCTCTCTGTAGCATCAAGTTAACATGGCATCAAAATATCAGCAAAACAGGGCTGAAAACAACAACATCAGGAAGCCTAGTTTGCATGCTTGTGCTAGTCACCACATAGATCACAAAAATACATAGCAAGCACCACTGTAAAGATGGCATGGCATATTACAAAACACATGTAGGACTCAAGCCCATAGGATGCACACATCAATCATGACAAAAATGACAAAAGTGCAAGCTCTGTTAAGAATCAGAAACTAACATCACATAGCACTCTTCCAACAGCATTTAGGGCATCAAGATGAGCTCAAATGAAAATGATACAATGAGATGAAATGATCTACTCATCGAGGCGAACAATTTGACATATTACACACACGAAACGGAGCAACAATGACAGAGTTATGGCATGACGAAAATGCATGAAAATAATCACAGAGTCGGGACTTAGAGAAAAATAGACCTCGGGGGGAAAGTCAACGCGGCCGCGGATCTCGCCAGAGTTGCTGCCGCCTAGCTCGCAAACCGATGTCGTACGCAGATGGCTTGAACTTGCTGCCGCCTAGCTCGTCGCTCACCTTTATGCCGACAATGACAGATCCACCGTCGCCCTGCAACCCTAGCAGGGGAGACCGTGGGAGGGCGAGGACTGGCGGAGGGGCCCGTAGAATCAACGACAGAGTAGTGGTCGTGGCCGTCCCTGCCATCACCGGGAGAGCCGCCGCCGCTGCACAGTGGCCACGAGAGGAGAACCGAGTTCGAGCGGGTAGGCAGAGGTGGACGATAGTCGATTTGGGGGAAGTGGGTGGTTGGTGTCCGGCTGGTTAGGTTTTGCCCTATGCCGTCTAACGGCGCATCACGGGCGCCGTCTTGTCCTGGACACGTGGCGCCTAACAGCGGCCCCAGCCATCAGGTTTCCACTCAAATGGTGCAAATGACTCGATCAACTTTTTTTAAAAAAATTGTAAGCACAATGGTGACGGTTTTTTGAAAGAAAAAAAAACTAAACGGTGGTGGTTTTGTGAATTAGGAGTCCCCAATCGTGGTGGTTTCTTTTGCAATTTACTCGAGATCCATGTTAATTTTCATCGGAGACCAGCACTTCTGATTTCCCGCGAATAGATAAAAGCTTTGCAGATCATGAACACATATATTTAATATTAATGTAAACTCTTTTCATGAGCAATTTCTGGGATTTCAGTGCTACCTTTTCCGTCATTTGAGCAGGCCGTTTTATGTAGTTGGTACACTAATGATCTCCTCCCCCCACAAGCCGCTCAAAAGCTCTCAACCAACAGCAACACCTTACTCCAGTACATCATGGCCGCACATCTGCATGGCGATTCGTGCTTAAACCCCAGCTGCTCAGCTCTGCCTTGGCGTACACTTGAGGGTAGGTTTAGTAGCACACTGGCTACTAGCAATAATCAAAGTGAAGAAAAAGGCCAGCAGGCTGAGCTAAATTAAGCTCCCATTGTCAGTGCTAGCACTGCATTTTGGTTTTCTTAATCCCTCTCTTTCCCTCCCTCCAATGCACACTCACACTCACTGTTTCTCTCTCTACACTTTCAAACCAGCCAGAGAGAGAGAGAGAGAGAGAGAGAGAGAGAGAGAGAGACCACCAAACAAACAAAGCTTGGATGTTGAGAAGCCCGACGCATCGGAGCAAGAACCCTACCCTATTCATTCATGGAGGACACCAGCAAACACCTTTGAGAGTTTTGAGGAAGAGATAGAGAGAGAGAGAGTCCTAGAGAGAGAGAGAGAGAGTGGGAGCCTCACTTCCATTGCCACCTCCATAGAGATCGTCGTCGCGGTCCTCGATCCATAGTGTGTCGTGCACGCAGTCGCACTGCCCCAAGCAAGGCCGAGCCCGGTTTTTGATGCCAGTGTTGCCGCTGCTGCCGGCGACGACGGCAGCCCCGATGCGCCACCTCCACCTCATCCTCTTCCTCCCACTCTTACTCAACCTCCTCCTCTTCACCTCCACCTCCACCTCCACCACCACCGCCGCCGCCGCCTCCACTCCCTCCTCGCCCAACCCCGAGGTCGCCTTCCTCTCCTCATGGCTGGCCGCGTCGCCCTCGCGCCCGCCGGACTGGGCCCCGGCCGCCGCGTCCCCGTGCAAGTGGTCGCACGTCGCCTGCGACGCCGCCGGCAGGGCGGTCGTGTCCGTCACCTTCCAGTCCGTCCACCTCGCCGTGCCGGCCCCGTCCGGCCTCTGCGCCGCGCTGCCGGGGCTCGTTAGCTTTGTTGTGTCGGACGCCAACCTGACGGGTGGGGTGCCGGAGGACCTCGCGCTGTGCCGCCGCCTCGCCACGCTTGACCTCAGCGGCAACTCCCTCACGGGCCCCGTCCCGGCGTCGCTCGGCAACTTGACGGCGCTGGAGTCGCTCGTGCTCAACACCAACTTGCTCTCCGGCCCCATCCCGGCGGAGCTTGGCGGGCTCGCGGGGTCGCTCAAGAACCTGCTGCTGTTCGACAACCGCCTCTCCGGCGAGCTTCCCGCGGAGCTCGGCGGGCTGCGGCGGCTCGAGTCCCTCCGCGCCGGTGGCAACCACGACCTCTCCGGCCCGATCCCCGACTCCTTCTCCAAGCTGTCCAGCCTTGAGGTGCTCGGCCTCGCGGATACAAAGATCTCCGGCCAGCTCCCGCCGTCGATCGGCAACCTCAAGAGCCTCCAGACGCTGTCGATATACACCACCATGCTCTCCGGCTCCATCCCGCCGGAGCTCGCGCTGTGCGCCAACCTCACCGACGTGTACCTCTACGAGAACGCGCTCTCCGGCGCGCTCCCCCCGGAGCTCGGCGCGCTCCAGAGCCTCCAGAAGCTGCTGCTGTGGCAGAACGCGCTCACCGGCCCCATCCCGGAGAGCTTCGGCAACCTCACGTCGCTCGTCTCGCTCGACCTCTCCATCAACTCCATCTCTGGCGTCATCCCGGCGTCGCTCGGCCGGCTGCCGGCGCTGCAGGACCTCATGCTCAGCGACAACAACCTCACCGGCACCATCCCCGTGCAGCTCGCCAACGCGACGGCGCTCGTGCAGCTTCAGCTCGACACCAACGAGATCTCCGGCCTCATCCCGACGGAGCTCGGCCGGAGCCTGACCAACCTGCAGGTGCTGTTCGCGTGGCAGAACCGCCTCGAGGGCGCCATCCCGGCCACCCTTGCGTCGATGGCGAGCCTCCAGGCGCTCGACCTCTCGCACAACCGATTCACCGGCGCCGTGCCGCCGGGGCTCTTCTTGCTGCGCAACCTCACCAAGCTGCTAATCTTGTCCAACGATATCTCCGGCGTGATACCGCCGGAGATCGGGAAGGCAGCGAGCCTCGTGCGGCTCAGGCTCGGTGGCAACCGCATCACCGGGGAGATTCCCGCGGCCGTGGGAGGGATGAAGAGCATCGTCTTCCTCGACCTTGGCAGCAACCGCCTCACCGGCACCGTTCCCGCCCAGCTCGGCGACTGCTCGCAGCTCCAGATGCTCGACCTCAGCAACAACACGCTCACTGGAGCCTTGCCGGATTCGCTCGCCGGCGTGCGCGGCCTGCAGGAGCTCGACGTCTCACACAACCAGCTCACCGGCCCCGTGCCAGAATCCTTGGGAAGGCTGGCGGTGCTGAGCCGTCTCGTCCTCGCCGGCAACGCGCTGTCCGGGACGATACCGGCGGCGCTCGGGCGGTGCCGCGCGCTCGAGCTGCTCGACCTCAGCGACAACCGCCTCTCCGGCGGCATCCCCGACGAGCTCTGCAGCCTCGCCGGCCTCGACATCGCCCTTAACCTCAGCCGCAACGGTCTCACCGGCGCGATCCCGGCGAGGATATCACAACTGAGCAAGCTGTCTGTGCTCGACCTGTCATACAACGCGTTCGCCGGCAGCCTCACGCCGCTCGCCGGGCTCGACAACCTCGTCACCCTCAATGTGTCGCAGAACAACCTCTCCGGGTACCTCCCGGACACGAAGCTCTTCCGGCAGCTCTCGGCGTCCAGCCTCGCCGGGAACTCGGGGCTGTGCACCAAAGGCGGCGACGTGTGTTTCGTTGGCGTGGACGCCGACGGCCGGCCGATGTCGGTGACCGCTAGCGACGATGCGCAGCGCGCGCACCGGCTCAAGCTCGCCATCGCGCTGCTGGTGACCGCGACGGTGGCCATGGTGCTCGGGATGATCGGCATACTCAGAGCGCGCGGGGTGGGCGTGAAGGGCGGAGGTGGGGGCGGGAGCAGCGACTCGGAGGCCGGCGGCGGGGAGCTGGGGTGGCCGTGGCAGTTCACGCCGTTCCAGAAGGTGAGCTTCTCGGTGGACCAGGTGGTGCGGAGCCTGGTCGACGCCAACATCATCGGCAAGGGCGTCTCCGGCGTGGTGTACCGCGTGAGCCTGGACTCCGGCGAGACCATCGCCGTGAAGAAGCTGTGGCCGGCCACGACGGCCGCGGCCGCCGCGTTCAAGGACGCCGGCCGGGACTCGTTCTCGGCGGAGGTGCGCACGCTGGGCTCCATCCGGCACAAGAACATCGTGAGGTTCCTCGGCTGCTGCTGGAACAAGAGCACGCGCCTGCTCATGTACGACTACATGGCCAACGGCAGCCTCGGCGCCGTGCTCCACGAGCGCGGCGGCGGCGGCGCGCAGCTCGAGTGGGACGTCCGGTACCGGATCGTGCTCGGGTCGGCACAGGGTCTTGCGTACCTTCACCATGGCTGCTCGCCGCCGATCGTCCACCGTGACATCAAGGCCAACAACATCCTCATCGGGCTCGATTTCGAGGCCTACATCGCCGACTTCGGCCTCGCCAAGCTCGTCGATGAGGGCGCCGACTTCGGCCGCTCCTCCAACACCGTCGCCGGCTCCTACGGCTACATCGCCCCTGGTATGTCAACCAACCTCCATTTTTGCATAAGGCGTGTCTAGGTCTCAGTCGACTGAGACTTAACCAAGTCTTAGTCAAGTGAGTATATGGGAAGAAAAAGGAAAATTTGAAAAGAAAATTTTGTACAAATCTCAATGCATGATCAATGTAAAATAACATCGACCGAGACATAATGAAGTCTAAGTTGATTGAGACTTAGCAAAGCTGTTCTGCATAGTGCCAGTCTACTATTAGTCTGTTACTGATATGTTGTTTCTTGTTTTCTTACGTCAGACCGTTGGTGTTTGATTGTATGCATCTTAGTTATCCGGTCGGATTACTTATCATGATGTTTCCAATTAACGCTATATTTTAAGTTAATAAAGAGGACCTTCATCGGAAAATGATGGTTCAACACACCATCCATGAACAATCCTTCATTTTTATCTTGTTGGATGCAGAGTACGGGTACATGCTCAAGATCACCGAGAAGAGCGACGTGTACAGCTATGGGGTGGTGGTGCTGGAGGTGCTGACGGGGAAGCAGCCCATCGACCCGACAATTCCGGACGGGCAACACGTGGTGGACTGGGTGCGGCGACACAAGGGTGGCGCCGGCGTGCTGGACCCGGCGCTGCAGGGGCGGTCTGACACGGAGGTGGAGGAGATGCTGCAGGTGATGGGCGTCGCCTTGCTCTGCGTCAGCCCCGTCCCCGACGAGCGGCCGGCCATGAAGGACGTCGCGGCCATGCTCAAGGAGATCCGGCTCGAGCGCGAGGAGTACGCCAAGGTCGACGTCCTGCTCAAGGGCGGTGGCGGCGGCTGCGGGCCGCCGGCCAAGGATGCCACCTCGACAACAATGCCATTGGCGACGACAAAGGCCACCACGTCGACGTCGAGCACGCCGCCGTGCCGGCAGGGCCCCGGGAGCAGCGCCTGCAACAGCAACAGCAGCAGCTTCTCTGCCGTCTACTCTTCATCGAAGGCCAAATCGCCATTCGATTGACTGACCGTAGGCGCCAAATTTCATTTTCGTTGTGGTGGTTTACTTGGCCGTGTAAATGGTTTTGGTTTGAATGGTGAGAGCACTTAATTAGTGTAAGTTGAGGACTTAGGAATTACTTTGAGGATGAAGAAGAGGACATTAGAACGAAAACTAAGGCTTTTTATTTGATGGTGCCTTGTGTGTTGAGCTAGTGTTGAATAAAGATCCCAAAGAATCATGGCAGCAAATGCCATGCCATGCCATGTCACGAAGGTGTTGTCCACGTTACTCAACCACATTGCATACATCTAGAAATGGAAGATACCAGGGAATCTTGCATTACATTTCCCTTTTGTCTCTCGCCTCTCATGGAATCATCATCGTTGTAGCTAAGCTAGTAAGTGATTTTTATGATGCCTTATGTGTTGAGCTAGTAGTGTTTAATGGAAGATCTCAAGGAGTCCTGGCAGCAAATGCGGTGTCATGTAAAATTCACTAAGTTTCTTCTGAGTAAACCGGAGACAACAAAGGGCTGCCAGACGGATTTCATAGGAACTAGAGTCTGTAGAACATTTTTTTGCCAATATTTAGGAGTTTTTCCCTACATAGTTTGTTTGATTTGCATGACTTTTTTTACGGGGTACGATCTAAGCCATTCGAATACTCATCAACTTGAAATAACCGACGGCACCTGTCGCGTGGTTGATTCGTAGGACTAGAATCATGTCTTTGCACTCTATTTTGGAAGAAAATTTTCATTCGCTCAAATCTCATTCTACAATTCCTTGTTTTTTCATGTGTGGAATGCTGTATGATTCAAGTTCATGTGGCTCCAAACTCTAATCCTATAGGATTGAAGAGAACATGCCACTTGCAAGTGGAGAAAAGCTATTCATGATCATTAAGTCAATGCGGTAGTTTTTAGCAAAAAAAAAAGAGAGAGAGAGAGAGAGAGAGTGAAATAGGCCCGTTTCTGCCAAGAACTGTAAGGTGGTAGTTGTAGAGAGATGTTGCCTGAATTGACTAGTACTCCCTCCGTTCTCAAATATTTGTCTTTCTAGAGATTTCAACAAATGACTATATACAAAGCAAAATGAGTGAACCTATATTCTAAAATATGTCTACATACATCCGTATGTTGTAGTCCATTTAAAATGTCTAGAAAGACAAATATTTAGGAACGGAGGGAGTAGTTTACTCGAACTAAAGACATATGCCATTATGCTTTTCAAGACCGGATTGAAGGAGCTCTTCGAATAATTTTGCATGTTTCCTTTTTTTTTTGCGGGTGAATTTTGCATGTTTCCTAAGACAGGAGTTGGATGAACCGTATTTTATTTCTTTGTTTTGGTTGTCTTTTCTACATCTATTACTCTTACGAATGAAAATACCATAGACCAATTCTGGGCCTCAAAGAAAATACAAACACAAACACAAACACAAACACACACAGAGATGGGGTAGAAAAATGACCCGCCGTGGTAACAAGTGGAGATGGAATCGACGCCAAGACATGCTCCGTTGTGAGAACCCCAAGAAGTGAAGTGATGGGATCACGCGGCCGCATGTGGATGCACGAGAAGGAACCACATACTACTAACTACGTGCCCATGGCATCGCATCGAGCTGTAAAAATTCCTCTGACCCGAAACTGTAAAAAATACATGGTACTCCTACAGGCAGAGCTGGCAGCAGGTAACTTACCGCCGGAAATTCACAAGAGTTCTTCTCGTAGATCCCAATGCAGCGCAGTGGCCGCGAATATCAATCATCTTGTTAGATCCAAGTGCTCTGGTGCTTCCGTTGATTTTTACCGCGCGCCAGAGATGCTTAAACCGTAGCAGCACAGGTTTGGGCAGGGCACATTTTGGGCCAAGTGATAAAAACTACTAGTGTGGTCAAGAAAGATTCTGTAGGTACTACTCGGTGAAGCTGAATTTACTAGGATCTGGTAATTACTACTGCAGATGCAGGTGCACGCAAGCCATGTGACACGAGAGCTGTCAGCTGCAGTAAAAAAAAAGTCGGGTAAAGTTTGGCAAAGGTAAAAGTACGATGACAAACACAGTAAACACACTTCCGCTTTCTACATAGTTAAGACGCACACAGTTTACATTGGCGCGCACACATAAAAATTATACTGACAACTAGCAAAGTCAACAATACCGAAGCTACACCTTAGTTGAGTAAAAAAGAACAAAACTGAAGCGATAAACAACGATCAACAATCTACAACAACATCCATATCCGCAACAATGAGAGTACGGATACAATGAGAAAGATTTTTTGACATCAACGACTTCAAAAAGGGTGCGTTGCTCAAGCATCATCATTGCTGGATCCAACTTGGTTTTCACCTAGAAGAAACAGTTCGAGCAAATTTGCGGAATGCCTTCAACAAGGTAACGACACAAGAAATTTCGCCATTGCCAGATATAAGCAATAAGGATCAGACCTTAGGCTTCACCCCGAAGCTTGAGACTGATGTTTAAGATGCACCACTGAATCGTAGTCATCCAATGTTGTCGCCACTACTTTCCGCGATCCCAGTAGCTATGTGCATAGCACGGTCTTGACGTGAGATGCCACGCAAGTGAGAGACCGCCGACCCAGCCAGAAAAACCAACTATTGGACCAAGACGGCAGGTTGATCTTCCACATGCTCATGAAGAGCATGTTACCTGGACATTCTCTGATCTTAACTCACAGGTCTGAAATCCACTTCTTCCTTTTCCTTTTCCTTTTTATTTTGCTGTTATTGTTCCCTTTTCCATTTTTATTTTTTTTGCCTTAGTCTTCTGCCGCGTATGATGGATCCATCCAGGCGGTCTGCATGCAATAGCTTGCCTAATACAATGGACTTGAGAATACAAAAGTCTAATAGGTTGGCAATCAACATGATGACTCGTATGATGTGTTGAACAAAGTATTTGGGATGAGCTAGCTATCTGCATACAATGAACTTGAGAAAGTCTTGTTTTTGAATTTTCGGACTTGAGAAAGTTATTAGTGCTAAGATATGTAAAAAAATCAGAAAGACATGTAGGACCTACAAGAGTGTACTTGAGTTGTTTGAGATAGTAAGAAATTGTACTAGGCATTCAAATATACCAATGAAAGATACAACAACATTTTTTTTACTAATGTTGCGAGGCAACTTCTTATAGGCAGGGCGGAATGGAGAGGACGGCGGTGACCGACGACTAGTGCATGTGTAGGGTAACTCTACAAAACTAGAGGATACCCCGCGCATTGCTGCGGGTTAAAACATGTACTTTTTTTTAAATAAAAACACGAAGATATTTTTGGAAAAATTTAATTATCTTTAGATAACATGATGAACTTTGAATAATCTGAATAATTTACAAAATTTTGATCCTTTTTTTAGAAACATGAACATTTTTTGTTTGAAATTCCAAACATCTTTCAGAAAATCTGTTTATTTAATAAGACCAGTTTTAAAAATTTCAAAATATTTTTTGGAAACATTATGTTTTTTGAATTTTTAAAAAAACTCCAAACAGTAGGGAAAAAGAACTGGCGCCTGCAACGCCCCGAACTAGGACGGCCCAGGAAACATGCAGACCCGTGAACGCAAAAAGCTCGCAAAAAATGGGCGAAAAAGATGCTCTCTACAGGTTTCGAACTCCCCACATCGTGCTAATACAGAGGTCCCACCAGCCACACAAAATACTTACCATTTGTGATTAGTAACAGAGGCAAAATCTTAGCACAACGTTCGATTGACCGCGAGCGACAATGCACGGAATTGTTTTCCTCCTGTCCCTGGCGCTGGAACCCTAGCCGCCGCCAGGAAGACCCAATCTTCCAGCGTCGTCCTTCGGCGGCTCCCCTCCGCCGGCGACCTCGGTCGTCGGTGGTGAGGGGGGCCGCCGGATCCACGCGTGTGGATCGTTTTTGCTCTCTCGTAGTTTAGATTTTTAGGCTGTTCATCGTCTTCGTTTCGGCGGCAACGATGACAGTGCTGAATAAAGATTCTCCGGATCCTTCCTTGACAAGGCCATCGGTCCTATGGTTGGGGATGAATTTGGAAACCAGTCTGTTCAAGTAAGGATGGCGTGGCGGCGGCGGCATCCTCATGGTGGACCTGTGTCCTCGGGCTCCGCCGTTGCGACGACGTTTGCTCCAGCGTCGACGCGGAGCTTGGGAGGTAGTCCAGGAGCGGATGCAGATTGTGGTCTGCATCGACGACATCTGGAAGACGAAACATGTGCTGGGTTCGTGGTTCGTGGATGGCAGATATGGTTTCCTTCTACGACGTCTTAGGCGCGGTGGGGTGCCAGATCTGGAGTTCGATGGCGTGTCCGGGGTGTTGCCCCGGTCTGATTCGTTCAACGGTAAAGGCTTCACCGACTTTTGGTGAGCCACCAAGGAGGTCCGCAAAGCTGCATATCAGCGACGGAGCCGCGTCGAGCTCGAGTGAGGAGGTGATCCATCATTCTTTTCTTCGGTGGCTGCTGTTGTGGTGCCGGAGGCAGGTGATGGGCGTTGGTGTCAAGCTCAGAGATGTTCTGCTAGTTTTTCAGTTTTGTCATGTCGGTCCTTACGTGACTTGTACTTTAATCTTTATGATATGAATGAGACACGTATTACCATGCAAAAAAAAATCTTAATAACAAATACGCAGCGATATGTATATTGAACATAACCATTCATCTATTGTACCACTTAACTTTTTTTGAATTATTTAGGAAAAGAGTTCGTGATTCTGAAAAAAGTTCTTCACTTTGGAAGAAAAAGTTCACAAATCTGGAAAACGTTCATTGATTTTAAAAAAAGTTTGTCGATTTTGCAATAAAGCTCATCAAATTTGGAAAATGTTCACAGATTTTTAAAACAAAAATAAATTAAATTTTGAAAATATTCATTGAATTTGACAAAGGTTCATCAATTTTGATAAAAAGTTCAGCGGTTTTGAAATACGTTCATCGAATTTGAAAAAAAAGTTAATTGATTTTCAAAAAAAGTTCAGTGATTTTCGAAATATTTTATCAAATTTGAAATAAAAGTTCATCAAACTAGAAAATTTTCACTGAATTTGAAAAGAGAGTTCAAATAATTTCAAAAAAGTTGAATGATTTTTAAAAAAGTGCATCTATTTTGAAAAAAGTTCATAGAATTTGAAAAAAATATTTCATCAAATTTGAATAAAAGTTCATCAGATTTAAATAAAGTTCATGTAATCTAAAAAAAGTTCATCTATTTTGAAAAATCGTTCATCGGTTTTTAAAAACACGAAATCCTGTAAAAAAATCACGCATTTAAATAAACAAAAAAGGAAATGAAAAACCGAATAAAACCATCTGCAAACTAAACCGTGAACCAGGGAAAACCGGTTTGGGAAGGTTCTTGAAGCTTCCCAAAACCGGGCGTTCAATGCGCCAGCGAATTAACTATGTAAGCTAGAATGGCAATGGCGCGGTTGTTAGAGCTCAACGATCGTAACGAGCCAGGCGTGGCTTCGATTCCCAGTTCTATCACCTTTTTAAATTTTCTGTAAAACAAGAAAGAACTAAGATGGGCCGGCCCAGCTTGGACTGCTGCAGGCGCCCGTTTGCAAATTGCACCGTAACGGCTCCTGCAGCGCCAAATAGGATTCAACCTCGCTGTGAGCGAGACAGAGGGCCCAGCCCATCCGCGCGGGAGGTTACAGCCTCCTTTTTCTGTGTTTTTTTTCCAAGTTTCCTGTTTTCTTTTCTTTAATTTTTTTATTTTTGTTTACACTTTAAAATATTCTAATTATATATAACACGAAATTCTGCAAAACACATTTGAAAATGTTGACCACACATATGAAAATTGTTAAATGTGTATAAAAAAATGTTTATCACGTACAAAAAAGTATAAACAAATTGATCATGTATTTGAAAAATGCTACTCAAGCATTTAAAACACATTAAAAAAGTTATTTTAAAATTTTTCATAAAGCATTCAAAAAATGTTAATTTTTGTAAAGAAAACGTCGACAAAGTATTAGAAAAATGATGAATTTTTTTGATCATGTACATAAAGACTGCTAATTGAGCTTTTAGAAAATGTTCATCAAGTATTTGAAAAATGTAAATTGAGGACTCAGAAATGTTATATGTGTATAGAAAAAATGTTGGCCATAAACTACAAAAAGGATGACATTTGTTTACCATGTCTATAAATGTTAATCAAGCATTTGAATAAATGTTCAACAAGTATTTGAATTTTTTTAACCAAGCATTTGAAAAAATTTAAATATGTGTAGAAAACATGTTGACCATGTATTGAAAAAATGATAATTTTCTGGACATGTACATAAAAATGTGACTCAAGCATTAAAAAAAATGATAATCAAGCATTTTAAAAATGTTAAATGTGTTTA
>LR880967.1:7650650-7671873 GCA_904067115.1 Aegilops sharonensis
TTTTTTTTTTTGAGACATTGTTTCATCTAAACTGCTCACTTTTACTTGTTGGCAGGCTGCACCGGTGATGAAGATGGACACCCCCTTGAAGTGCACGCAAGCAAGGTGTACACACGAGCCATATTAGATCAAATTGAAGAAATGTTGTATGAGGCTGTGCAGTACATAGTTGAGGAGGCTATAAAAGGGGTTACCGGCCTCAAAAGCACGACAAATGGTGCAGAGTGGTCTATGAGGTTGGGATGCTATCTCAAGGTGACGAGATAACATGTGAATGTGGGAATTCTGAACACAGAGGATCGATGTGCTGCCATGCAGTAGGTAATTTCAGGCTTTGGTTTGTCAAAATGGTTTTGAAGTCTCGAAACAATTGTCTGATTGACATCATTTGCACAGTTCTTCACAGGTGCTCGACTTCCCGAGCTACGGAAAAATCCCTCAGAAGCTCACACTACAAGAAATATGTCAACTTGTGACCACCACTATTGGTCACTGAAAGGTCATGGTTTTTCATTTGCGACCTTTTTGTGACCAAAAATAGAAGGTCAAAAGCTGGCAGTCGTAAACTGACTATAGCGACCTTTCTTCTGGAATGGTCGAAGACGTTTATGACCAAAATATGTCCACTGTGACATTTTGGTCACTAGCAACCTCCCCAGGCCACGTAGGCATCCAGCGTGGCAAGCTAATGTGGCACAAGATTCAGCTCGGTCCAATTCGGTTTTCTACATGGGCCTAGCCCAAGAATTCAGCCCATTTAATGTTATTTTTCTTTTTAATTCTGGTCAGATACATGGGCCTGGCCCAACAATTCAACATTTTTATTTTCTGGGCCATTACTATTATTTTTTTATTTTCAGCCGTATTATTTTTGTGTTGGCCCCACAGGCCAGATTGGTCCCACTTGTCATGCTGATATCACAATTGGACCCACACGTCAGAAATTTCAAAATTTGTCAAACAATTTTCATAAA
The DNA here is from genome assembly GCA_904067115.1 of Aegilops sharonensis. NCBI lineage: Eukaryota > Viridiplantae > Streptophyta > Magnoliopsida > Poales > Poaceae > Aegilops > Aegilops sharonensis. The sequence continues at coordinate 7,651,625 of LR880967.1, forward strand.
TATGTCCCCCTGGTCAGGTTTCCACTTCATAGTATTGAAGTTATATACATAATCAATATTTCAAACAGACTAGAGCGAATGAAATTCATCCAAAACAACACTAAATATTACAATACATTATATGCTACTCTGACTAATATTACACTCTGCCTGATATTACAATACATAATATGCTACTCTTGCTGATAGGCTTCACGACTTCGCACTTCATACTTCACCTATGAAAAAAAATAAGAATAAGAACATGTAGGCAGCATCGAACATAGCTTATAAGCAAGAATTGACAATAAGCTCAATTTAACAACACAAGATTTTGATATATTTATACAGTTCACAAGGTCAGCTGACTATTAACAGCTTTCCCATAGATTACAAACAATTATGTGTACAAGGCAATTCAACATTTAAGTTGGAAGGTGTTCAGTAGCAAAATAGAAATGGCAATACACAACTAAATTAGCTATTAATACAGCAAGCATGACATGACAACAGCTGCTTGATAGATTTTATTGAACATGTATGAAGCAGCAGCACACATAGACAACAACAATATATATGAAGAATTATAGATTGCATAACTGGTCAACTAATCTTCCATCTATATTTCTATCAGCAGCACACTAGATAGGCCACACATTTATTCCTATAGTACAGTGAGATAAAAACAGATTATGGTGCCTGCCAAGTGAGGTAAAAACAGATTATCAGCAGCACACTAGATAGGCCACACATCTATATTTCTATCAGCAGCACACTAGATAGGCCACACATTTATTACAAGAATCCACAAGCAAACCCATCTCGCAGCACCACCAGTTTGAACGAACAGACAGAGGCAGATGGGGGACGGAGTGGAAACAAAACGCTTACCAGGAGACCTGCTTGACAGAGCCCTTTGCCCCAATGCTTGCATGAAGCTGGAGCATCACAGACATAACAGTAGCACTGCACATGAAAAAGAGAACACCAACGAGGCCGCATTACAAACACTCTGTTGTCAACTCTGCTATTGTAATCATATTACAAACAGGATCATATTACAAACGCTATGTTGTTAACAGGATCATAAGCATGTGTATGAGTAAAATCAAAGAGGATAAGAAGATATGTTTAGTTACAGTCTTACAATTGATGCTTTGTAACTACAGATAACTAAAAATGAGTACAGTAGATGTACAGAATTTGTAGGCTCCATTTGTAACTGCAGTACTCCTTTCATTTGTTCGAAATTTTCAGTAGATGTCACAGTAGCATGATAAAAAATTCAATTGAAACTAAAGATGCAGTACACTAAATTACTCAAGCCTTGCTAAACAACAAGTCTTACAGTAAACAACAGGATACCAGGATCTATGTTAGTAAGTGTATGCAGCTCAAGGCAACAGTAATGTCAACTTAACATTAATACATCTTGTTCAAAAAATGAAAAGCAGACTATAGTGCAGCAGCAACCATGAGGGCTTCCTTGTCCACCTGCAGCAGCAGCAGCTTGTATAGATCAAAGCAACCTGCACCCAAAGAAAACACACGAGGAATCAGAGAGAGGCAGGGGAGATGAAGATAAGATGCAACAACTAAATCAGACAAGGACCAAACTAATATGTTGTGTCAGTGTAACATGGCATTCCCAATAAGTGCACTTAACAGTAACATCCACTGTACAGTAGTAACCAGGGAATTAATAAATTTGAATAGATATTCTGAAACTAAGAATTTCAGATTGAAATAATTTTCCAGAATAAGATTGCAAAGCTGAAAAAGCAAGGACATCAGAGAATATTTGATTGCAACATTCCACAGGGTTGGAAAGCAGCTCGACATGTTTCTCAGACAAGAAAAACATTACAACTAATTAATCACTGGTCCGGAACAAGCAAACATGCTACTGATGCATGACAATATTTGTGTCAAAGAGTTTCTGCAAGAAGTTACTCCTAATGCTATTGATGCAAAACTACTCCTAATGGACTGCTACAGCTATACTGCAAGAAGTTACAGCTATACTCCATGTACTGCTGTCCAGGAGTATTCCAATCCATCTTTTATAAAAAAATTTAAGCACTGACTGAAAAAGGAATGCAAAAAGAGATGCAGTACCCAGCCGTACTCCAGTGGAGAGCATCCGCCCAAAAGAAAACAAAGATAATGGCTGAAAAAATTACTCCAGTTTATACTCCTCTTTTAGCAGTACAGATTATAGCTAATGCAACATCATGGGAGCTGATGTCCAGGAGTATTTGCAAATGATACAGCATCATGGAGTATAGAGTAAGCAAGTAAGCAAGCAATCAAGCAATCATGGGAGCAATCAAGCAAACATGGATAACATGTTTTAGCAATACAGGTTACAGAGTAAGCAAGCAAGCAATCATGGGAGCTGATGCTTCCAGTTAATATCAGCACATGACAAGACAAAAAGGATGGCATCAACACAAGCATCAATAGCATACTAACACCTAAACTGATACTAAATTGATGGAGTCCCATCCATCCTTGAGAGAAGAAAGTGCCTTTGGTTGATAAAGAGAAGAGAACACTTCCTCTTTCTGGGATCAAACCAGAGGATACCAACCCATTCACCAATTTGCAGGTTGTGTAGCTCGAGGTCATGGTGCCAGACACTGCGTCCGTGGCAAAAAGCAACGCCCTTGCAAAGCTGGTACACTATGATCAACGTCCGCGTCCATGAGGTGCGCCTTGGCGCTCCCGGCCTCCACGTACCTGCCAAAAGACCCATTCAGAATTCAGATCACACCTACACACGGCGAACCATTCAAATTCGAACCAACTCAAAGCAGAGCAAGCCACATTGGGTACACTACAATATAGTTGAGATGCAAATACCAAGTCCTAGTTCAGTTCTACTCAAAGAGAAATACGATGATACATATTTTAAGCTTAGCCTCCCTGTTATATTAGTCTTAAAAACAGATTGTAAGCTTGGCTAGCATGGTACATAGAGACAACACCGCTGACTTCCCTTTGTATTTGATGAGACCTGAACCAGCAAGGAGCAAGCGATGCAAGCAGAACGTGCAAATTGCTCCGACGAGAAGAGATACAAAATTGCTAAACGGCACTGCAATTAGTAGCATGCACGCTATTTCCTCTAAAACATAGCAATAGTCCTTCTCTACAACGCATATTAGACATCCGGAGTGTACAGAGTAAAACAAACTAGCATCTATTCCCGAAATCGAAGAGAGCAGCAGAGATGAATGCACACCCAGAGATCGGTAGCGCAACTTATTCAGTTAAGACAATGGCTTGGTGAACTTATTCAGAACACACATCTTAGTTCAGGTAAAGTTAGTACAGTAGCAGAACTGACCCGATCGGCATCGGCAATCACTCCGGCATCCAGGCTATCATCCACCCACAGCTCACTTACGACCTTCTTCCCACCCTCCCTCGCCGCTATCATCCTGCACGCATTTCAGTTGAAGAACAAACACCACTGAACCAAGTCAGCGAGAAATGCCCCCAACGAAACCCCCCCGAAAGAGCAGAGGAAGTGGGAACTCACGTAGACGAGGCCGAAGACGACGACGTGGGTGCACCCCGCCGCACCATGCCCGCCGGCGTCGGCGCCGCCGCGCAGCACCATCTCGGACTGGTACTGCCAGACGCGGGGACCTCACACGATGAGACGGGCCGAATCGGGCCAAACCAGCACGGAATCGAAATGAAAAGGGGGGTGTGGCAGCGGGAACCGCGTCGAGGTGGGTGGGCGGGCGCACCTGGGACTCGGAGGCGGGGTCGAAGCCGACGAGCGTGAAGCGCACGCCCGTGAAGAGGCGCTTGTCGCGGTCGCCGGCGCCGGCGCCGTCGTCCTTGCCGTCGTGCGGCCGCATGGAGGGGGATCCGGGTCGGAGGGACGGGGCGGCGGGTAGGGTTCGAGGATTTGGGATTGGTCCGTTCGTCGGCGCGCGAGGGTGGGGGCGGCAGCGATGCGGGAGAAGGGCAGTGAGGTCGCCAGCGGTGAAGCCCAGCGCCGGTGGAGATGAGGGGCGGCGGCGGCCACGGGATCGAGGAAGAGGGCATAGGAAGTGGGTTGGGCTTGGGAAGGAGACGAGGGGAGGGATGGGATCGGGGTGGGTGGCGGCGACGATGTGGGAGAGGGGGGCTGCTAGGGTTTGGGTTGGGTTGGGTTGAGAGGGGACCTGAGAGACGTTGGATCCGTCGGATGTGGACGGTCCAGATCGACTAATGGGGGTGATCCGTGTGAAGAGCTCTCATTGGTTCAGAAAAATTATGATTTAGAATAGTTTCTAAGTACTAAAACTAGGAGGGTTTTGTGAAGTAGCTATCAAAAGTATTTTGCAAAATGGCACAACTAAAATTTTCTATCAATTTAGACCATATTTTATGGATGATAGCCAGTTTGCATGCAATTTTTTTTATCTTTGTAGCTATTTTTAATCATTATTCAAGTGCCCAAAATGAGTTTTTTTGTGAAGGGCCTACCAAAACATTGTTGCAAAATTGTACCAAATCAATTTTATAAAATACTATGGCATATTTAAACCACAATTGATCAAATGGTTGGGTGTAAAAAGTTTTGATCCACCTCTCATGAAAAAGACAAATTCCCGCCGATTCAGCTGGAAGCGGGTCAAATTTGAACTATAGTTGCGTCGTAGTTATCTCTTTATTTTTTCCAAAAACATTTCTAGGTACATAAGTATCTATTTCATCCGAGAAACATCAAAAAATTTCCAAGATTCAACCACTACCTAGGAACAGTCAAGCCCGCCGTTTTGACCGCATTTTGAAACGGGCATAAAAAATTCAAAAAAAACAAAAAATTGGAATACCTTCGCATTGTGTCATTATATGTGGCCAAGTTTCCAGGAAAAATAATAAACTTGTAATACGGTAATTATTTTAAAAAAGTGTTCTCAGAAATGGGCTATCATGTGTGAAGATTCATGTCTTTCAAGCCAAATGATCAATCTTATGGCCACATTCATGGCATAGTTTGTTCAAATGACCTCATATCGTGCACAAGGGTGCATCTTGGAATGACAAACAATGTTGCGTAAGGAACTTTTCATTTTCTTTGGACGGAAAATTCATTTTCCATTTTCCGAGTGCCCGAAATGAGGTTTTTTTGTGAAGGACCTACCATATATTTATTGCAAAATTGTACCTAATCAATTTTATAAAATACTAGGCCATATATAATGCACAATTGACCAAATGGGTGCAAAAAGTTTGATCCACCTCTGGTGAAAAAGACAAATTCCCGCTGATTCAGCTGGAAGCGGGTCAAATTTGAACTGTAGCTACCTCGTAGTTTGCTCTTTATTTTTTTCCAAAAATCATTTCTAGGTACATAAGTATCTATTTAATCAGAGAAATACCAAAAAAATTTCAAGATTCAACCACTAGCTAGGAACGGTCATTCCCGGCGTTTTGACCGCATTTTGAAACAGGCATAAAAAATTCAAAAAAATTCAAAAAATTGGGAAACCTTCGCATTGTGTCATTATATGTGGCCAAGTTTCCAGGAAAAATAATAAACTTGTAATACGTCAATTATTTTAAAAAAGTGTTCTTAGAAATGAGCTACCGTGCGTGAAGATTCATGGCTTTCAAGCCAAATGATCAATCTTATGGCCACATTCATGGCATAGTCTACTCAAATGACCTCATATCATGCACAAGGGTGCATCTTGGAATGACAAACAATGTTGCCTAAGGAACTTTTCAGCTCAAAAGGAGGAGCCTAGGTGGTACTTGCTTTGCAAAGTACCCCACTGGCCATAAATACGAATGTTGAAGTTAGGCTCAAAATAATGAATGGATTGAGCTGGCATTTGGTGGAGGATGGTTATTTGGGCATAGGAAAGCACTGTATAAAATGGATACTATTTGGACATGCCAAAGTGGTACTTCCTTCACAAACTGTTGTTCTGAACAGAATAGGAAAATGAATATTTTTGCATTAACTTTGAACTAGGCAAGGAAGGTTTTTTTTACATATTTTATGAATATATGACCAATTTATGAGATTTTTTTTGGAATTTTGGGAATGACAGAAATATAGGTTGCTTCACAACCTAGGGCAAAAACTGCCACATGGACATGACACATAGGCAAAACTGATGAGGTGGCGCCTAGTCATAGCAATCCACCACAATTTACAAGGTTATGACCATCTATATTGGTCATGATCAGCTAGAAATAAGGCAGCAGACCAGTGCTATCTGCTTTATGACCATTTCGTTTGAGGAAATTACGACCTTTCTGACCAAAATGGTCGTTATAGTTTAGGGTTTGGAGCCCCCTGAACAGCTTTTGACCAATTGGTCTGAAATGGTCATTAGATCTATGACCAATTCTTCCAGGGTCACTGACAGAAGGTCACTAATTGACATATTTCTTGTAGTGTCATCCTAAGTTTTTCATTATCACACTGATGTTAAGTTTTTCATTTTTGTATCTCAAAAAATATTTCAAAATTTTATACGACTAACATGTAGGTACGTTCGGGACAAACTAGCCGAGTGCGAAAGAATGAAAAGCAAATAGGTGTGAAAGAATGTAGGTTGGGGATGGCATTGTGGGCAAGCCCAAAATAGCGCCCGGTTTGCTATTCACCAGTCCTAGTTGACCGGTCTGCCTGTTGATCAGTGAACCATTGACTTCAGGAAAAGAAAGAAAAAAATCAGGAGTTCAAAAAAGCTCATGGATTTGAAAGAAAAATTCGGATTCAAATATTGTTCACAAATTTTTAAAATGATTATGTAAAAAAGTTCACGAATAAAAACAAAGGTCACGGATTTAAAAACAATCATTGATTTGAAAAAAAAGTTAAGAATTTTGCAAAAGATCGCAAATTTGAAAATACTTCGTCAATTTTGAAAACATTCACGGATTTTAAAACGGTTCATTGATTTTGAAAACAAATCATGAATTTGCAAAAAACCTCATGAATTTTGAGAAAGTGTTTCACATGGATTTGAGTAAACTTCATTGATTTCAAAAAAAGTTCATGAACTTTGAGACAATGGCTCAGGGATTTGAATAAAGTTCATATTTTTTTTAAAAAGTGCAAGAATTTGAAAAATAATTCATCAGTTGTCAAAATAAGTTCACAAATTTGAAAAAGGTTCACGCACTTAAAAAACAAAAAACAAACAAGATAGAAAAGAAAAAAGAAAAGAAAAAGAACAAGGAAAAAGAAAAAGAAAAAAAGGAACGAAAAAAAAGAAGTAAGAAAAAGGAAAATATAAAATTAAAACTATCCGAAAGCAACCACCGAACCTGGGAAACCCAGTTTTCGAATCTGTCGACAGCTTCCGCGAACTGAAGAATGAAGTAAGGGGGAAAATGCACGACTGTCCTCCAAGCACCACCCTCCTATACTCCTCCTCCCTCAAGCCCACGGCCAGGACGGCTTTAGGTACAACTCAAGTTACATGTGCGAGAGTGCCACGGGTTAACGCACAACTGTCCTCTCTGCCATGACCGACATGAATGTAGGTACGTTCGGGACAGACTAGCTGAGTGTGAAAGAATGAAATGCAGATAGGTGTGAAAGAATGTAGGTTCGAGAGCCCCTCGTCAGTGCTACTTTGCGTCACTCGCGCTTGGTTCTCTATTCATCAGTCGTGGTTGACCGATCCGCCTACCGACCAGTCGACCATTGACTTTAGGGAAAAAAGAAAAAATCAGGAATTCAAAAAAGCTCATGGATTTGAAAAAAAATTCAAATTCAAATATTGTTCACAAATTTAGAAAATGATTATGTAAAAAATTTCATGACCAAAAAAACAAAGGTCACGGATTTAAAAACATTCATTGATTTGGAAAAAAATTATAAATTTTGCAAAAATTCACAAATTGAAAATAGTCCATCAATTTTGAAAACATTTCATTGATTTTAAAATGGTTCATTGATTTTGAAAAAAAATCATGAATTTGAAAAAAAACTCAAGAATTTGAGAAAGTATTTCACATAGATTTGAATAAAATTCATTGATTTACAAAAAAGTTCATGATTTTTGCGAAAAGGGTTCGGGGATTGAAAAAAGTTCATCAATCTTTCAAAGCAAGTGCACGTATTGGAAAAACAATTCGTCAGTTGTGAAAAAAAGTTCACGAATTTGAAAAATGTTCATGCACTTAAAAACGGAAAATGAAAACAAGATGAAAAAGAAAAAGAAAAGAAAAGAAACAAGGAACAAGAAAAAGAAAGAAAAAGGAACAAGAAAAAGAAAATAAGTAAGAAAGAGGGAAAAAAAAGGGTTAAGAACCGTCCGAAAGCAACCACCAAACCGGGAAAACCCAGTTTTGGAATCTATTGAAAGCTTCCCAAAACCGGGGGCTTTCGCGAACTGAAGAAAGAAGTAAAGGAAAAAGTGAAGTAAATAAGCCCAAGCGTTAAGATTTCCTAGTTGGTTGTTGTGCCTCACTGAACGAAGATATTTTGAGTTTGAATCACATCGCCGCACCTTTTTAAAAGTTTAACAGAAAACAATAAAAAGGGTAAATGGGATGGCCTAGCATGTAAGGGGCTATGCGCCGGTTCAAGAAATAGCCTTTTGCCTGTGCTGAAGGCGCCAAATAGGGTTTGGGTATGGGTTGCCACCTTTGAAATATATACAAACGGTGGCCCAATGCACAAGGGACTCCCAGACTGGGCCGACCCACTCGCGAGCTTTACCACCTTTGGAGGGGCGCCCCTATAACCCGCATTCAATGAGACGGGAGGAACACTCGCTCATAGGTGGCACGAATTGAGCCGGCCCAGGCGCGCGGGAACAAAAGCCTCTTCACTTTTTTCTGTCTACTTCTTTTACTTTTGTTTATGATTTCTAATATTCTAAATAAATTAATTAAAAAATCACTCTACATGAAGCTTTTGAAAAATATTGATCAAGCATTTGAAAAATGTTAAATGTGTATAGAAAAAAATTTATCATGCATACAAAAATGTATGTAGAAAAATCTCTATAAATAATTTGATCATGTATTTAGAAAATGTTCATCAAACATTTGGAAAAAAAGCAATGTCGGGGATATTGCTTATCGGGAACTTAGAACTTAACAGTAGATCCAAGATAAGGGGTAAATCGGCCAGTTATCGGCATATCACCCGATTTATCTTATCGGCCAGACACCAATAAGCGATAAGCCGGCTGATTTATCGGAATATTGGCTGATATCTTGAATAGTGAAAAAATGTTGAACAAGTGGTTGAAAAATGCTAGTCAAGCATTTGAAAAATGTTAAATGTATATAGAAAAAATATTGAGCATGCATTAAAAAATGATGAATTTTTTTATCATCTGTATAAAAATGTTAGTCAACAATTTGAAAAAATATTAAACAAGTATTTGAAAAATACTAATCAAGAATTTTAGACATGTTAAATATGTATAAAAATGTTTACCACGTATTAAAAAATGATGGATATTTTTTCAATACATATATAAACGTTAATCAAGCATTTGAAAAAAAAATGTTGAACTTGTGTCTGAAAAATGTTAATCAAGCATTTGACAAAAATTTAATGGGTTCAGAAAAATATTGGGACATATGTTAAAAATATATTAATATTTCATTTTAAAAATGTGAATCAAGCATTTGAAAAATGTTAAATGTGTATAAAAAAAGTTGGCCATGTATTAGAAATTATTAATTTTGTATTTGAAAAATGTTAATCAAGCATTTGAAAAAAAATGTATATGGAAAAAATGTTGACCTTGTATTTGAAAAAAAATGTTTCGGAAAAATAATAAAGTCTGTTAGAAAAATGTTACGGTCACACGGTACAAAAATATTCGGGTCCTCGACTTGTTTGGGTCCATTTCTGCAAGGCAAATGTCACCAAGGTTCATTCATTCTGTAATACCGCAAGATTATGTCTTAGCTAAATTAAAAAGATAATTTATTCAGAGGAGGCCCTCGTTCAAAGTAGACAATTACTGATACTACTTTGAGAGGGTGAAATTTTCTTTTGTACATTAGTTGACGTGTCCTTTTAACAAAGGATGATCTGGTACTTCAAATAAGTATTAGTAAAGTCCTGTTTTCATTTTGCTCAAACTGTATGGCGCATAGTCCACGTATTCTAACTAATTAAGCACCATGAAATGCTATAATATGATAGACAATTGGTTAACTGGGCTTACCTTAAATTGTGAGAATATAATAGATATATCAAGAAAAATGCATGGCAACACCACCATTGTTCTTTTCACAGTTTAACCGGCATAGCCACTGGCCTGAGTCGTACGTTTAGGTTTACGAGTCGTATTAATCAACGTCTTTGTCACATACGTGTCTCTATCACACGAGCAAGAACTCAATCATTACTTGATCATTTGGAAGCTGAATTGCCACGTAGCTTTCGAAATCAATGCGATGATGCATACTACTCCCTCCGTTCCTAAATACTTGTCTTTCTAGAGGTTTCAAATGATGACTACATACGAAACAAAATGAGTGAATCTACATTATAAAATATGTCTATATACATCCGTATGTAGTGACCATTTGAAATCTCTAGAAAGACAAGTATTTAGGAACGGAGGGAGTAGTACGACTATACTGTATTTGCGATAGGGACAATCTATCTGTTGATTTATCTACAATCTATTTGGTATTTAAGGATGAAGTACCTATACCTAGATAGAAATGGCGCCTCTACCATAGACGATGATGTTCACGCACCGCGCTCCAATGATTTCATCAGTAGTCTATTGACAAAGCATATATCGACACATCACTTGGTGTGAACAGAAGGGGGTCTTGCTATTTAGCTCATGTCACCTGATCGTCAAGCAGCATTGTGTTTTGTTGTTTTGCCAGTAGCACTATGTGGTGAGTGGGATGTACATTTCCATTTCCTTGGTGCCACCTATGCACTCACTTGTAAATAACCCTATCTTATATATAGTGGTCTGTGCATGGGCTGTGTGTTCAAAGTCTTTGCTATAGCTGCACGAATGTCTTTCTTAATTTTTATAACTTGGCCAATTTTTCCTCACTTCAAGAAGTTCACCCCTTCCTTTAGACAATGGAAAAGCTATTAGAGAGACCTCCTCGAGCGGCATGCCTGTAAGCACTATATCATGTTTTTTTTTTGCCAAAAGAAAAGGTCATTATTTTGTGTTAAAGCTAAGACCATGTGTGCGATCCATCTAGAAGAAAATAAACACACACGTCTTTGTCCACATCGACAGGCATTGAAACATAGGAAAAGGAGAGGTACACACCACCACCAGTGGAGGACCGGAAGAGGACAAGTGAGAGGCGCTCGTGCAACATACCCTGATTTGATTTGATTGATTGGTTAGGCGCTCGTGCCCCATGTAATGTACCTTGATGCATTGCATCTGCATGCCACATTCCAACGTCACCAAGAACAAAAATCCAACAGGCACGTACACGCGTATAAAAAAAGCAACAGAGGTGTGGGAAGTGACCCGGCGACGTACCAACAGAGTACGTTGTACACCTATGTTACTCTAACCTTTTCCTTTTTTTAATTCTCTGTCACATCAGCGTGTTTGCTATTCCCGAGTTAAGATACCATCACTATGGTCAGCCTAATGAGCATGCGTGCATGTGGCTGGTTTGTACGTCCTCAACAGTCCAAAGTGAAGTAGTAGTACACTGGATCGAAAGGCGTCCCTGAACATTATAAAGAGAAAGAGTCTTACAGTCCTGCATGCATTATTGTTCCGAGCAATAATCTAGTTAGTCCACGATGATTTGGTCTGGTCTGCTTGATGGATGCACGCACGCATGCATTATCAGTTTGCTAATCAAGTGGTGGTAACATGCATGGCAATCAGTTGACAGTGTCACCTTGGGTCCACATAATAATTCCTGAATTACACGCACACAAACAGGGCTTGCTAGATCGGGCCAGCGGGGTTGCAAGCAAGCAGACTTCCAAGGTGAAGTATACCCATACGTACTAGAGTATGTCCAATCTAACTGTGTACGCCTGCAGTAGCAGCTTGCTGATCGCATTTACAACAAGAGATAACAAATCCAGGCCATTAAATGACCGCGGACGTGTCCGGATGTGTCCACAGGCACTAACCGAGCATGTCTTATTTGTTGTTTTCCACACCCGCGTTCTTCATATTTGAAACCTCAAAACCATACAACCAATGTTACTCTACGAAAGAGACGATCAACACACGCAGTTCATCGTCAAAATTTCATCGTCGGGCAAAAAGAGCATAGTTCATCGGAGTTCAATGGCGGACAGTGCAAATCCTCACTACAAACTACTTAAAACATAGTTAATTTGTAAACAGAACAGGGAAGGGCAGAGGAAATCACCATTTCCTCGCTGTCCCTTGCGCTTCCGGTCGTCGATGCGGTTGTGCCCCTCCTACGTTTAGGCGTCGGCGTGCGGTGGTGCGTCGCCGGAGTTGGAGGTTTAGCCGCCTATCAAGTCAGAGTCCAAGCTGCAGCTTCGGCCCGACAGCCTGCGGTGCAGGCGCTAATGCTCCTTCGCATGGCGGGCCGCTTTTGCCTTCCCCGCCGCCTCCTTGCTTGCCTCGTGCTCCGATAACTTGATGGCGAGTCGGAGTGCCTTGGCATTCTTGCAACGAAGGCGCCGTGCATCCCTCTCCACCATTGTGAGAGCGGCGGAGGATCGACGCGACGAGCGCGGCATCGGGATTGACCGGCGCGCTCGCGCGTGACCGGCGTGCGGTCAGCGCCTCCCCCGCCACCGGCCTCTACCTTGCCCGTTACCACTCACGGCGGGCTGCTCGTGCCTCGGATTCGGGCGTCCTCGTGCGCACCGGCGCCTGCATGGGCATGAGGACCTAGCGGTGGCCGGGTACCACTTCCAGAACACAGGGTGGTGGTTGCCGGCGTACCTAAAGGACGCGAGCGGAGCAGGCGCAGTTGCGCACCAGGCGAGGCGGGCCGGCGACGTTGTCAACGCTGCATCGATGGGCGGCAGGCGTTGAGGAAGAAGATCTGCCGCTGCTGGGGCCGCCTTGCTCGAGCAGTGACCGCCTCAAGACGATGTGGAGGGCGACCACCTCCACATCGATGCTCGAGCCGTCGGATTCTCCACCGAAGACACCGCTGCTTCTGTCGCCGGCCAAAGAATCAGAGGGGAGGGGATTGGAATTGGAGTGGACGGAGACGGTAGTGAAGTGGAGTTCGGAATAACCGGTGTCTAGGGTTTTCCGGATGGAGATATTTGTGGGGCACGGGTGGATCAGGCTAGGCCGAACCGACGTGTCAGACGCGCCCGAGCGTTTGAGGAATGTTTAAGGTGTCCGTCTGAGTCAGTCTTTAGCCATCCGCCTGGGTGTTTGCGGACGGTTTGGGATGGCTGGCTGTATATGCTCTTGAAATATGCGATGCGGCGCATCTGCGGCAGATTTTCTCTCTCTCGTCATGTCACCGGGAACGCCTTTTCTTCTTTTGACGACCGGCAGATTTTCTCGCCCCTTTGGCGACACCTGCTAGCTAGTTACCCACCGAATGACTGACGTGAATGGCGCTGCCCACTCCCACTTGCCCGAATCTCGTGGAGTACTAGCAACGCTGGCTAGAGAGGGTTAAAACTAGGATTGCATCGGAGAGTCGAAAGAGGGAAAGTGAAATATGATGGGGCTCCTTTTACGCCTTAAACCCCGATTTTCAACCGTTGGCGGGATAAAGTTAGAGTCGTAAGCAACTCCTGACGGTGGTTTGATTAGTGCTAGTCCAAGGACCGATCGAGGAGGTGCTTACAAATTTGCACGTCGGTTTCCAAGAGATCCTGACATGACATGGTTTGTTTACTAGCTAGAGTACTCCTGCCACCACTGATCACATTAGTGGCAAACAACGACGATTAGAGCCGTTGATTCCAAAGACTTTGCATGCATGCGCTGCCCTAAAAATCCATGGCTTTGAAAGCCGTGAAAGGTGGTGTCGAAGACCATCCAAACCGCTTTTGTCGCACTAGCTAGTGCTACGTCGGCAAAAATAAAAACAGGAAAAAAAATTGAGCTGAAATCAAGGAAAGTCACTTAGAAATTTCGAGCTCCTGCAACCATGACCCAGATCCGAGGGAAATCATATGCCTGTTGGGATAAACTGTGTGTTTGTGTCGCTGGGAGCGCTACCGATGTTTTTTAGTATTTTCTTTTTAAACAGAGACATGAGACTTGCCTCATCTGTTATTGATTAAGAAGAGAATAGAGTTTGTGTTTCCAATCTCCAATCAAGAACGCATATTTGTGGCCTGCGTCACTTTCACACGAGAGCAAGCTCAATCAATAATAATTGGTGCATTGCCAAGAAATTAAACCCTCCTGCTCTCCAGCTAGCCATCTGAAAAAGACACACATAGTGGCACAACACACACGTGCAAGCGACGGGGTTTAAATGTTTTTATGCTATCAAAAGCTTGGTGTAACGATTATGTCCGTGGAGGCGAACTATTCAGTCGTGTCGATCTTCCAGTCACACGTGCACCTGCACCTCTCATGTTGACCAGAGCCAGTTCACCGTGAAGAGATCAACCTCTCACGATCGAGCCCATCATTATATGTTCATCATGGATTCATGGCTCATAGTTGTACGAGTTACAGTGTGATGTGACACTGGGTTTGAGGTGTCTATGTGGGATACTCGCGTCCTCAACTTTTATAAGTACTATTCCACATGACTTGGGTAAAGCAAGACACAGCATAAAACTACTCCCTCCGTTCCATACTATAAGATCGTTTTCAAACCTCATTACCCATCGCAAAAGGTAATGAATATGGCTAGCAGTTGGTTAATAGGACTTAACCATAAGTTATGAGAATAATAGATATATCAAGATGTTTTCCGCGCATGTGTGCGCGCCACTACCCTGGTGTACTTTTGTAGATTAACCAATGTAGACAGTAATTTTTGCTTAGCCCAAAACATGCATTTACAAATCTATTAACCAACATCTATGTCGGATACGGGTCTCTGTCACACGAGGGAGAACCCAATCATGACTTTGTCATTGGAAGATGAATTGGCACGTACCTTTCAAAATCAAAGCGTCGATGCATACTGTGCACACCCCTTTTCTTGTTTGAGAAAAAGACAATTTATTTGTTGCTTCATCCGCAATCTAATTGGTATTTAAGGACGAAATGCCTATACTTAGATAGGAATGGCGCCTCTACCTAGACCATGATATACATGTATTGCGCTGAGGCCTGACCCTAGCTAGCTTCAATGATTTCAGAAGCGCAGTCCAGTGACAAAGCATGCATCGGCACGCCACTTGTAATGTACATTGGATGGATCTTGTTATTCTTCCAATGTCATTTGATCTTCCAACAGCTTTATTTTTGTTGCTTTGCCGGCAGTAGTGGTGACTGGTGAGTGGGATGCCCATTGTTCCATTCCGCTGCGCGCTACTACCTTCTTCTTAAAATATAAGATGTTTTTGTATGTTAAACTACCCTGCAAAAAAAATTATATTTCGAAACGGAGGTAGTAGTAATGTAGCCTACAAAGAAGTATTTTATTTTAAGACAGAGGTAGTAGTAATGTATGCATGCATTTGTCATCGTAATGCTAGTGTCCAAAGTGTTCGCTATAGCTGCACGAATGGATGGATTTACTACTTAATTTTGACAATTAGGCTCGCCAGCATTCCCATGTCAAGAAAGTTCACTCCCTCCTTTTGACAATGGAAAAGTTTGCTAGACAGACCTCCTCGATCGGCATGTATGCCCCAGTATCATCTTCTCGTCGCAAAATGAAAAAGGTCAGTAATTTTTGTGAAAGCTAGATCACGTACACCACACATTTCAAAGAAAATCAACACGCACACACACAGTGTGGAAATTAAGGGGGAAGATATCCATGATGATCACCGTAGTATTGTATAAGCCAAGAAAAAGGAGTTGCACGGCAAATTTGTTACCTCATCCATTTGTCTCGTCAGTCTTGTGGAACATAGTGGAAGTGCCGCACACGCACACATCAGGACGTTGATGTGAATTGAAGCATGGGAAAAGGAAAGGTATCTACCTATGGGGCCAAGGAGAGAGAGGGGTCCAGAAAAAGAGGACAAGGTAGAGGTGCTCGTGCAACCATGATTTGATTGATCGATTGATTGATTAGGCAGCCCTATGTATATGCACATCCCAAACCAACAACGAAACTACAACACACGAACACAAATGAAAAGCAAAGCAACAGATATATGACATGGCTCACCACACAACTAATTTTAAGACACGTCGGATGTACACGCGCAACAACGAGGCCAGAAGCGACGACGACCATCTTAGCTAGCGAGGTGTGTCACTGCGACTGACCATGCAATTCTAGTGTTGGATATCTACTATGTATCTAAAAAGATAAGGAGACGAACATAGCAGCACCACCGCAGACACATGCATTAAGCAACGTGGGTCAGCCCTTCTATGCTATTGAAAGCTTGGTGTGACAATTACGTGCATGGACGTGAATCATCTGGTTGTGTCGATTTCCTAGTCACACATGCACCTCAGCACCTGCACCTCTTAGGTTGACCGTCATTACACAATCATCATGGTTCGTCGTTGTATGAGTTACAATGACATGACACCGAGTTGGATGTGTCTACGTGGGATATTCGGGTCATCAACTTTTTCGGGTACATTCTGCCAGCTATGTCTTGTAACATTCTGCTTTGGTACATTCTGCTTTGATATATCGAGGCAAAATCATTTTTTTCCGGTAGTAGACGACACCATATGTCTTGGCTAAATCAAGACACAGTAGAAAACTAACTAATTATCCACCGCAAAAAGTTTTGAAGCAATGGCTTAATACTGGAAGTTAACCATAAGTTGCAAGGATTATAGATATATCAACACATCCTCACTTCTTTCGTCTGAAAAGGGGCACATGTGGTTTGGACAGTGAAATCTACCACCGTACTTCAACGAGTGAAACTTAAAATTTATGGTGCCCTCGTGCATGATTCAACTACTTCGCAAATCGTGAGGCAATCGAGCAGAAGGCAGGGCTTTGCAGGTGTGTGCACTTGCGAATATCTGCATGTATATGCATATCCCAAACCAACAACAAAATTCCAACACACGCACACAAACAAAAAGCAAAGCATATATATGACATGGCTCATCCCGCAACCCAATTCAGTCGCTGACCGTGAGGCCACACAACTAATTTTAAGACACATTGGATGTACACGTCGCAACAACGAGGCCAGAAGCGACAACGACCACCCTAGCTAGTGAGGCGTGGCACTGCGACTGACCATGCAAACCTAGCGTTGGATATGTACTCTGTATCCAAAAAAGATAAGAAGACGAAGTCAACGATACATGTAGCCACACACACATGCATTCAAGTGACTTGGGCCAGTATTTTTATGCTATTGAAAGATTGGCGTGACAACTACGTGCATGGAGGCGAATCATCCGGTCGTGTCGATTTCCTACTCACACGTGCGACTGCACCTCTTAGGTTCACCGTCATTACATAATCATCATGGTTCGTCGTTGTACGAGTTACTGTTCGATGTGACACCGAGTTGGATGTGCCTACGTGGGATATTCGGGATCTCAAGTTTTTCGGGTCCATTTCGTTAGAGGCAAAATGTCACCATGGTTCATTTGTTCGGTAGTAGTACGGCACCATATGTCTAAAGACTCCGTAGAAAACTAACTAATTACACCCAAAAAATGTTATGAAGCAAATGCTTAATACTAGGACTTAACCAAAAGTTGCGAGAATTATAGATATATCAAGACATTGTCCATGCAGATGTGCACGACCGTGCTATTCTTCTTTTACAATTTAACAATCATAGAAACTAATTTATGTTTATGCCGAGACATATATTTGGGCTTACGAGTCCTATTTACCAACATCTTTGTCACATACGCATCTCTGTCACACGGGGGAGAATCCAATCATGACTTGATCATTGCAAGCTGAACTGTCACGTACCTTTCAAAATGAATATGTTGACGCATACTAGCAGTACTACTATATTTTGTTTGTGATAAGGACAATTTATTTGTTGCTTTATTTGCAGTCCATTTGGTATTTAAGGAGGAAATACCTATAGGAGTACTTAGATAGGAACGTCACCTCTACTTTCACCGTGATGTACACCCAACACTCTGCTGCGTTTTCTTTTCAAGAAAAATAAATACAAACAAGATGGCCAAGCAAAAGAAAAAGGGGAAATCCGCAAAAGAAAAATTGGAAAACTAGCTTCAATGATTTCATAAGCAATGTAGTGACCAAGCATATATCGACACGTCACCTGTTGTGAACATTGGAGGGATCTATTTTTTTCTCCTCCTGTCATTGGAGGGATCAACAAACAGCATTGTGTCTGTTTTCATTTCCTCTGTGCCGGCCAGTATGTGTATAATATATTCTGCTGGGAGCGTGTTGGACTCCATATATGTAGTGCTATGTGCTCATGGTCCTTGATGCCTGGTGACATAGCTGCACGAGTGGAATCTTATACTCCCTATGTGCTCATGGTCCTTGATGCCTGGTGACATATCTTTACGGTGGGAGTATTTGGCAATTATCAGGGCCAACTTTTCCTCATTTCAAGAAAGCTCACTCCTTCCATTTGACAATCGAAAAGTTGTTACACAAAACCTCGAGCGGCACACACACACACTGCACTGTATTACCACTACAGGATCCTAGTACACTGCTAGTACTGGAGAATCCGTTTGACCGTGTGATTTGTTAGTCTCATGGGCATTATTGAAGCACAAATCTCAGCAACAACAACAAAAATCCAAGCACAGGAAAAGGTGAGGGATGCAACCACCGATCCACAGGAAAAGGATGGGGCTGAGGAGGGGGAGGGGTCTAGAAGAAGAGGACCGTCAGTGAGAGGCGCTCGTGCAACTCTAATTTGATTGATAAGCCAGGCCCATGTACTACTACCTTCCTGCATATGCACACGAGAGAGACCAAGAATCACCCAACAGACGCACGTACAAAAAGCAACAGAAATGTGGAAAGTGACCCATGCAAGAATCACCCGCTCTGTGAACAAGCATGTTGTGCGTACTCCTACGAGTTAGAAGAACAACCAGACAATGGATGGCCCGGCAATGCTGATTCAGTGGGAGGAGCGTTCTGATCGACTACAAGACGCCTGTGGTGACTGCATCAATCCCAACATGTTGTACCGGCTCAATATCTCAGAGGATCAGTACGGTGTGTGTGCAAGTGTTCATAGGGTGAGTGTATATGTGCATCTGCGATTGTACTATGTTCAAAAAATATTAGTGTGTGTATACTACATATATGTTACCGCTACACTCATCATCTGTTTATACAAAACTAGATAGTATCTTCCATAAGAGTGTATGCAGTTGTATCATGTAGTGTATACATACAAGGCTACATTTTGTGTATATATATACAACTTTTTAGTATAGTTCCTTTACGATAATACTTTATGTCTACAAATATGAAGACATTTTAAATATACAGATTATAAGATACAAAGGCGAACTATGTGGAAAAAAACAAGTAATTTTGATATGTTTTTGGGATATATGCTCACATGGCTAGTAACTGGACATACTCATAATTATGCTAGATACTCCCTACTACTCCCCCCGTCCCATAATATAAGACCTTATTACATCCGATTTCGCACGGAGTAGATTGTACGCAACGTCCCACCAATCGTTTGGATAACAAAACCGGGTCGTGGAAAAAAGGCTTTACATATGGGCTACGAATTGATAAATAAAATAAATTAAGAGATGCTCTAGCTAATGCGAGCGGATGCCAAATTGATGGACAATGACAAGAAAAATAGTGGGCTTACATTGACTTAATTGAGCTAGCAGGAAGATCAACCGCAAAGCGCCCCTGAATCCTGCTAAGCTTCCGAGTTGGATCACCAGCAGCTACGCTTAAAGAGAAGAGTAGCTAGAGAGTGTTGCGGGAGCATGCATGCATGCTTGCAGTTGTGTTCAAGACTCGAAGTCCAACCTAACTATAATACATCAGCTCCATCGCGCGTACAACGACAGCCCATAGAAAGCATAGCTGTGTGCTACGTGTACACATTGCGCCAGGCCATGCCGGAACAGGGTTGATGGATGCAACAAGGTTGATGAAGATGGCCTCCCTAATAATTCCCCACTCCGGCAGAGTGCCAGAACAGGGTTGCACATGGGATCGCTTCAAAACAGAGGCTTTCGACAGTGATAAAATTGTTTCGGGTCTAGCACTAAGCGTTTCGGAGTATATGTATATTTATAGGCCAA
>LR880967.1:7728710-7756292 GCA_904067115.1 Aegilops sharonensis
CATTGTGTGCGCTTCCATCAATGATTACAAATGGTCATGTGAGTGGTGTTGCAGGCTGCTATACAGAGTGAGAGAGATAGAACGGAGAAACTTCTGGCGGAGGCGGCGGAGAGGCAGCGGGAGTTGGAGGAGAGGACGACAAAGATGATGGAGGAGGAGAGGGCACGGAATGACATGCAGGCAAGGGCCATGTACGAGCTCCTTGTGGTAAGTTTCTTCTGCAGATTAGCCAAAACATTCATGTAGTGTTTGTCTCATTACTAACTAGTATGACTGAGTCGTCAAAACCAAATGTGCAGTCTGTGTGCGAGAA
This sequence comes from Aegilops sharonensis, assembly GCA_904067115.1. Taxonomy (NCBI): domain Eukaryota; kingdom Viridiplantae; phylum Streptophyta; class Magnoliopsida; order Poales; family Poaceae; genus Aegilops; species Aegilops sharonensis. Next base: position 7,729,024 of record LR880967.1, read on the forward strand.
GACAGGTCAGACCGCTCCGCCGATGCCAGTGATTGCTCCTGGGACCACGGTGAGTTTTATTTGAATGGACATTACTTGCTAGTCTTAACATTTGAGTGTCATCATGCTAACAAGACATTGGAAATGATCTTTGGTGCAGCGTAACTCCAGACAAGCATCGCACGATCCTTCTCCAGCTACCGACACGAGCCACCCCGCTTCTACACCTCCTGGATCTTGGTAAGTTTATCTAGTGTTTTGCTTAACACATGCATAAAGACCTAGACTTAGCTTTATTTCCTCCAATGCTTACCATAATGACCTAGACTTAGCTTCTTCTCCTCCAAAATGACTTAATAAGCTTACTGACCTCCAAAACCATCCATTTTACCTAAGTTAGCTCTAAAACGATCTGTACTTAGCTTACTTATGTCAAAAATTGCATAATTAGCTTAGTTAGCTCATAGACGATCCATTTTACCTAAGTTAGCTCTAAAATGACCCATTTTACCTAGGTTAGCTTATAAATGATCCAGTTCATCCAAGTTAGCTCAAAAATGACCCATTTCACCTAAATTAGCTCTTAAATGATCCATTTCACCAAGTTAGCTACAAAATGATCCATTTCACCTAAATTAGCTCTTAAATGATCCATTTCACCTAAGTTAGCTCAAAAAGATCCATTTCAACTAAATTAGCTCATAAATGATCCATTTCACCTAAGTTAGCTCAAAAACGATCCATTTCAACTAAGTTAGCTCATAAAAGATCCATTTCAACTAAATTAGCTCATAAATGATCCATTTCAACTAAGTTAGCTCATAAATGATCCATTTCACCTTAGCTAGCTCATAAACGACCCATTTCAACTTAGTTAGCTCATAAATGATCCATTTCACCTTAGCTAGCTCATAAACGACCCATTTCAACTTAGTTAGCTCATATATGATCCATTTCACGTAAGTTAGCTCATAAATGGCATACTCTTCTTGTTCTAGTCTTCTTCTTGTTCTACTCTTCTTGTTCTAGTCTTCTTCTTGTTCTACTCTTCTTGTTCTAACTTTCTTATTTTTCATTTTGCAGATTTCTTTCACTTGACGAAAGCTTGCATAGATGGAGTGCTCCTTATCCCTTTCTCTGTTTCTTTTGTATCGTTGAACTATGCATGTATCGTTGGATGAAACTATTGTAATATATATGGTTGGATGCCTCTATGTTGAACTTGTTATGTATGATGGAACTATGCATGTAATATATATGTTTGGATGATGAAGTTATGTGTTGGATATCTTATATGTTTGCTCTGTAATGGCCTTTTGAAATATATCTATATATGTCATATATATTTGTGATGAAAATTGTTGGATTTAATAAAAAACAGATAAAAGAGCCAATATGCAGGCTCTTTGCCGTCTGCCACCGACGGCAACGCGCTCTTTGCCGTCTTCCGCGGACGGCAAAGAAGACACGTGGCATCTAGCTGTGCTTCCTGGAAGCTGACCCATTTGGTCACTTCGCCATCAGTAGCAGACGGCAAAGAACCTGCACTTTGCCATCAGTGGCAGACGGCAAAGAACCTGCACTTTGCCATCAGTGGCAGACGGCAAAGACACTAGAAATTTTGCCGTTAGCGGCGGACGGCAAAGGCCTGCCGTTAGACACTTAACGGACTGACGGCGCAATTATTGCCGTCCGCTCTCTTTGCCGTCCGTCGCGGACGGCAAAGGGCCTTTGCCGTCAGCCGCCCGGAAGCGGACGGCAAAGTAGCTGTTTACCGTAGCCTACGTTGCCGGAGCCTGTTGCCGTCCGTGGCTGACGGCAAAGGATTTTGCCGTCCGCCATTCATGCCTTTGCCGTCCGCCATGGCAGACGGCAAAGTAGCTGATTCCTGTAGTGATATAGCCACACACACATGCATTCAAGTGACTTGGGTCGGTCTTTTTATGCTATTGAAAGATTGGCGTGACAACTACGTGCATCGAGGAGAATCATCCGGTCGTGTCGATTTCCTACTCACACGTGTGATTGCACCTCTTAGGTTGACTGTCATTACATAATCATCATGGTTCATCGTTGTACGAGTTACAGTTTGATGTGACACCGAGTTGGATGTGCCTACGTGGGATATTCGGGATCTCAACTTTTTCAGGTCCATTTCCGCTAGAGGCAAAATGTCACCATGGTTCATTTGTTTGGTAGTAGTACGGCACCATATGTCTAAAGACTCAGTAGAAAACTAACTAATTACACCAAAAAAAGTTATGAAGCAATTGCTTAATACTAGTACTTAACCAAAAGTTGCAAGAATTATAGATATATCAAGACATTGTTCATGCAGATGCGCACGACTGTGCTATTCTGTTTTACAATTTAACAATCACAGACACTAATTTATGTTTATGCCGAGACATATGTTTAGGCTTACGAGTCCTATTTACCAACATCTTTGTCACATACGTGTCTCCGTCACACGAGGGAGAATCCAATCATGACTTGATCATTGCAAGCTGAATTGTCATGTGCACCTTTCAAAATCAATGCGTTGATGCATACTAGTAGTACTACTTATTTTGTTTGTGATAAGGCCAATTTAGCTGTTGCTTTATTTGCACTCCATTTGGTATTTAAGGACGAAATACCTATAGGAGTACTTAGATAGGAACGTCGCCTCTACTTTGACCATGATGTACACCCAAACACTCTGCTGTGTTTTGTTTTCAAGAAAAATAAATACAAACAAGATGGCCAAGCAAAAGAAAAAAAGAAAAATCCACATTTTTTTTTTTGGAAAACTAGCTTCAATGATTTCATAAGCAATCTAGTGGCGAAGCATATATCGACACGTCACCTGTTGTTAACACTGGAGGATCTATTTTTCTTTCTCATCTGATCATCAAACAGCTTCGTGTTTTGTTGTTTTCCGAGAGGTACTACTTGGTGAGTAGGATGTCCGTTTTTCATTTCCTCTATGCCGGCCAGTATGTGTTTAATATACTCTGCTGCGAGCGTGGGGTACTCCATATATGTAGTGCTATGTGCTCATAGTCCTTCGTTGCTGGTGCCATAGCTACACGAGTGGAATCTTATATTTGACAATTAGCAGGGCCAGCTTTTCCTCACTTCAAGAAAGCTCACACCTTCCATTTGACAATCGAAAAGTTGTTAGGCAAAACCTCGAGCGGCGCGCGCGCGCGCGCACACACACACTACACTATATTATCACACACTACAGGATCCTAGTACACTAGTGCTGGAGAATCCGTTTGACCGTGTGATTTGTTACTCTCATGGGCATTACTGAAACCCTAGCCGCCGGGGGTCCCCATCCGCCCTTCCCTCCCTCCGCCGCCGCCGAAGGACGCCGCCGGCTATAGCCCGGGGCTGATGGCGGTGGCGGGGGTCTTCCCTCTTGTCTGCGCCATGCGGGCGGTGCGGAGCCCCGCGGCGTGGGTGGCACGGCCGATCTGGCCTGGCGGCGCGGCGGGCCTGCCTTTCGGCGGCGGTGCGGCGGCTGCCTCGGCCAAGGGCGGCGATGGTGGGGTGCGGCAGCCGGCCCTGCCTCGGGCTGCGTGGCGGCATTCGGCGGCGGCGGACGGGTCTGCGGCGACACACCATCTGACCTTGGATCGGCGGTGGTGGCATGGAGGGCCTGGTGGTTGGGTCGGCACCATGCGGGTTGTGCCCTCCGGACAGATCTGATCTGGCCGGTGCGGCCTGCTCCATGTGCGGCGGCTCAGATCGGCGGCGACCCGTGCATACAATACGTGATGGAGGTTCTTCGAGCGGATCCGGGTGAAAACCTTGTGCTCGGCTTGATGCCAAGACCGGCGTTGGCGGCACCCTGAGGTGTCATTACCTTCTTGAAGGCATCGCCGTGAGAAGCTCTAGACCTCTATCCGCTACCTCAGGGGGAAACCCTAAATCAGTTGATCGGATGACGGCGGCGCGTTGGTGTCGTTTCCTCCTTGGGGGCGTCATTCTTGGAGGCGTACACAGGATCGAGGGACCAGCGGGCGCCTTTTTTGGTGGAGCGGTACTTCTTCCTTCACATTGATGACGGCGAATCTCGGCGGCGTGGTGCAGTGGAGACTCGGCGCCCGATGCGCGGTGATGGACTCGCGCAGCGTCATGGTGGCGTCGATGGCGGAGTGGCCTGACAAGGTAGAAGCCTCAATATCTGCTCTGAAGAGGGACCTGTGGAAGATGGTGGCGACGACACATGTGAATGCGCCAGACCAGTTTATGCCCCAGACCCGGTATGTGGCTCGGCTGGGGCTTCTGGCTTTTTGATGATAGGTTTAGGTGACTAGACCGGGTATGTGGCCCAGGTAGCACCCCTTCATCATATAGATAGGAGTAGAGGCATATGTTGCCAAGATGGCGGATTCAGGCATATTATTGTAATACTTTGTAAGGTCCTCGAGAATAATCAATAAAGTGGCCGTATGCATCCTCCAGATGCAGAGACCGTGGGCCATCCTTCTTTTAAAAAAATTTTACTGAAGCACAAATCTAAGCAGCAACAACAACAATAAGAATCCAAGCACAGGAAAAAGGTGACGGATGCAACCACCGATCCACAGGAAAGGGATGGGGCTGAGGAGAGGGAGGGGTCTAGAAGAAGAGGACCGTCAGCGAGAGGCGCCCGTGCAACTCCGATTTGATTGATCTATCGATTGACTGTAGGAGATATCTTGCTGCATATGCACATCTGAGAGTGAGAGAGACCAAGAACAAGAATCCAACATGAACACTGGACGGACGCACGTACTAAGAGCAACAGAAATGTGGAAAGTGACCCATGCAAGGATCACCGGCTCTGTGAACAGGCCAGCCGTACAAGATACATGCGTGCATCTGAGCATGTGGATCGGACAGTGCACATGCGCACGGGCAGAGTGATTGACGCTGCTCCGGCCGCCGAGCGTGCGCTCGTGTGCTCTGCTCGGCCGATGCCCTGCCTGGCACTGTAGTCCACGCTTGGAATACACTCGATCGCCTTTTGGTTTCGGCGGATTCAGAGGGTGATTGGATCCAAGGGACTATTTTTAGTCTGACTAAAAATAGTTTTTTTTTAGAGGCTAAAGTTTCAAGCATCCTTGAATAAAGAGAGGCTAGGATTAGTCTTGAGGCTAAAATGTTTCAGTCATAGGAAAGCTATTAAAATATGTATTAGCCCTTTCTCTCTTTATTTAATTCCTCTTCTTTAACACATGCGAGTTCTGGATTGCAGGGTTTGGAGGATAATAAATGCTCAATAACTTTATTTTAGTCTTTTTAGTATTTGAATCCAAGCATGGATGAGGCTAGCAAGTTTTAGTTCCACTACTTTTAGTCATGGGACTAAAACGTATCCAAGCACCCTCTCAATCTGATTCCGACCCCGATAGACGCCGAGGTCGTGGAAGGAAGATTGCTGGGATTGGGAAGCAACCAGAGTTGATTGGCCTTTCACCCAACAACACAAGCGGCTTTGATGATGGATCTGACGTGCCGAGGGAGAACGCCAGACCCGGGCCGGGGCACGCACCGCTGCGAACGAACGACGCCCCGCACCCGCAGTGGCAGTGGGGTGGCCGCTTGTGCTGAGCTGAGCAACAAGGAGTCAAATGCTCATCAATATTTTTTGCTTTCTTGCTTGCTCGCACGCGCGCATCGCCTCCTACAGTCCTACTGCGCCCATCAATATCCCTGCCGGAGCCCCGCACGCTCACGCTCACGCGCACGCACGGGCGGCCACGGCATGCAGCAGACCCAACAGCAGGCTGCAGGCCACAGTAATTGTGTGGATCCAGCAGCAGCGACTGCTCGCTTGTAGGAGTATGTACGGCCTAGAACCATGTACGGGGACGTGTTCGGCCAGTTGTCACATAGGATTTGGCCCATTCAGGATCACTTTGTTTTCTCTTTTTATTCTTTCTTTTCTTTCTTACTCTTCATTCCCACCCATCACATACATGTGACCGGTCGTACTTGTAAAGAACTTGGGGACATGGTTGCGGACATGTAGGGTCTCAGAACAGAATGCCTAGGCACTGACCGGTTTCATCCGCTGACGTTTGAGGGGTCAAATTTGCTCGGTCCAACTATAGACACCCTAACAAAATTTAGGCGTTGCAGTTCAAATTGAACTGGAAAGACACCTCATATTTGTGTATAGAAGTGCTATATCTTAACATTGTATTTGCTTGATACTCCCTTCATCCGGAAATACTTGTCCTAGAAATGGATGTATCTTGACTTATTTTAGTTATAGATACATTCATTTTATTCATTTGTAGGACAAGTATTTCGGGACGGAGGAAGTATTTCACATTCAGTGTTCCCTTCCATAAATCTTATTTGGTCGGACAGAGCAACAGTTTACTTTGAAATAATAAAATTTTCGAGAAAAAATACTTAGCTGGAAATAAGGGCCTAGGAGAGCTCCATTGTTTTTCTTCAAAGTGGACCCCGTTGGTAGTAGGCCCGACACCGCCGCAACCCGTGTAGCTCTAGGTGCATATTACCCCACGCGGTTTTTTTCTTTGTCGGTTTATCAACCGGGTCTCAATTTTGGTCGGTTTCTATTATAATATTTTCCAATTCTTTGAGGAAGTTACGATTGCGAGCAAACACGCACATCTGCGGGCCATACCTATTGCGTTGGGCAATTTTCCTAGATTGTTTTTCAACTATTTTTCTTATCTCATTTGATTTTTCTTAAACTCTTTGAATTTTTTCTAAAACAAATTGGAAATTTTACTTTTTTCAAAAAAATCACAAATTTCAATAAATAATTACGAATTTAAATATAATTTTAAAGCTGTCCATGAATGTGCAAACATTCATTAAAAAGTCATGTATTTTTATAAAATGGCTAAGAAATTAAAATTATAATAGAGTAAAAAGATATGAATTTTAAAAATCATGAATATGAAAATATTCATGAATTTCAAAATGTGCAGGAATTAGAAAAAATATTCACTAATTTATAGTATGTTTCCGAATTTCCAAAATCAATTATGAATTTAAAAATTATTTACAAATTTAAAATGAAAAAATTAAATTAAAAATATTTATTAAAACCAGGAAAGGGAAAACTGAACATGCAAAGAGGGAAAGAAACCTGATCTCTAAAAAGGGAAAGAAAGAAAACCAGGAGAGAAAAAAAGGAAAAGAAAGAAACCAGAAGGATCATTCTACAAGACCAGCCCAATAGCGCTATTGGATTGTTGTGTTTTCTCAACCGCCTCCATGGTATGCGCGAAATATGGCCCTATTAACCAGCGTACGTGTTTGTGGATGGGCAAGAAAAAAACCAGCATATTTGCCACGGATGGGTCCCTGTCGTGTGAGGGAGGCGTCATTCATACACTTATTCTTGGTCCCATTGGCGGAGCTTTGTGCATTGCTGCAGGGGCTATGGCCCCCCAGCCCATGACTTTTTTGTGAAGAAACTCTAATTTGGGTGGCACAAAATCAGTGAAATAGAGTTCTTGACCCCTTCAGAAATGTATATTTCGTCATTTGCCCCCTCAGCTATCCCTCGCTAGCTCCGCCACTGTTGGTCCTATATACATAGATTAGTTGCCTGTCGTGTGATCGAAACAGGTTGCTTTGTTTTGCAATGTACTTTCTCCATAGAGAAATATAAAAGCGTTTAAATCACTAGAATAATAATGACCTAAACGCTCTTATATTTCTTTACAGAAGAAGTATTTCATATTTAAGAATGAAATACATGTACTATTTTACAGAGGAAGTATTTCATACGAGTAGGCTCCTTCGCATGTCATCCATATATATACGATGGTTCGACGTGGTACGATAAAACAGAGACACATGTCACCTATTCAATTGTTATAGTGACAAATTTGCATCTATCGGCACGTCACTTTTGTGAACACCAGGGGATTTGTTCTTTTTCCCGTCATTCAATCTTTGAACAACTTTGTTTTTTTGGCCCTTTTGGCCGGTGCTATGTGGCGAGTGGGACGTCCAATCTCATTTTCTCCGTGCTGCCTACATTTTAATATTCTATCTACAACGTGCTATCAGCTCTAGTGCTCTAGACACCTGGCTGTGGATCATGCATTTGTGTTCAGAGACGTAATGGTGCCATGGCTGCACGAAAGGATTTCTTAATTTTGCTCAACGACCGTCAAATGAACTTTCCCTCGTTTCAGGAAAGTTCACCCATGCCTTTTGACAATGGCACCATTAGGAAAGTTGTTAGGCAGACCTCGAACGACATGCACTACCATCATCCTATAGCCGAATAAAGGAAGAGAGCACTCTTGTGAAGCTAGATGACATCTGATCTACTCCCTCTGTTCGAAATTACTCGTCCAAAAAATAAATGTATCTAGATGTATTTTAGTTGTAAATACATTCATTTTTATCTTTTTTTTGCGACAAATGATTCCGAACGGAGGGAGTATTTAGCATTGTTGGAGATACTACATACTCCCACAAACCAACCCGCAAATAGCCATAGTAATGTTTACCTTAATATCTAACATACACTGAGAAAGACAGTGTTATGAAATGATGCACTAGGGCATCTCCAACGACCACCCGCAAGCGTCGGGATCACGCTGTTCGGACCACGGAAGGCATCCAACGCGGTCCTGTATCGGAATGCGGCATGGTCCAGACGCGATTTCTCGCGCAAACCGCAGCCAAACATGGACGCGTTGTGGGAGTCCCGACAGGAGAAACACCACTCTCTACCCCCCCCCCCCCTCTGCCCACACAAAAGGAAGACGGAGCCCGCACTTCTATAGCATCCCGCATTGTTTTCACGCCAAAATCACCCACACTTCTTCCATTCCAGCCACTCTCCGCCCAATTTCCACTCTTTTCTCCCACCCTCTCCTTCCTTCCGAAGCCGACGCATGGAACTGTGGGAGAACATGTCGGGGATAGAGCCGCGGAGGTGCCGAATGATCCGAGCATTACACTCACCTGAAAGATCAGCTCGTGGATGCGGCAAACTCGCCGCGTCAACGCGAAGACCGCAAACGATAAGCTCAAGAAGTGGTTGGCTGGTGGTGGCCGTGGTGGTGGCGATGGGCGTGGAGGTCGTGGCGGACGTCACCAGACGGGCGTGCCCACAGTACACAGGGCGTCATAGCTGGAGTCTTAAAAGTATCGGTACTACTACGCCGCCAAGCATCTAGGAACCCCCGTCGACACGGTGCCATACATCATCGACGTTAACGCGGCGCCGCTCTTCTCCAAGTGTTCTTCGCTGCAGCTTGTTCGGGTGCGGATGGTGGCCAGCGAGCAAATAGGTGCCCGCACGTTGTTCGCTGCAATGCCTGGAGCATGGGAGCCGGTGTACGACAAGGAGAGGGAGATGCTCGACATCATCCACGACGGAGGCGAGCAAGAAGGAAGGGGCTATGAGGACGGGTAGGTGGAAGACTCGGATCCCACCCAGTTCGGCATCTACCAGTAGTAGCAGTCCTACACCTAGATGTGGCGCAGGCGAAGGTGGAGGCGGGCGCGGACACGGAGGCAGAGGCTGCCTATGCGGCGGTGACGGCACCTCCTTGATCGGGGAGAAGCTGGCTGGGATTGCCTGTCTAGTAGGGCATAAGTGTACGGGCTGCCGGATTAATGTTCTTTCGAATTCGGGCATGTAAAAACTAAGCGTATTTTCCTATTTTTGGTTTTGATCAGGCATGTGGTCCAGCGCTGGTGTGATCCGGCGCTCTGTGTGTACCGAAGTACATTCGAATTTAATTTGCTGACGGACATATACAAGATACGGTTGGATGGTTGCTTCCCGCATCTGTGTCCACGGACTGATTCCCTATCCGCAGACGGATGCGTGAGAAAATTTGCAGGTTACCGTTGGGATGCCCATAGAGCATTTATTGCCGGACATAGAAAATATGACTGCCTAAACGCCCGCGGACGCGCCCGGTCAGTGACCGGGCGTGTCCGTTTTGAGCACCTATTTGTCCGTTCATGCATCCACACTTCTCATTTTCTTCCATATATGTCCCGTCACTTCTATATGAGGGTTCGCGGACAACCCAGATGTACATGGATCATATGAGGGGTCTGGTTGGGTTGTTTTCTTTTTTCTCTTTTCCGTACGGTCACAGACCGGGCGCATTTGCGGACGTTTGAGGTGCCCGATAGTAGGTGCTCTTTAGTAGTGACTGCCTGGAGTAGTAGTACGTGTATGTTACTTTTACCCGATGGATCTCATCGTGAAACTAGCCACGACACGCACACCTGTGCACATCGATGGGCGGTGTCCATTGTCCAAGCACAGCAAAAGTAGAGGTATCCACATCCATCCACCGGTGGGGCCGCTGCGAGATGGAGAGGTGAGAAGAGGACAAGCGAGAGGCGCTCGTGCAACTCTGATTTGATTGATGCATCACCCACATGTACCTTCTTCATGTACATCCAATACCAAAAAACAAAGGTCCAACACACGCATATGAAAAGGCAGCGAGCAGAAATGTGTACTAGTACAATCTTGATACAAGACTCACCCCTGAACGAACGTGCGGTACAAGTTAGAAGTAGATACGGAGTAGTAGTTGGGATGGCAGTGCATGGCCAAGCAAGCATGTGATCCTCCATGTGATGTGAGCAAGCACGGCAGATCATGTGGCGTGGAGGGACATTCCCCGCTCGTGTGCACGCGTGTGCCTTGCGCGACCCAGCAGTATCTTTTTGCCGCTTGAGCAACACCGGCCGTGGTAGACGCGCAACCCCGGCCGGATATGGGCACGCAAGGGCAGGTCTGGCTGGATATGGATATGGAACTGCACGCGCACCGCCGACGCCAGACGCCGACGCGCTGCCGCTGCACCTTGCTTGCTGACCTGTGCGCAACAAATGCCCATCCATGAATGTGGCGCACGCGCGCACGTCGCCGTCCGTCGATCCGTCCCGGTGCATTCTGCAACAAGGAAAAAAGAAAGAGGGCCACACGCACACAACTAAGTAAATGAATGGACGCAGTAATGAGCGCCCAACCATCAGCCCATGGACCATGCACGCATGGCTCCTTGCCTCCAAGGTCCATGCCCATGCAGATGCAGATGCAGGCCGTGGCCCCAGCGCAGCACACACCGGTGCAAATGCCACACAGTACAACGCCACACGTACTATGGGTTTTGCTGCGTGCTTTGGCACTGTTGCTGCTGCTGCGTGCGCCGAACCCGGCCGCTCCGTTCGTCCTCCATCTCCTGCTTGCTTGCTTGCCGCCTTCATTGCCCTCAACCACTCCACCTGCTCCTCCTCCTCCTACGTGCACGGTGCACTGTGTCCGGCCGGAGCTTCAGCCCCACACGCGCACGCGCGGCCAGCAGAGCAGCAGGCAGATCAGAGAGGCAGAGGCAGTAATTGTGTGTTGCTTCTCGCTCCTAGTCCCTACTAGGGCAACGCAAGATTGTCGGTGGCCACTTCTGCGTAGAGCGCGTCCTACTCCCTTCCCTTCGTCCGAAAAAACTTGTCCCAATGAAGGGAGTACTACGTATCTGAATAATACTACTCTGATGAATGATCGATCTAGTACCAGCCAGGCCAGCAACACCAATCGACACTGCTGAGGCCCTTCCCAGTGCTCCACCGTGGACAGGTGCTAAGCATGCCACATAAGCAAAAAAGTGACATGGCACAATATTTAAGGAGGGGAGAGAGTACTTTGGTGACCCCAGGAAGAACCAATGCCAAGCGCAAGAACCTAGGCAAACCACTTAAATGAAACAATTTGGCCAATGCATGCAAGACTTTAGGTGCTAACTCATTAAATAAAGTGTGCTTAGCAACAACAAGTTAAGCACCTATGCATTGAGGACTTGAGTTGCTAAGGTATTTATTGCACTTAGCACCTCATCTAAGCACCTTTGCATTAGGAGAGGTCTGAGACCCCTCCGTCCCTCCCCGCGCCTTCGACAGGAACGTGTGCGTCGCCATCCGTCCATATATTCCACCAGGATCTCTCTCTCTCTCTGGTCGTCAAACAAACGGATGGACGCATCGATGGGATGCACGGGCTCACGACCCCCTGCCTGCCCTGTCCTCAAGCACAAGCAGTGCGCTCCCTACTACCACGTAATACTGTTGAAAAAGGTCTTGTATTAAGCTACGGAGTGAGTACTTCCTTGATTATTATCACGCATTTTACTATGTTTGTTCACTCATATTCCGTCTCGATGTAATCTACATTGAAATTTCAAACCGTAGTATTTTTTATGATTGGAGGGAGTACAAGCTAAGGGCAAAGCCAAAAGAAATTTATGTTCATTAGGTTCAAACAATTTTAAAAGTCCATGCAGCAGTACAAGGACCAACGGTTTATCTTTCTATCACCACCGCCGCAGCAATTTAATCCCGCCGAGGTCCTCCCCGCCGCGCGGCGATTTTGGACTTCTCGCTGTCAGATCCGCCACCGGCCCGCAAGTTCCTCCATGCCGTAGGATCCACCCCCCGGCCGCTCGGCGGCATCGTTTCCAAGGTCATCATGGCCGTTTGCAACGCTCGAGCTACACCCCGACACCTCCCGCTCCGGTCGCTGCGCATCGATTCCACCACCATCTCGCCCTATTCGGATCTTCCCGCTGTCGTGCCCGCTTCCAAGCCTCTCCACTGTCAGATCTTGATGTTTCATGCGGTTCTTCAAACATAGGCATCAGTGGCGGAGCTGGTACCCGGCGACCCGGGGCAGCTGCCCGGGCTCGTACGTGATCTGCCGCACAATTCGTAACCAGGATAACGTGTGGTAATTAGCTTCTTTAACGTGTTTGCCCGGGCAATTTTTTTCTGGGCTTGCTTGGTGTTTCTAGGCCCAACTAATTAGCCTGCACACAGCACCTTATTCCTAGGCCCATGGCTGCACAAACGCACGCAAAACGGCCGTACTGATCACAACGTGGCCTGCTTCGCGTAAGACTTGCCAAATCGCCAGCGAAACCGCCTCACGCCTCCTCGCCTACTGCTCGTCTCATCCCTTTCTGCTCTTCCCCCCGGATCGACCGCGACGGATCCCTTTCTGCTTCTGACGTTCGATCTAGTCTTCGGCATTCTCAGAGGCAGAACGCTGGGCATGGGCACGGCCCCTCGTAGCGGGAAAGACGACAATCCACGGCGCCTCCTTCCACCAGTTTGTGGCTTCTAATCCAGAGAGGAATTGAGGTGAGTTTAGGGTTTCGCCTTGCACACGCACACACACGCTCACTAATTTGTGGCATGAGAAATTGAGAATATACTATTAGTATTGCTCCTCATATTTGGGGATTTTAATATCAGAATACAGCGCGCACACCATTTAGCGCGCCATAGCGTCAATTCAGCGCCAAATTTAGATGCCATAGCCCATATTTCTGAAAAAAACATTACATCTTCTATCATCCAAATTGACGGAAAACCCATCTCCAACATATGTATTGTCAGTTTTGTTTTGGACTCCTCCAATCTGACCGTTGCTAGTTAGTTCAACCATTTCAATCATCCCACCTCAATCGTAAGTTATTAAATTTCAGATATGAAGAGGTTTTTAGTTTCTAAAGCAAGTATTAGTTGCCATATTTAATTTCAGTTTTTATTAAATTATCTGTATAGATATACAATGCTGGTTGTTTGACTTAGTACTATTGCAAAATTACCGTTACCCATATTAGTGATAAGGGCATGTACAATGCTGGCGCTAATGACAGGTGCTAGGATTCACTTCCTGGCTGCCGTTTCCTCCCCTCTTAATTGAAAAGACATGCACCGCTCCTGCATGTTCTTGAAAAAAAAATGGTCCAATCCTGGTCGATCTAAGGATTACTGCTAGCATCGATGCCAGGGCTGCCATCGGGAACTTCGTTCTTTTTTTTCTTTCCTCTGAGTTGTTTAACGAGCGTTGCCCTTTTTTTCTACGAGAAACCCATTGCACTAGCGCTCGACCAGGCGCCGAGGAGGACTCCTATAGCGACGCCACTTCTTTAATTAATTCTTTTTATTGCCTAAGTGTTCAAAACTTCAAATAAGCGCTTTTGCATTGTAGATGTCCTAATATTCAGATAGTATGTACTCCCTCCGTCCCAAAAAAACTATCTCAACTTACTAAAGTTGATACACTTATTTTGGGACAGATGGAGTATCAAATATTCGGTAGTTTTTCTCTATGTCTTTAGTTAGCTTGCAGTCCGCCCCGGCTCCTAATTTTTCCTGGCTCCGCCACTGATAGGCATGTTGTAAAAACTTTTTTTTCCTGCGAATGAAAAGCAGGTTTCTTTTGACTAACCAAATCTTGTCTCTCCTCCACATAAAATGATATGGATTTAGGTAGCCAAACTGTGAGGATAAAATGGATTTAGGTACTACTAGCTAAATTCTAAATCAGTAATTGGAGAAGCTCTAAGTCAGTGTGTCACCATTTGCCCATGATTTCACGAGTCAAACGCACGGACCGAGGAGTGCGTGCTGAGCCAAAAAGTTTGAAGCAATATTTTGATTAGTATTTTCTTATAGAGCGCAGAAACACACGGCACACGTACTCCATACACATGGATCATGCCAGCAGTGCGCCGTGCAACGAGATGGGCTCCGCTAGTTGTGCCGTATCGATCGTATCAATTGATTGATTGACTCGAGATCTCGCCAACCCGTTTGACCCACCGGCCCGGGATTCAATTAATTATATTATGCACGTACACCGTCTAATTAACTTTTAAATATATATAAGTTTTGATTGACAGTTCAATCTAAACTTCCAAAAACAGTCTTGTATTTAGAAACAGACGTGATAGCTTTCAAAATGGCGTCACGCTAGGGTTAAGCTGAGATTAGTTGGCTAATTGTGCGGCCGATTCGGATCGCGGTGACAGCAGTAGTAGCATCATGGCCGCTAGTAAAAGTTGAGGGTTGAGACAGGGGAAAACAAAGTGTACGTGACATTGATTTACTAGCCGTAACTTTGTGAGAAAATTCACATCACTACTCAAGGTGCCAATAATTTGAGAGAGACGGAGGACAGAGGGCGCACGAGTGGGCATGCAGCAGGTCAGGGAGATCTGGCCACTGAAACCAGCCCCGCATGCGGTAGGGCCCGACGTGGTTTTATTATGTGCAGTGCCGGTACATGGTGCCACCCACACCCACATGCCGCACCCAGCAATTTCATACATCTAATCTAATCTACCATCATCCAGTCCAATAATCCATCCAAAAGGATCATGATCATGTCAGTGGGTTATCAGCTAGTTAAATCACAGATCCAAGCGCTAGGTGTAGTGCATGGTCCAACGCGAGCCACCCCATGTGCCACCTCAGTTCCTCGAAATGCAGCCTCCCTCCCTCACTCTCTCCCCGTCTAATTTTATTCCAACAAATAATAAGATTAATCTACACTAGAGAGTACAGGGTGTAAATCTCCCCTCTTTGAGCTTGGCTAGCGCTGTGCATGGGCAATCAGTGGGCGGACACAAGCATGTATCTTGCACATGGCACCCATGCAACGCAACACCTCCCTTTCCAATAATCTTTCGTTTTTGCAATCCTCATGATTGATCAGATCGGCGTCGACCCACTATTTATTCACTGGCATATCTCCGACCAAGATCAACAACAAACGTTTTTCCTTCCTTTCGTTGAGAATAAAGCTACCAAGGGGTACACACTATTTGTTCGCGGACTGGTCCGACCAGTCTGTGATCACTGATACGGGAGCCGGTCATCCAAACATATACCGTAAACATCCCAACCCAATTGTTGGCAGTATGGATCTATTTTCCAGCTGCATTGCATAGCTCGCTCTCTCAAGGCAATTCACAACCTCTAAGAACTTGCCGCCGCCGTCCATGCAACGCACTTTGTTCCCCCTCCCCCCCCCCCCCCGACCACCCTTTTGCCCCCCCCCCCCCCCTCGTCCCCCCCCCCCCCCGACCACCCTTTTGCCCCCCCCCCCCCCCTCGTCCCCCCCCCCCCCCGACCACCCTTTTGCCCCCCCCCCCCCCCTCGTCCCCCCCCCCCCCCGACCACCCTTTTGCCCCCCCCCCCCCCCTCGTCCCCCCCCCCCCCCGACCACCCTTTTGCCCCCCCCCCCCCCCTCGTCCCCCCCCCCCCCCGACCACCCTTTTGCCCCCCCCCCCCCCCTCGTCCCCCCCCCCCCCCGACCACCCTTTTGCCCCCCCCCCCCCCCTCGTCCCCCCCCCCCCCCGACCACCCTTTTGCCCCCCCCCCCCCCCTCGTCCCCCCCCCCCCCCGACCACCCTTTTGCCCCCCCCCCCCCCCTCGTCCCCCCCCCCCCCCGACCACCCTTTTGCCCCCCCCCCCCCCCTCGTCCCCCCCCCCCCCCGACCACCCTTTTGCCCCCCCCCCCCCCCTCGTCCCCCCCCCCCCCCGACCACCCTTTTGCCCCCCCCCCCCCCCTCGTCCCCCCCCCCCCCCGACCACCCTTTTGCCCCCCCCCCCCCCCTTGATTCACCATCATAGCTAGGAGTCACCGCTGCCATGGCCGCCACCACCTAGGGCTAGGAGACAGAGAAAAAGAGAGCCGAGGGAGAGTGAGTGAGGTCAGCGGAGAGGGACACTGTGGCGGCCGCTTTGACCTGGTTCGATCAAGTCAAAGCGGCCTTGCCTAACAGTAGTCTCTCTATGCATGAATTATGTCCGAATTACTTTATACTGTGGGTGGATGTTTTTAGCAAGCATTGCATGGTCGACTCTCGTATCACTATGTCTGTTTTGGGGGCCGGCTTAGAAGATGCCCTAATAGTACATGTAATTGACGGTGAAATTTAGCCCTAAGAGAAACTCCAATGGGGCAACCAAATTCGTCCACCCATGTTAGTTTGGGTCGCTGCGGACAAAAACGCCGGCCCAACGCGCTGACGCAAACCCAAAATGAATCCGCTTCGTGTCCGCACCGCGCGTCCCCTCGGGGTCCCCCGCGGCCCCACAAGTCAGTCTGCCAACCACCGCACGCGGTCATATTAAAAGCTGCCACCTACCTCTGGCCTGCTTGGCAGTGTGTGGAAGGGTCGCGTGTCCGCCCTTTTTAATGGAAGCGTGCTGCGGGGCCGGCCTCATCCACTTCCATCTCCCCCGTCCACATCTGGCCACGCTTAATCCCTCACCGGCGACCAGAAAACCCTAGCCAGCCAGCCACTAGCCATGGGCTTCTTTAGGGGTATGGGAAGGGGAGATTCAACTCCAGCACGTTGCCTCCTGCGCAGACTAGACGTGGCTCGCCACCGCGGGAGCGGGAGCGGCTGTATATACCAGTCCACCAGGAACGGTGGCACTGGCAGTACCGCCGGCCCCTGTAGTAACCGGATGTCAACCTGCCGCGCGACTGGCATCTGGACCCCCACCGGATCCCCATTCCTCCTGGGCCGCGCTCGGCGTAGGCGCACGACGAGGAGGTTCGCCGGCGTCGCGAGGTCCTTACGCTCGAGCAGCTCGTGATGCGTGCCTACGCGGCAGACTCCCCCAACAGGGAGCGCTGGTTTTCGATAGAGCACGAGGAGGAGCGCCGCCGCGGCGCCCACGTCGACCATGACGTTTCGCCACAACACCCACATGTTTTGCAAGAGGAGGAGGAGGAGGCGGCATACCAAGTCGCCCTCGAGGAGGCCCTGAAACCCGCGCTGGAGGCGAGCCGGCTCGAGGAGGACGCCCATTGGGATGGACTGGACCAAGCCCTCGCCTTGTCGGCGGTGGGGGACTCCGTCCACGCCCCGCTCTTCGTCTCGCCGCTCGAGCCCAAGGCCGAGACGGAGCCGGAGCCCACGCCCACACGGAAGCGGTCACCGTTGCCGCCCACCTGGGCCGAGGAATTCTACTCCTGGATCGGCGAGCACCGCAAGTGGGTGAGCACGCCTCCCGTCCACTATGCTCGAGGAGGAGGAGGCTCACCTTGAGCGCTGGAAGGCGCATTGGCTTACCAAGGAGCCGGCCAACGGTGAGCGGTAGATGCGTCGGGAGTAGGAGCTGCGCCCCGACGAGGAGGCACTGCACCTTAAGGAGGAGGAGTGCTCCCGCCTCGCCGCAATGCCGCCGCAGCAATAGATGCCGGAGGAGGCATCTCTGGCGGCCCATCAAGCTGCGTTCAGGTGGGCTGGTCCGCCTCCCATCTTCATCGACCTCACCCGCGGCGACAACAACGGCAAGGGCACGGCGGACGCCTTGGACAGCGCGTGGTCCAGAGTTTTTTTATTGTTTAACTAGTGTTTAAGTGGACTTTGACCGGCAGTTGACCGTTTATTTATGTTTAATTATGTGTTATTATATTAATTTTCGGCCACGTATTAATCATACATTTTTTTCTTTGCACACGGGCAAATATGGATATGCCTTTTATTGGACGCATCTGCCGACCCAAATCGAAAAACAAGCGCGCACGTCCGCTTTATCGACCCAAACGAACGAAAAGCGGATAAGGCCCCTCCCAATGCTCCACCTTGTACAGGTGCTAAGCCTTCCACGTAGGCAAAAAATCTGATGTGGCAGGTTATTTAAGAGGAGAGAGATGAGTATGGTGACCCCAGGAAGAACCAATGCTAAGCGCGTGAACCTAGACAAAACAATTAAAGGAAGGAAGCCCACCAATACATGAAAAGCTTTATTTGCTAAATCATTAAATAAAGGAAGCTTAGCAACCATAACTAAGCACCTATGCATTGGAAAGTATAGTTGCTAAGCTATTTAATATGCTTAGCACCTTATCTAAGCACCCATGCATTGGCAGCAGCCTAAAATGTGCGCAGCTTGGGTTCCGCGTTGGAGTTGCTCTAGCAAGCAAGTAGTAGTTGCTCTAGACGGTGAAATTTACTTGGGAGCGTTGGAAATATCTTAAAAAAATTACTGCGCCAGAGCTTTGTACCAGGCGTGAATGGCAAGGTAGGATGAAAACAAGCACACATGGGGAGCAGCGGCATCTCGGCGGGATACCTTTTTGACCGTCTGGCCGCAAACCAACACGCGCACGGACGGCGCGGCACCGGCTTCGAGGCCGAGCATGCGCCTCCTCCTCCTCCTATCCTCTCCGTAGCTCCAGCCCTAGTCATTTTCACTCTGCACCGCTCCCACTAGCACTGGAGTAGTATTTTGTTGCCTTGCGTGTGAAATTTCTGGTGCTCCCGTCTTCTCGATCCCCTCCCTCCCCTCCATGGTCAAGACCTCACCTTGGAATGGGGGCCCTCATCGGAAAAAGAAATGGACGCCCTCCATTTTTACCACCAAGGGGGTGGATAATCTCCTCCTCCTCCCCCTCCTCCCTGTATAAAAGGGCCTCCTCCTCTGCCTAACTCCTCCAGTCCAGAGCAACACTTGTTGCCAACACAGGCACCACCAGCTCCGCTCTGCCTGCCTCTTGAACCAAAACAGAGCATCCAAGAGGAGGCAGAGAGAGGTAGAAGAAGAAGAAGAAGAAGAAGAAGAAGAAGAAGAAGAAGAAGAAGAAGAAGATGGCGCTCCTCCTTGTGCTGGTCGGTGTCGTGGTCGGCGTGGTGGTGGCGAGCAGCCTGCTGCTGCGGTGGAACGAGGTGAGATACGGCAACGGCCGGAGGAAGCATGGCGACGGGTGCCTGCCGCCGGGGACAATGGGGTGGCCGCTGTTCGGCGAGACCACCGAGTTCCTCAAGCAGGGCCCGAGCTTCATGAAGC
This sequence comes from Aegilops sharonensis, assembly GCA_904067115.1. NCBI lineage: Eukaryota > Viridiplantae > Streptophyta > Magnoliopsida > Poales > Poaceae > Aegilops > Aegilops sharonensis. The sequence continues at coordinate 7,748,611 of LR880967.1, forward strand.
ACAGGAGCCTCAGGTACGTACGGTCGAGCACGAGATGTTGATGCATTCTTGCTTGCCTGCGTCTTCTTCCTCGGGTTAGATCACTAGCTAGCCAGCTACCTCTAGTGGCCGGACATGTCGCTTCGCCGGGATTTGGGGGATTTTGTTGGGAAATCAAGTTGGTTGGTTTCGTGTTGTGGAGAACTCAGCTGGAGATGGATGCATGCCATCGGTCCAATAATGGAGAACCACTTGCTCTGTCTTGTTATTACGAGAGAAATTGCAGTTTCTTCTATTTTTCGTTATCAGCAGAGCCTTCTTTTACAACAGATTTCTAGTACTACTTCCTTTATAAAGAAATATAAGACCATTTAGATTAAATGCTCCTATATTCAGAAACAAAGAGTGAAGTATATTACATACCAAAAAGTTAGTAGTACCTCCTACATGCACGAATCGATGAGCTACGGAAATGTGCCGGTTTGGCAGCTGCTTTCCGGTGATGATGAAAGGTGATCTGGAGGAGGAGGAGTATCACTAGCTTTTCGCTGCTTGTCCCCCAAAAGCTCACTCATCACTGTTCCAGCTCCCAAAGTACCATTTCGGTTGTATTTTATGATACTACTACAGATCAAAAGAGAAACACCTACCAGCTTAATGATGCTGTTTGCTTGCTTGCCTGCCTGCCGTCGGGAAGAACAGAGAATCCCATGCATGATATGATGATCTCTGCATAGGCTTTTTGAAAACACTACTGCTAGGAATTAACATGTGTGTGCGCGCTGTTTCAGGTACGGGAGGCTGTTCAGGACGCACATCCTGGGCTGCCCCACGGTGGTGTGCATGGACCCTGAGCTGAATCGGCGGATGCTGCTCCAGGGCGAGGCCGGCGGCATGGTGCCGGGATACCCGCAGTCCATGCTCGACATCCTCGGCCGCAACAACATCGCCGCCGTGCACGGCCCGCTCCACCGCCTCATGCGCGGCGCCATGCTCGGCCTCGTCCGCCCCGCCGCGCTCCGGCAAAGCCTCCTCCCCAAGATCGACGCCTTCATGCGCGACCACCTCAGCGGCTGGGCCGGCAGCGTCGTCGACGTCCAGGCCAAGACCAAGGAGGTCAGTGAGTCACAACAGAAATGCTCTGCTCTGCTCTCCTCTAAAAAAAAGGGTAACCAAGCTCATAACAATATATCACAGAATGTTCATATATCACATTCCAAAGTGATACACGATAAAGCAGGAAAAAACATTCCAAAGTGGTTGTTGCAGAGTTTTATAGTTGTTTCTCCTGGAAAAAAACAGAGTATCACTTTGAAATTTTTTTTTATCCAAAGTGGTTGCCGCTTTTGTGGTGGTTGTTGCAGAGCATCTCATCTCCTTGCATGGGCAACATACCACAGAATCTCATCTCGTTGCAGAGTTCCATGGAAGCATCATCATATCTAAATGAATTTCCCTTTCCCTTTCAGATGGCCTTGCTGTCCGCACTCAGGCAGATCGCCGGCATCACCGCCGGCCCGCTCTCCGACGCCCTCAAAACAGAGCTATGCACCCTCGTGCTCGGCACCATCTCGTTGCCGATCAACCTACCAGGGACCAGCTACTACCAGGGCTTCCAGGCAAGGACCAAGCTTGTGTCCATGCTAGAGCAGATGATCGCGGAGCGGCGGTCCTCTGGTGATGTGCATGATGACATGTTGGATGCTCTCTTGAGAAGCGGCGGCGATGGGGCCAGGGAAAAGCTCAGTGATGAGCAGATCATCGACTTGCTCATCGCGCTCATCTACTCTGGATACGAGACGATGTCGACCACTTCGATGATGGCCGTCAAGTACCTGTCGGACCACCCGCGAGCTCTTGATGAACTCAGGGTATGTACACATATTCTCAAACCAATATTTTTTTGAATTTATTATGATCCCATAACAAGAATCATGTGTCTTTCAGAGTTTACTGATGGAATTGTCACTTGTGAATTCAGAGAGAGCATCTCGATATCAGGAAGGGGAAATCGCCGGAGGAAGCCATCAGCTATGAAGAATTTAAGTCAATGGCCTTCACTCGAGCTGTAAGTAGGAGCTAAAAGTAAAACAGGAGAGGATGAAGTCAGAGTAGGAATTTAGTATGAATAAGATCATAATGAACCGATGTATACTCCTGTGCAGGTCATCTTTGAGACGCTCAGATTAGCTACAGTCGTCAATGGGCTACTAAGGAAAACTACCCGGGATGTAGAAATGAATGGTGAGATATGCTTGGAAATTATCCATTTATCCTACCAATTTAGGCAAATGCTAAGTTAGTTCTAAAGCAGTATCATCAATTTCTTCCAGGCTATGTTATTCCAAAAGGATGGAGAATCTATGTTTACACGAGGGAGATAAACTACGATCCATCCATGTATCCTGACCCAATGACTTTCAATCCGTGGAGGTGGCTGGTAAGTAAAAGAGCGAATAAATATGACCACCAAAACATCAGTAAAACAGAACACCTAGGCCCTAGCAGAAGTTCTAACATTTTGTTGCCTACCGAAAATGTACAGGAGAAGAACATGGAATCGCACCCACACTTCATGTTGTTCGGGGGAGGCGGCCGGATGTGCCCCGGGAAGGAGGTGGGCACGGCGGAGATCGCGACTTTCCTCCACTACTTCGTGACCCGATATAGGTGTGTGTGTTCAACTTCTTATTAATCCACGCCGGTCCAATTGCTAAGGAAACAGCTCCAGCATTATTGTTGTTAACTGACAACAGATACTTGGCATTGGTTTTGATGTTTCAGATGGGAGGAAGAAGGCAAGAACACCATCTTGAAATTCCCCCGGGTGGAAGCTCCCAACGGGCTACATATCCGAGTTCAAGATTACTGATCTTGCAACATACATTTTGCAGAGTTTAGGTAGATATGGCCCTGACTGAGGCGACGAGAGTGAAGAAATTCTGCGCCGATGGAAATATTAGATCAGCCTTGTAAGAAATAGGAAACATAGATATAGTGTAGGGATTATAGGTTTAGCAGGCAACTGATGTAGAAGGCCACAAGAGGCAACAATGTTCTTCTTTGTGATCAATTACATATGCCTGATAAGCAGCACTAAATGTGTGTGACATGTCTGCTGACTTCAATCTGATAAGCAGCAATTCATATGTGATATGTCAGGTAAGTTGAATCCGATAAGCAGCAACACATAAATGAGATGTGAGGCGACTTAAATCTGGTAGGCTGTACTATTCCTTACTGGGCTGGATTGCATAGAAGCGAAGGGCGACGGACACTTCGTGCCGTGACAACATTTTTGGTTGACATAGCAAATGGATTCTTTCACAAAAAAATAGGATGGAAGCCAACGACCAAAAGGCCATTAGAGCATCTACAGTCGGATAAGACAAATCACTCTCAAACCTCCGCGGACATGTGTCCGCAGATTGTGAACAACCAGTCCTCAAATAATCACTTCAACGGTCGGATACCACAATTTGGTGGAGTAATTGTAGTAGATGCAGGCAGGAGTCGGTCTACCTGTCATGGATGTGATGCTTATATATGTGATCGTTACCATGAATAACATCATAACTATGCGCTTTTCTATCAATTGTCTAACAATAATTTGTGTACCCATCGTATGCTACGTTTAGAGAGAGAAGCCTCTAGTGAAAACTGGACGGCTTGGGTGGACGGTCATCTCCTCCTCGGGGACGCCTAGGATGAGCTCGGGGTCGACGGATCTGGAGGTGTAGGGGATCCGCTGCCCGCCATGCCGGAGAAGGCCAGAGATCGCCAGACGGCAACTTGGGTGGCTGAGTGGAGTGGTTAGGTTTGGTCCAGGAAGCGGATGAGGACGAATATATGTGGGATCGGGTGGGAAAGTGTGGGCTGAGTCCGACGTGGTGGACGCACCCGGGTCTCCCCCTATCCCCCCATATTTGGGCTGGATACGAGGGGTGCGGGTTAGCCTGTGCATTTCAGCCGGTTTGAGGCGCCTGTCTAGGTCGGTTTTTTTTATCGGCTAGTGACCGGGCCGTCTGTCCGGCCATATGAGGGGGATTTGAGGCGCCCAGTTGTAGATGCTCTTATACTATGGTTCTTATTCCAATCGTTTATATAGTTTGTTCCCCTGTTAGGGCATTTTCAATGGCAACCTGTGAATTTCCTCCCACTTCCGCCCACGGACAAGAGGACCAGTCCACGGACAAGGATGTGGCATGCACCATCCAACGCCACCCTCATACATTTAGACTACCATCCGAATTAACCGGACGAATTTGTGCAAACACAGCCGTATTTCATTCAAGTTCGGATATAATTTACATAAACGGACGTCATTCACGCAAACACGGTGGATTTTCATTACATTTCAAATATTTAAAATAAAAAAAGCTATGACTGCCGCCGGCGTCCAAGCCCTTGTTTTTCCCTTCCTGGGACCACCTCCTCCATCCGCCATCTCCATGAGCACCAGTGATAAGACCCGTGAAGTGTAGGTGTGGTCTTCGGCGAGGAAGAGTAGAACATGGGAGACGGACTGGCACACATAGGACACAAGGCCATGCCACCTCCCGCGCCCTACTCATCCTCGGAGGAGTCTGCGACCTGTCCGTTGCCGGCAGACGTGAGGTCCACGATGGAAATGGTCGCGCTCGCGCTGTCGTTGTCCCACCGGGCCACGTGATAGTTCGTCGGCGACGTGTAGGAGGCGCAACTGGCAACATACGCTTCTTGTCGAGCGGCGGCATGAGCGAGGACAACCTCGTAGATGGCACGCTGCTCTGCGGCAAAGTTGGGGTTCGCCGCGGCCATGGCCACCACGGCCTCCTTGCTCGCGCGATCGCCGTAGATTTGGCCCTCCGCCAGTCGGTGCTGCTCTAGGAGGAATAGGTTGGATCGCTATTCCTCCTACGCCTGCTGGAATAGCGACATAGGCGTCGGCGCACGCTGCACCTCCACCATGGCGGCGTTGTAGTGCGTTTGCGCTTGGTCCATGGTGAAGTCGGCGTGCACAGGCGCGGATGCCGGGGTGGTGTCATCGGAGTCCGTCTCCATGTGGGGTTGTCCTCGTCATTGGAGACCTCGGGGAGCTGTCTGACAAGCCGGCCTCGATACGCTTGGCATGGCGACTCTGCTAGGTGGCCGCAAGGGCGGCAATCTCATGCTTCATCTCCGTGGAAACACTCTCCCAGAGAGATTCACCACCTGCAGTCATGGCAGATGCGGTGCAAGGAAGGAAGACGGCGAGCGGCTTGTGTTGTGGCATGGAGTTAGCCGGGTGTGACTGCCTTTAAATAGCGGATCCCGGTGAGGCCAAGCGTCCTGGTGCGTCAATGAACGGCGCCAGAGTGGGTTTCTCGGCCGGCGAGTCTGCTTAATGGCGACAGACAGACAGGGTATTGAATGGGCGTGGTAGATATTCGCCCTGTCTCGTCTAGTAATGCGTCTCCGGTATTGAACAGACGCAGACACCAGGGACGCATCGCGGGCGGCCCCTTGGCCGATGCGGCGCTTCAATGGCGGAGGTAGTGAGAGGTCGCCTCCACTCTGGGCCTGCTTCAATATGGAGCGGCCGCTCTACAACGGTATGAATGCAGGCAGTTGGCGCCGGGCGTGAATGTGCACGGGCGAGAGAGGGAGGTGTTTGTGTGGGCCAGGTTGATCAAAAGCGGGCTTGGGTGCTGTCCGGACGCCCCCCCTCCCCCATGTTTTGTCTCCAGTTTGCAGAAGAAAGTGCGTCCGGACCATCCCGTGGACCTAACAGAACCGTGTTGGATGACACAATACGTTCGAACGGCCGCGGGCGGCTTAAGGATGATGCGTTGAAGATGCCCTTACTTGTTACTTGTTTCTTATCGTCCTGTGTGGCGACCGCTTGGAGACTTGCATGGTTACCCTTGTTTCTGTTTTACTTTAGTTCATGTCTCCTGAGTGTCATTATAGGGTACCTAGGTTTTAGATCATCTGAACAAATGTTAGTTTCCTCTCATTATTGATATGAAATCGGGGGCACGCCCCTTAATTCAACAAAAGGTGCATAACGTAAATAATAACAGGGCTCCTATTACAAGGCTAAAAAGCAGAGGGTGACCCAAACACTTATTTTCAACCGTCGGCAGGGTAACTTGCATTCATGTCGTCTTAGCTGGTCCGCATAGCGATTACCAATGGATGGGGCAGCTCACTTAGACTATCTATAGTCACTAGTAGAAAACAGGGCTTTCGTCCAGGCCAGTTTAGCCCATTAGTCCCGGTTCAATCCAGAACCGGGACCAATGGAGCTATTTGCCCCGGTTCGTGAGCCCAGGGGGCTGGCCAGGCCACGTGGGCCATTGGTCCCGGTTCGTCCGGACCTTTTGGTCCCGGTTGGTGGGACGAACCGGGACCAATGGTCCTGGCTCCTGGCCCACCACCATTGGTCCCGGTTGGTGGCATGAACCGAGACCAAAGGCTTCCCTTTAGTCCCGGTTCATGCCACCAACCGGGGCTAATGGTGGTGGCTATATATAGCCCCTCGCGCAAGAGCAGAGCACACTGCTCTGTTTTTTCTGGCCGAGGGGGAGAGGGCTTGGTGGTGCTCTAGCTCACCTCCTATGCACACAAGGTGTTCGATGGAATGCACGAGCCACACTACTTAAGGTTTCTCCTCTCCAAGCTCGACCGCCAAGCTCCATTTTCCTCAATATTTATCGAGGTTTAGCGGTCCGTCACGCCCCGTCCCCGTCGATCACCCGCGCCGATCTCATCGCCGACACCACCGTGGTGAGCCTCTTGTTCTTATCTTCTTTCTGAAAGGAAAAATATTATTACTTGTTTGTTTAGATAGATACTTGTATTATTTTCTTACTTTTATTATTGCATCTTATATAGTGCGATGGTTTTGGTATCCGCCCCCGTCGGCCCTCGTCCTGTTTATGATTCGGATGTGGTATATATTATCTTTTCATAACTATTGGTTCATTTATTGTTTATGAAAATTATGCCGACCAACGTGACATAGATTTTATTTATCTAGGAGGTTGTTGAACCGGAAATTCCAACCGACCCTATTGTCGAGAGGTTAAATTTAGTTGAAGAAGAAAACAATTTCTTGAAGAAAAAAATAAAAAAACTTGAGGAGAAGATGATATTGGAGTTGCATGTTGCGGATGTCGTCGATGATCACAAGATCAAGATGGATGCAATGCGCTTGAAGATGAGAAAGATTAGAAAATATGCCATCCATACCGAGGCTTGGTATCATTATGTCGTTGGATCAGTTGTTACCTTGGTTGCGATTATGATCGTATTTGTTTTCGCATTGAAATGTTTTACATAGTTTCAATTTATGGTTTAATTAATTTAGATGCTCTGCAGAGCTTTATGTTGTTAGATGAGAACTATGTATGTACTTTGGTTTTTATGTGATGATGAACTTCTATTAATTTGGTCACTTAATTATCTATTCATGATGTTTTGTAATGATTTTTGACATACTTAATTATATATAATGCACGCAGATGAACCGGCAATGGATGTACGGTGACAGACACACCTCCGAGTACATTAAGGGCGTGCATGATTTTCTCGAAGTGGCTGAGGCAAACAAGCAGAATGGTTTTATGTGTTGTCCATGCCCTATATGTGGGAATACGAAGTCTTACTCTGACCGGAAAATCCTTCACACCCACCTGCTTTACAAGGGTTTCATGCCACACTATAATGTTTGGACGAGG
>LR880967.1:7770465-7794647 GCA_904067115.1 Aegilops sharonensis
TAAATTAACCCCCCAAAACCCCCAAACCCCCCCCCCCCTGTTAAAAAAAACAAAAACAAAAAACACAGCCATGAAAATGCTGACGCGTGGATGCCTATTGGTCCCGGTTGGTGCCACCAACCGGGACCAAAGGCCCTCCTGCCTGGGCTCAGCAGACAGGCCACGTGGAGGACCATCAGTCCCGGTTCTGGATAGAACCGGGACTAAAGGGCCAGGGTATTAGTACCGACCCTTTAGTCCCGGTTCAGGAACCGGGACTAAAGGCCCTTACCAACCGGGACAATAGGCCCTTATTCTACTAGTGAGTGGGAAGTAACTTAGATTGTAGTGACATCATATGTTAGTACCTCTATAGCCAGAAGTAACATATGTGTGATGTTATGCAAAACTTTGCGTTGTTTTGCTTGAGCACCAATCTTCTCTGGTATGGCGTGGAACTTTATAATGTCATACTGACAAGACTCATGGTTTGACTAGTGCTGGCACGCGTATTGAGGAGGTGCCTGCAAATTTGCATGTCGGATTTGGAAGATCCTCCCAACGGTTAGTTTACTAGAGCACTCCTACCACCACTGATTAGGTTAGTGGCAAACAACGACGATTAGCTGCCTTAAAAAATCCAAGATTTTCAAAACCTTGAAAGGTGTCGCAGACCAGCCAACGCGCTTTTGTCGCACTAGTGCTACGTCGGCAAAAACACAAATAGAAAACACACTTTGAGCTGAAATCAAGGAAAGTCATTACCATGTGTCGAAAAAAGGAAAGTCATTCAGAAATTTCGAGCTCGTGGAGAGGTGTACGTACCACTTTGAGATCCTCAATTGCCCTATAAAATGAAACGGAAACCATACTACTACGTTGGGAGAAACTCTGTGTTTTGTGTGGATAAGCGCTAGTTGTCTTCTACTCGCTTGGAATCTGAATTACTCCTCCGTTTCTAAAAATAAGTCTTTTTAGAGATTACAATGCAGAGTGTACATACGAAACAAAACGAGTGAATCCACACTCTAAAATGCGTCTATATATGTATGTAGTCCGTATTAAAATCTCTAAATGGTCTTATATTTGGAAATGGGGAGTACTTCTCAGCATTACTTCATCCAACAATACACTGTACGTTCTACTACAGTCATAATAAAGAAGGCACATTACTTTTACACGAGGGCAATCTCAATCAACAATAATTCGATAATAATTAGTGCATTGCCCAGATATTAAACACCTCCTGCTCTCCAGCTAGCAGTGACAGATTAGGACTTAATTATGAGATAGTTATGCAGATGACAGTCTCCCAGATTCTAGACGGTGGATGTATGACGTAGAACTTTTTCTTTAAAAGGAGGGTCATCCCGGCCTCTGCATCTGAATAATTGCATGCAGCCATAAGAATGATGTGGCACATATTGCCTAGCCAAATCTTATTGGCGACCTCATGAACACACGACTAATTTTAAGATGTATCAGATATATATGTAGAAAAAGCGCAGCCAGGCGCGACAACGACCACCCTAGCTATCAAGTTGTGACACTCTTACCGACCGTGCAATCCTAATGTTGGATACATACTCTGTATCTAAAAAAGATTAAAAAAAAGACGGCGACGACGACGTGGATAGAAGCCACAGGGTTTCACGCTTTTTATGCCATCGAAAGGTTGGTATGACACTTACATGTGTGGAGGCGAATCAGCCAGTCGTGGCCATTTCCCAGTCACACGTGCACCAGCAACTTTCTGGTTGACCAGAGCAGCTAGCAAGAGTACGTAGGACTACTAGTACAGGGGAGAGCACTATTATTGGATTCATAACTAAATAGGAGTATTTTCACATTGTATTTGCTTGTATTTTCAGATATCGATACTTTCTTTCACACATTCGATCAAGCTTACCAAAGTCCACTTAGCACAATACTAACATGCACTATGTTTTAACGTCCATGGAACGTCAACTAAATACAGGAGCACCACAACTTAATACTTTTACCGACGACATTGTCAGATATGGGTCTCCGTCCCATGAGGGAGAACCAAATCATGACTTAATCATTGGAGATGAATTGCCATGTACCTTTCAAAATGAATGTGTTGATGTATACTAGTACTACTCTACTTTGTTTTGCGATAAGGACAATTTATCTGTTGCTTTGTTTGCACTATATGTGGCACTTAAGGATGAAATACCTATAGGAGTACTTAGATAGGGATGGCGCCTCTACTTTGACAATGATGTTCACAAGCCGCACTTGGCCCTAGCTAGCTTCAAGGATTTCATTAGCGCAGTCTAGTGACAAAGCATCTATATATCGTCATGTCCCTTGTTGTGAATAGTGGGGTGATCTTGTTATTTAACTCATGTCATGTGATCGTCAAACAGCTTGTGGTTTGATTGTTTTGGCAGTAATTTTTTTGAAAGCTGTTGTTCTGCCAGTAGTACTATATGGTGAGTGGGATGTCCGTTTCCATACCTCCAGGATTAAGGATAAAATCACACATACATTGGGAGAAAATGTATGTTTGCTTGTTGGGGGTCCTAATTATTTCCAAGTCGTTTGGAATCTGGATCACTTATAAGTACTACTACATCAAACAGTATTGGAGTATACGTTAAACTTCTAGTGTTCATTCTTCGTTCAAGAAGTAAAATTTGTGGTCTGCGTTAGTCTCACATGAGTGTGTTGCCTAGAAATTAAACTGCTCATGCTCTCCAGCTAGCGGTGATAGGTTAGGACTTAATTCGGAGGTCGGTACTGAGATGACAGTCTACCAAATCCTCGATAATGGATATACGATGTGGCTCATTGCGCGACCCAATTCAGTCACTGACTGTGTTATCATAAAACTAATTGACATGCTTGATGTACATGTAGCAATAGAACGACATGAAGAGATGATGACCACACTAGCGTGAGGCGTGACACTATGACTGACCGTGCAATTCAAGTGTTGGATATGCACTCTGTATCTAGAAAAGATAAGAAGACAAAGAGGACGAAGACAACACATATAGTGGCGCCGCGCACACAAATGCAAGTGACAGGATTTTGGGCTTTTTATGCTATCGAAAGCTTGGTGTAATAGCTACGAGCGTGGAGGCGGATCAACAGTTCGTGTCCATTTTACAGTCACACGTGCGTCGACACCTCTCAGGTTGACCAGATTCAGCTCCACAAGAAAGAGATAAGTCTTTCTCGAGCCCATGATTACATAATCATCATGGTTCGTCGTTGTATGAGTTAAAGTATGATGTGACACTGATTTAGATGTGCTTACGTGGGATACTTGCCTCCTCAACTTTTCCAGGTCCATTTCCGCCAGATGCTAAATGTGACTATGGTCTATGGTTCATTTATTCGGTGGTGGTCCTATTCCTCATGTCTTGGCTAAATAAAGACACGGTACAAAACTGACATATTATCCACCGCAAAGATTATGAATATGATTAGCAATTGGTTAATACCGGACTTAACAATAAGTTGTGAGACTAATAGATATATCAAGACGTTGTCCGCACATGTGTGCATGCCACTGCGCTTGTGTACCTTCACAGTGTAACCAACATAGACCCTACTTTCTTTTTTAGCCCAAGACATACATTTTACAAATCTATTAAGCGAAGTATCTATCACATATGCGTCTTTGTCACATGAGGACGAACCCAATCATGACTTGATCATTGGGAAGCTGAATTGTCATGTAACTTTCAAAATCAACGGGTTGATGCGTACTAGTAGTACTATACTTGGTTTGTGACAAGGGCAATTTATATGTTGCTTTATTTGCGGCTTATTTGGTATTTAAGGACTAAATGCCTGCAGGAGTACTTAGATAGGAACGGCGCCTCTACTTTGACCATGATGTACACCCACTGCGCCTTTTGTTTTTTCTATAGAAACCGTAACACTTTGCTGTGTATTTTTTTTCCGAACATTCTGTTGTCTATTTTTCATTGATTTGGTAAAATAGTAAGTACAAACAAGATGGCTGAGAAGGCCAACTCAGCAAAATGTAAAAGAAAACTAGCTTCAGTGGTTTCATAAGCAATCTAGTGACGAAGCATGTATCGACACGCCACTTGTTGTGAACATTGGAGTACCTTGTTTTTTTCCTTTCTCATGCCGTCTGATCATCAAAGAGCTTTGTCTTTTGGTGCTTTGTGAGCAGTCCTATTTGGTGAGTGGGATGTTCGTTTCCATTTCGTTTGTGTTGCCTATGTGTTTAACTTATTCTGCCGCGTGCGCCCATATATGTAGTGCTATACGTTTGAATGTGTGTTCAATGTTCCTGATGGAACATGGTGCCATAGCTGGACGAGTGGATTTCTTATTTTTGTCAATTAGCAGGACCAACTTTCCCACATTTCAAGAAAGTTCAGGCCTTCCTTTTGACAATTGAAAAGTTGTTAGACAAAACCTTGAGCGACACACACACTACATTATCATATTTTTGTTGCAAAAGGAAAAGTGCAATAATTTATGTGAAAGCAAGATCATGCACGTACGTTCCATTTGGAAGAAAATAAGCACACCCACACATAGCGTGGAAAACAACTAAACTGCACTGGATATCATGTCTTTTTTAGTGCTCCAAGAGATGAAGGGAGAGGAAGACATCCAGGACGACCAATGTACTAGCAAATTAGCACCGGAGACTGGAGCACATTGTATATATGCATGCGCAGAAGAAATAGGAGCATTCAAGACACGAGGATTGAGCTGGCCTTATCCCGATAATGTGTATTGTTGCCCGGTCTCCAGGCAGCTCTTATTTGTTTTAGGTAGAAACATGATTTTATACATCTGAAGAAATTTTGTGGTCTGCGTTACTCTCACATGAGCACAAGCCCGGTCAATAATAATTTCATACTTCCTTCGTAACATAATATAAGACATTTTCTTGAACATTATTATAGTGTCAAAAAACATCTTATAGTAAGTTAGAGAGGGAGTAATAGTTGCCATGTTTCCCATAAATTAAACCCCTCATGCTCTCCAGCTAGCGGTGACAGGTTACGACTTACCCTGCCAAAACATTTTATATCATGGGATGGAGGGAGTAGTTATGAGGTGGCTACCAAGGCGACAGTCTCCCACATTCTAGATGGTGGTTGTTTGGCGTGGCTTATTGCCCAGCGAAATCTAGTTAGCGACCTCACAAACACATGACAAATTTTAAGATGTGTCAGATATACACGTAGCAAAAGCGTAGCCAGATGAAACAAGGACCACCCTAGCTATCGAGTTGGGACATGTTTGACCGTTCAATCCTAATGTTGGATACACACTTTGTATCTAAAATGGATAATAAAAAGAAGATGGCGATGACAACACACATGGCGGCGCCACACACATGCACATACTTTGGATATATACTCAGGTTTTTTATGCTATCGAAAGCTTGGTGTGACAATTACGTGCATGGAGGCGAATCATCATATCGTGTCTATTTCCCAGTCACACATTTACCTGCACCTCTCAGGTTTACGAATTCTAATAACCCACGGCATTATCACATATGGGTCTCCGTCCCATGAGGTAGAACATAATCATCACTTATCGTAGGAGATGAATTGCCAACGTACCTTTCAAAATCAATGCGTTGATGCATATCGGTACTACTATACTTTGTTTGGCGATAAGGACAATTTAAATGTTGCTTCATTTGCAATTTATTTGGTATTTAAGGATGAAATACCAATAGGAGTACTTAGATAGGGATGGCGCCTCTACCTTGACCATGATGTTCACACGCCGCATTTGACCCTAGCTAGCTTCTAGCGCAGTCTAGTGACAAAGCATCTATATATCGACATGTCACTTGTTGTGAATAGTGGGGTGATCTTGTTATTTAACTCATGTCTTGTGATCGTCAAACAGCTTGTGGTTTTGATTGTTTTGGCAGTAATTTTTTTTTGAAAGCTGTTGTTCTTCCAGTAGTACTATATGGTGAGTGGGATGTCCGTTTCCATACCTCCAGGATTAAGGATGAAATCACACATACATAGGAAGAAAATGTATGTTTGCTTGTTGGGGGTCCTAATTATTTCCAAGTCGTTTGGAATTTGGATCATTTACAAGTACTACTACATCAAACAGTATTTGAGTATACGTTATACTTCTAGTGTTCATTCTTCGTTCAAGAAGTAAAATTTGTGGTCTGCGTTAGTCTCACATGAGTGTGTTGCCTAGAAATTAAACTGCTCATGCTCTCCAGCTAGCGGTGATAGGTTAGGACTTAATTGGGAGGTCGGTACTGAGATGACAGTCTCCCAAATCCTCGATAATGGATATACGATGTGGCTCATTGCACGACCCAATTCAGTCGCTGACTGTGTTATCATAAAACTAATTGACATGCTTGATGTACATGTAGCAATAACACGACATAAAGCGACGATGACCACACCAGCGTTAGGCGTGACACTATGATTGACCATGGAATTCAAGTGTTGGATATGCACTCTATATCTAGAAAAGATAAGAAGACGAAGAGGACGAAGACAACACACATAGTGGCACCGCGCACACAAATGCAAGTGACAGGATTTTGGGCTTTTTATGCTATCGAAGCTTGGTGTAATAGCTACGTGCGTGGAGGCGGATCAACAGTTCGTGTCCATTTTACAGTCACACGTGCGTCGATACCTCTCAGGTTGACCAGATTCAGCTCCACACGAAAGAGATAAGCCTTTCTCGAGCCCATGATTACATAATCATCATGGTTCGTCGTTGTATGAGTTGAAGTATGATGTGACACTGATTTAGATGTGCTTACGTGGGATACTTGCCTCCTCAACTTTTCCAGGTCCATTTCTGCCAGATGCTAAATGTGACTATGGTCTATGGTTCATTTATTCGGCGGTAGTCCTATTCCTCATGTCTTGGCTAAATAAAGACACCGTACAAAACTTACATATTATCCACCGCAAAGATTATGAATATGATTAGCAATTGGTTAATACCGGACTTAACAAGAAGTTGCGAGACTAATAGATATATCAAGACGTTGTCCGCACATGTGTGCATGCCACTGCGCTTGTGTACCTTCACAGTTTAACCAACATAGACCCTACTTTCGTTTTTAGCCCAAGACATACATTTTACAAATCTATTAAGCGAAGTCTCTATCACATATGCGTCTTTGTCACATGAGGACGAACCCAATCATGACTTGATCATTGGGAAGCTGAATTGTCATGTAACTTTCAAAATCAATGGGTTGATGCGTACTGGTAGTACTATACTTGGTTTGCGACAAAGGCAATTTATATGTTGCTTTATTTGTAGCTTATTTGGTATTTAAGGACTAAATGCCTGTAGGAGTACTTAGATAGGAACGGCGCCTCTACTTTGACCATGATGTACACCCACTGCGCCTTTTGTTTTTTTCTATAGAAACAGTAACACTCTGCTGTGTCTTTTTTTTTGAACATTCTGCTGTGTATTTTTCATTGATTTGGTAAAATAGTAAGTACAAACGAGATGGCTGAGAAGGCCAACTCAGCAAAATGTAAAAGAAAACTAGCTTCAGTGGTTTAATAAGCAATCTAGTGACAAAGCATGTATCGACACGCCACTTGTTGTGAACATTGGAGTACCTTGTTTTTTTTTCCTTTCTCATGTCGTCTGATCATCAAACAGGTTTGTCTTTCGGTGCTCTGTGAGCAGTCCTATTTGGTGAGTGGGATGTTCTTTCCATTTCGTTTGTCTTGCCTATGTGTTTAACTTATTCTGCCGCGTGCGCCCATATATGTAGTGCTATACGCATGAATGTGTGTTCAATGTTTCTGATGGAACATGGTGCCATAGCTGGACGAGTGGATTTCTTATTTTTGTTAATTAGCAGGACCAACTTTCTCACATTTCAAGAAATTTAAGCCTTCCTTTTGACAATTGAAAAGTTGTTAGACAAAACCTTGAGCGACACACACGCTACATTATCATATTTTTGTTGCAAAAGGAAAAGTGCAATAATTTATGTGAAAGCAAGATCATACGCGTACGTTCCATTTGGAAGAAAATAAGCACACCCACACATAGCGTGGATAACAACTAAACTGCACTGGATATCATGCCTTTTTAGTGCTCCAAGAGATGAAGGGAGAGGAAGACATCCAGGACGACCAGTGTACTAGCAAATTAGCACCGGAGACCGGAGCACATTGTATATATGCATGTGCAGAAGAAATAGGAGCATTCAAGACACGAGGATTGAGCTGGCCTTATCCCGATAATGTGTGTTGTTGCCCGGTCTCCAGGCAGCTCTTATTTGTTTTAGGTAGAAACATGATTTTATACATCTGAATAAATTTTGTGGTCTGCGTTACTCTCACATGAGCACAAGCCCGGTCAATAATAATTTCATACTTCCTTCATAACATAATACAACACATTTTCTTGGACATTATGATAGTGTCAAAAAACATCTTATAGTAGGTTAGAGAGGGAGTAATAATTGCCATGTTTCCCATAAATTAAACCCCTCATGCTCTCCAGCTAGCGGTGACAGGTTGCGACTTACCCTGCCAAAACGTTTTATATCATGGGATGGAGGGAGTAGTTATGAGGTGGCTACCAAGGCGACAGTCTCCCACATTCTAGATGGTGGTTGTTTGGCGTGGCTTATTGCCCAGCGAAATCTAGTTAGCGACTGCACAAACACATGACAAATTTTAAGACGTGTCAGATATACACGTAGCAAAAGCGTAGCCAGATGCGACAAGGACCACCCTAGCTATCGAGTTGGGATGACCGTTCAATCCTAATGTTGGATACACACTTTGTATCTAAAAAAGATTAGGAAAATAAGATGGCGATGACAACACACATGGCGGCGCCACACACATGCACATACTTTGGATATATACTCAGGTTTTTTATGCTATCGAAAGCTTGGTGTGACAATTACGTGCATGGAGGCGAATCATCACATCGTGTCCATTTCCCAGTCACACATTTACCTGCACCTCTCAGGTTTATGAATTCTAATAACCGACGGCATTATCACATATGGGTCTCCGTCCCATGAGGTTGAACATAATCATGACTTATCGTAGGAGATGAATTGCCAACGTACCTTTCAAAATCAATGCGTTGATGCATATCGTACTACTATACTTTGTTTGGCGATAAGGACAATTTTTATGTTGCTTCATTTGCAATTTATTTGGTATTTAAGGATGAAATACCTATAGGAGTACTTCGATAGGGATGGCGCCTCTACCTTGACCATGATGTTCACACGCCGCACTTGACCCTAGCTAGCTTCTAGCGCAGTCTAGTGATAAAGCATCTATATATCGACATGTCACTTGTTGTGAATAGTGGGCTGATCTTGTTATTTAGCTCATGTCATGTGATCGTCAAACAGCTTTGTGTTTTGTTGTTTTGCCAGTAGTACTATGTGGCGGGTGGGATGTCCATTTCCATTTCCTCCAGGATTCAGGGGAAATCATACGTACCTTGGGAGAAAATGTATGCTTGTTTGATGGGGATCCTAATTGTTGTCAAGTCGTTTGGAATCTGGATATATTACTTCTAAGTACCACCACATCAAACACTATTGTAGTATGTTATACTTCTAGTCTTCATTCTTCAATCAAGAAGGAAAATTTGTGGTCTCCGCCAGTTCACACGAGCGCGTTGCATATAAATTAAGCCGCTCCTGCTCTTCATCCGCGTTGATTGATATACTGCATGGCTCACCGCGCAGCCCAATTCAGTCGCTAACCACGCTATCATACAACTAATTGTAAGACATGTTGGATGTACATGTAGAAATAACACGTCCGGAAGCGACGACGACCACACTAGCTAGCAAGGCTTGACACTACGACTGACTGTGCAATTCTAGTGTTGGATATGTACTATGTATCTGGAAAAAAGATAATAAGACAAAGATGACGACGACAACTCACATAGTGGCGTTGCACACATGCACACACGCATGCAAGTGACTGGATTTTAGGCATTTTATGCTATCGAAAGCTTGGTATAACAGCTACATGCGTGGAGACGGATCAGCAGTTCGTGTCCATTTCCAGGTCACACGTGCACCTGCACCTCTCAGGTTGACCAAAGCCAGCTCCACACAAAAGATATCAGCCTCTCTTGATCCCATCATTACATAATCATCACGGTTCGTCGTTGTACGAGTTACAGTGCAATGTGACACTGAGTTGGCTCTGTCTATGTGGGATACTTGCATCCTCAACTTTTCCAGGTCCATTTCCACTAGAGGCTAAATGTCACCATGGTTCATTTATTTTTTTAATTTATTTTGCAAATAACACTATTGTTAATTTATTCGATAGTAGCACTACTCGACATGTCTTGGCTAAATGAAGACACGATACTACAAAACATATATATTATCCACCAAAAAAGATTACGAACATGATTATCAATTGGTTAATAGCGGACTTAACAATAAGGTGTGCGACTAATATATATATATCAAGACGTTGTTCGCACATGTGTGCATTCCACTGTGCTACTGTACTTTCACCGTTTAACCAACAAACACTAATTTCCATTTCATACAAGTACATTTTACGAATCTATTAAGCGACGTCTCTATCACATATGCGTCTTTGTCACATGAGCGAGAACACAATCATGACTTGATCATTTGTAAGCTGAATTGGCACGTACCTTTGAAAATCAATGTGTTGATGCAGACTAGTAGTACTATATATACTTTGTTTGTAACAAGGACAATTTATATGTTGCTTTATTTGCAGTCTATTTGGTATTTAAGGAAGAAATACCTATAGGAGTACTTAGATAGGACCGTCGCCTCTACTTTGACCATGATGTACATCCACCATGCTTTTATTTTATTTTGAAGGGAACAACAGAACTCTACTACGTAGTTCTTATCAATTTTGTAAAATGATGATTAGTACAAACAAGATGGCTGGTAGGGCCAACTCAGCAAAAAGTAAAAGAAAACTAGCTTCAATGATTTCATAAGCAATCTAGTCTACAAAGCATGTATCGACACGTCACATGTTGTGAACATTGGAGGACCTCGTTTTTCTCTCATGTCGTCTGATCATGAAACAGCTTTGTGTTTTGGTGCTTTGTGAGCAGTCCTATTTGGTGAGTGGGATGTCCTTTTCCATTTCCTCCGTGTCACCTATGTGCTTAACTTATTCTGCCGCGTGCGCCCATATATGTAGTGCTATACGCATGAATGTGTGTTCATTGTTCTTGATGGAGCATGGTGCCATAGCTGGACGAGTGGATTTCTTATTTTTGACAATTAGCAGGACCAACTTTCCCTCATTTCAAGAAAGTTATGTCCTTCCTTTTGACAATTGAAAAGTTGTTAGACAAAACCTCGAGCGACACACACACACCACATTATCATATTTTTGTTGCAAAAGGAAAAGTGCAATAATTTATATGAAAGTGAGATCATACACGTATGTTCCATTTGGAAGAAAATAAGCACACCCACTCATAGTGTGGAAAACACCTAAATTGCACTGGAGGTCATGCTTTTTTTTTAGTGCTCCAAGAGATGAAGGGAGAGGAAGACATCCAGGACTACCAGTGTACTAGCAAATTAGCACCGGAGACTGGAGTACATTGTATATGCATGTGCAGAAGAAATAGGAGCATTCACGACTGGCCTTATCCCGATAATGTGTGTTGTAGCCCGGTCTCCAGGCTGTTCTTATCTGTTTCAGGTAGAAACTTGATTTTATACATCTCAAGAAATTGTGTAAAACAATGTACAAGTGCGTATGTATATGCGTATAAATTCCCAGGAATATATATTTTCATGTGCGAGTACACAAGAAAGACAAATACATGTATAAATGTTGACCTTCCTTTTATTGGGACCAGGATTTTGTCTCTTTGCGTAGGCCACAAATCATGGTATTTTTAAGAAAATTTACATGCATGTAAAAAAAATATATGTGAATCCATGCAAATTATTATTAGTAAAAAAATCTAGTAATAAATAGCATTCTTCAATGTTTTCAAAATACGATGCTCCTTGAACTAGGTCTCTAATGGTGTGTTTGGTTTCAATCACCAAGTGGAATGGCATGGGTCGGACCCGTGACTGGCCCTCGTTCCAGCGTTTGGTACATAGCTGGAACAGGAACCAAGTCGTTCCCACCGAGCGAATATTCAGGCGATTTCCGGGACGCGCCGATACCTACAAATCGGAGGAATCACGTGGAACCAGCCAACGGGTTTGAGCGTGGCTTTGGTGCAAGAGGAAATAGTTGTAGATATTGTTGATGTCATTTTTGTTATGTTTTGTTAATGTACGTTGTCAAAATGAACTAAATCCATTTCCATGTATTGTCTGCAAACAAACACAGAAATATAATCGACTCATTCTAATGGAATGTAACCATGACATTCATTTCCACTTCGTTTCGCAACCAGACACACCCTAAAACACCGATATCGGTCTTGTCCTATTTTCTTCGTTGGAAAAGGGCCACGTATGATTTGTACAGTGAAATCTACCACCACAGGATCCGACCCTACTACTGGAGTATCCATTTGACCGCGTGATTGTTATTATTGTAAAACACACCTGTGCACACGTACGTGGATGGGCACTATCCAAGCACAGGAAAAGGATCCACCGGTGGGTGGGTGCGGGGTCAAGAAGAAGAAGAAGAAGAAGAGGAGGACAAGCGAGTGGCCCTCGTGCAACCTGATTTGATTGATTGTTATCAGATTAGCCAGCCTCATGTAACAGTACCTTGCTGCATACTCCAACAGGGGAACTGCATGCACGTACTGTGCAAAAAGCAACGGAAATATGGAAAGTGACCCATGCAATGCAAGAATCGCCCCCTCTCTCTCTCACAACGGGCCAATGATACGTACCACAAGTGGCAAAATTTCGTGCTTTGACCCTTTTTTGAAAGTTAATCAAGATCTGACCCTACTTTATACAAATTTCGGAATCTGATCCTTTTTCTTACCGCCATCGTCTCCGGCGATAGGCTAAGACAGCCTACCACCACAGTCAATGGCGATAGCAATTAGTCAACACTAAAACGGTGTTTGCTTGGTACAGAGGCCTACCGCCATAGCTGACGGCGGTAGCCCTACCTACCTTACCGCCTGACTTGGTGCCGGTAGCCTCCAAGCCACTATTCCAGCCAATCTTTTATTTTATTTTTGGTCGTGCATGCATGCAAGTGTGGCCGCATCGATCTGGGTCATAACCTCTCTGTCACTCTTTAAGCACTCTTGTGATTTGCAGCGCCCGCTGGACCGTGGCATACTTAGCAGAAGTATATCTCACGTTGGCATATTAGCACATATCATCTGCTTACATTGCATGATATCTTCTCTAGCGTAGCACGTGTGAGAACTGAAGGCATATACGCATGAATCATTTTTAACAACTTCTACGTAGTTTATACAGGTCTTTGATAATTTTGCTGGAAATAAACAAGTGTGTCGTATATTTGTTTGGAAAAACTATAATATAACTTATTATTGATAATACAAATCACCAGAAATCTGTTTCTAAGTGAAAAATATTTATTTATGTTTACTTATTTATTTCTTAGTGAAAAATATATTTTCGAATGAAAATAAGCAGGAGACTTGCGGATAAACGTGGAAGCCGAGAATCAGTTGTGTGGCAGACGCGCGCGGCGACTCTGGCAGCACCATCCGAGGAAACACTGATAAGCCCGTGCTGGTCGCGGTCACGGGGCGCTGACGAGCCCGTGATGGCCAGGGTTCAACCCTAGGTAGATCAGGGCCCCCCTCGTTGCCGCAGCAACTCGGGCATAGGTTTTCTCCTGCTGTGCGGTGGCGTAGAGTGCAGCGACGGCCGCCACTTCGTCCCTTGCGTCCTGCGCGTGCCTCCGGTCCTTCCTCTTCGCCGACTGCATCGCCCGCTCCTCGGGCGTCAACTTTTTCTTCTTGGGCGGATGCGGTCTTGCGGGGCGTGCGGGGCTTGCCTTTCGCAGAGGTGACGGAGGTGATGAGGTCGGACGAGGCGAGCCCGGCGGCGGCATCGAGGGTCAGCGTGTCGTCGTCCATGGCTAGGAGCACGAGAGGGCGAGGGGATTTTACGGAAGTGGAGGGAAATGCTGGTCGTTGTGCCACCGACTGGCGGACCAGGGGGAGAATCTGTTTACTGTCCGCGCCGACGCTAATGAGACTCAAATTTGGGCCGGCAATTGAGTCGGCAAGCGAACGAAAAGCGGACATGTGTCGGTTTGGATCGGCGCGCTGTGCCAATTTTTCTGTACACGATGACCCAAACGGATACGCGCCGATGAAATGGATTGGCGCGTTGGAGTTGCTCTTAGCAATTGTGATTATACCTTGCATGTTTATGGAGAATCATTGGCGTGTGTTGCAATTCACAAGACCGTGGGTCCCATTTCTCATCTGCACTATGCTAGATACTGCTCCTTCCTTTCCAAATTACTCGTCGTCGTTTTAGTTATGTATTACCTCTGTCCGGGTTTATTAGGCCCTCTCCCATTTTGGGCTAAAGTTTGACCAACAAATTTAACTGATAAAATGTAAATTATATGTCATAAAAATTATACCTTCGGAAAGCTCTTTGAAGTACAAATCCAACAATGTACTTTTTGTAGCATATATTCTATATTTTCTTAGTTATATCAATGGTCAAAATTTGACTCAAAATACTAGGGGACCTAATAAACCCGGACGGAGGTAGTAGTATGCACATGCATGTGTATTGAAGATACCACGGATGCATGCTTGCGTGCATGTACTGCCAATAAACAAAGAGGATCATGCATGTTGTATCAACCACAACGAGAGTGATTACACAATGGCATGGAGGCTACCGCCACCAAGTCTGGCGGGAGGGTAGCTAAGGTTACCGCCATCAGCTATGGCGGTAGGCCTCTGTACTTAGCAGACGTCGTTTTTACATTGATCAATTGCTGCCGCCATTGACTGTGGCGGTAGAGTGTCTTAGCCTATCGCCATGGACCCTGGCGGTAGCCAAAGAGTCAAATCCCGAAATTTTTATAAAATAGGGTCAGATTTTCATTAACTTTTAAAAAAAGATCAAACATGAAAATTAGCCACTACAAGTACGTGCGTGCGTGCGTTTGAGCGAGCGCAAGCGCGCGGATCAGGGAGGGAGGGAATGCAGATGTACATCGACTGATTGGCGCCGCTCCGGCCGAGTGTGTGCCTCGGCAGCACCAGATTTGCGCGGGACGAAGCCCAATGCACACTGGTGGCCGCTTGTGCTGAGCGAGAGTCAAGTGCTCAATAATATCCCTGCCACCATTGCTTTCCTGCTTGCCTGTGCACACGCGCGCGCGCGCGAGCACATCGCTTCCTACAGTACACTCCAACAGTGCCTGCGGCTACGGCAGAGCCCGCACGCGCACGCGCACGCACGGGCGGCAGCAGGCACAGCAGCACACCCAACAGTAGCCTGCAGGCCACACTAATGGTGTGGATCCAGCAGTGACTGCTCGCTTGTACTACTGCCGGTAAACGGAACAGTACCTGTTAGGCAGGACAATCCCGACCGGGATAGTTCGTTTCTGACACCGACCATACGGGCCTACATGGCATACCCTTCTTCTTCAACAACCTTTTCCCTCCTCTGTTTTTTTTAAGTCTTTCATCCTCTCTGCCTCTCTCTCGTGACAATGTTACTAGTCTCGGCCCATCGCCATTTTCCCGAACCAGCTCCCCTGTCCACGCGCGTCTATGTCCATTGTATTTGCTTGATATTTCAAGTATCGACCTTTGTTAAGTAAATTTATGTTTTGTCGGACCAAATTTGCTATTTTAAAATTATAAAATATTTATTATGTTTCAGATAATTTAAATTACTGAACACATTCTATTCATTATTTTAGATTTAAGATATTTCAGAGTAGTAATTTTTAAAATATCAATATTTCAAATAATTCAGATATTTTCTTCATTGTTTGATAATTGAATAATGTTTTTCAAAAATACGATTTTCAGATATTAATGAAAAATTATTCTACATTAAATGTTTTAGATATTATTCAAATATTCATTAATTTTAACAACCTTAAAAAACCAGGATTAAAAATGCTTCTGAATATGAAAAAATATTCACGAATGAAAATGTACATAACTTAGAAAAAACATGTTAATGAATTTAAAGTGTGTTCCCATATTTCAGATGACTCTCATAAAATTTAAAAATGTTCACGAGTTAAAAATGGTAAAGAAAAGAAATATAAAAGCAAACAATAGAAGAAAAGTTTAAAGAAAAAAAGAAAGAAAATCAATCATACCAAAAAGAAAAGAAAGAAAATCAAGAGAATAAAAGAAACAACATAACCTTCAAACCTATATTTGGACTGAATATAAGGGGTGACTGTCTGCCCGGGCGTACGAGGGACGTTTAAGTAGCCTGTCTGAATCGCATTTTTGTGGCCGGTCAATTTCCAGGCCATTCGCCCGGACGTTTGGGGCGTGTTTGGGACGCCCAACTGTAGATGCTCCAATATGGGGTGCCATTCATACTCCTTATCTTGCTCCTACATATGGAGATTACTACCAGACCGATGAGCTGGTGATACAAAGCTTAATTGCCACCTTTTGAAATCAATGCGTCGATGGATACTCCTTGATAGGTTGCTTTATTTGCAATATATTTGGTATTTATGGATGAAATGCCTGTTCCATTTCGATAGGAATGGCGCCCCAACCTTGACACCGATAGGAGTACCCTCCTTCGCTTGTCGTGCATATATATACAATGGTTAGACGTGGCACAATAAGAACGCGACACATGTCACCCATATTTTGATCCACTTCACAGCTTAAAATGACAAATTTGCGTCTATCAGCACGTCACTTTTGTGAACACCGGAGGATCTGTTCCTTTTACCCTGTCATTGGATCTTTGAACAGCTTTGTTTTTGGTCCTTTTTGCCGGCACTACGTGGCGAGTGGGATATCCATTTTCATTTTCTCCGTGCTGCCTATGTTTTAATATTCTGCTACGTGCTATCAGCTCTACTAGTGCTCTAGGCACCTGACCCTCGAGCATGCATTTGTGTTCAAAGACCCAACGGTGCCATGGCTTAAATTTGACAATAAGGCCAACTTTTCCTCATTTCAAGAAAGTTCACGGCTGCCTTTTTGACAATGGAAGCGTTCTTAGAGCATCTCCAACAGCCGCGCAAAAAGGCGCGCGCGCGCTAAATGTCAGTTTTACCGCGCGCGGTGCGGAAAGGCGCGCTCCAGCGGCGGCGGGAAAACCGCGCGCGCGCGCGCGAAATGGC
Source organism: Aegilops sharonensis (assembly GCA_904067115.1). Taxonomy (NCBI): domain Eukaryota; kingdom Viridiplantae; phylum Streptophyta; class Magnoliopsida; order Poales; family Poaceae; genus Aegilops; species Aegilops sharonensis. The sequence continues at coordinate 7,787,730 of LR880967.1, forward strand.
GGCCTCTCGCGCGCCATTTTTGCGGCGCCGCCTCCGCGCGCCTATAAAAAGGCAGCGCGCGCGCTCCCTCGCGCCACCGCTCCGCGCGCGCTCTCTCTCTCCCTCTGCCTCTCGCGCCGCCGCCGCCCCAGCGCTCCGCCGCCGCTCCAGCGCGCCGCCCCCCGACGCGCCACCATGCCGCCGCGCCGCCGTTCTGCGTCGGGCTACCGCGGCGTCCGCCAGCGCCCCCACGGCGGCTTCTACGCCGAGATACGCTCCGGCGATCTACGGCTTAGCCTCGGGACGTACGACACGGCGCACGAGGCCGCCCGCGCCTTCGACGCGGCGGCGTGGCGCCTAGGTAGGCCGCGCCGCCAAATGAATTTCCAGGACGTCCAGACGCTCCANCAACAGCCGCGCAAAAAGGCGCGCGCGCGCTAAATGTCAGTTTTACCGCGCGCGGTGCGGAAAGGCGCGCTCCAGCGGCGGCGGGAAAACCGCGCGCGCGGGAACCGCTTGCGCGCGCGCGCGAAATGGCGGCCTCTCGCGCGCCATTTTTGCGGCGCCGCCTCCCGCGCGCCTATAAAAAGGCAGCGCGCGCGCTCCCTCGCGCCACCGCTCCGCGCGCGCTCTCTCTCTCCCTCTGCCTCTCGCGCCGCCGCCGCCCCAGCGCTCCGCCGCCGCTCCAGCGCGCCGCCCCCCGACGCGCCACCATGCCGCCGCGCCGCCGTTCTGCGTCGGGCTACCGCGGCGTCCGCCAGCGCCCCCACGGCGGCTTCTACGCCGAGATACGCTCCGGCGATCTACGGCTTAGCCTCGGGACGTACGACACGGCGCACGAGGCCGCCCGCGCCTTCGACGCGGCGGCGTGGCGCCTAGGTAGGCCGCGCCGCCAAATGAATTTCCAGGACGCCCAGACGCTCCAGCAGGCGTTAGACCTCGCCCCGCCGCCTCGTCTGAACTCCGCACAAGATCGTGCGGAGCACAATGCGCTGCAGCGCCGCCTCCTCGTCGCCCAGGAGGACGAGCGGGTCATGGCGGAGTGGCGCCGGTGCCACCCGGAGGACGTCGCTTACGAGCAGCAGTACTGGGCACGTCGCCGCGAGGAGGACACGCGCCGGCGCCGCGAGGAGCGTTTGGATAGGCGTTGTCGGAAGGCGTTGGCGTGTGCGCAGGCCGACCTCGTCAATGCAGGCGGGAGGTCCTTCTTCACTGAAGAAGATGAGCGTTGGTTGGACTGCTGGCTGTCGACCTCTGACGACACCAACGACGACGACGATGGTGCAGATGACTGGAGCGACTGGGATTGGTTTTTTTATATGTTTTCGAACTATATAGTGCCGAATATCTATCTATGTTTTCGAACTACCTATCTAGTTGCAATATAAACTTTGTATCCTTTTTATTTGAATGCAATCTATGTTTAAAAAAATATTGTGCGCGCTGCATTTTTGGGCACTGCTGGAGCGGCGCGCGCGCGCTGCATTATAGCGCGGCTGTTGGAGCCAGCGCCTCCCCCCGCGCAAAACGAGCCGAAGCGCGCGCGGCAAATGCATTTTTTGGGCGCGGCGCGTAGCGCGGCTGTTGAAGATGCTCTTAGACAGACCTCGAACGGCATGCACTATATATTATCATCCTATCATCACAAAAGGGAGCACTCTTGCGAAGCCAGATGACATATGATCCATAGCATTGTTGGAGATACATGTTTACATTAGGAGTAACCGGCCAATTGTTACCCACTCGATCGATCTCATCGTGAAACTAGCCACAACACGTACGCATGTGCGCATCGATGGGTATACAGCAAAAGTAGAGGTGGGACCGTTGAGAGAAAGACGTGAGAAGAGGACAGGCTAAAGGCGCTCGTGTAACTCTGATTTGATTGATTGGCCAACCAACTACATGTAGTACCCTAGATTCATGTTCTCCATCCAACACGAATATGAAAAGCAGCAGAAATGTGTACTTGTAAGTACCTTCTTGTGCAACTCTATCATCAACATAAGAATCACCTCCGAACGAATGGTAGAAATTAGAAATACTTTTTGGATACATCTGTTTGAACGACGAGTAATTTCGTATTGAGAAGATCGAGTGAGGCGAAACATTCCCCGCTGCCTGCGCATGTGATATTATTCTATCTTTCCTGCTGCTTGATTGATAATATGGCCGCGCACGGCTGGGTCGGATAGATATGGATATGGATATGCACGCGCACGCGCATGCGCACGAGCGATGCCGACGCCGACGCGCTGCAGCTTGCTGACCTGTGCGCAACAAATGCCCATCCATGAATGTGCCGCACGCGCGCACGTCGCCGTCTCGACGATCGTTGATCGGCAAGGAAGGAAGTTTCCTGCTTGGCGCCGATCGGTCCATCCCTCTGCAAGGAAGAAAGGGCCACACCATATACGTACGGAAATAAATGGATATTATGGAGTAATGAGCGTCCATGCATGGACCATGCCCACCACCTACCTTACCTATAGCTTAGGCCTTAGGTCGTCCATGCGTGCCTTTGGCCCCAGCACAGCACACCGAGCTAGTATAGCATAAGCCATAGCTAGCCAGCCGGTGCAAATGTCAAACAGTACAACGCCACACACACTATGCATCTGCGCTGTTCGACTTCTCTTGTGCTTTCGGGTACGTACTATTGCTGCCGCGTGAACCGAACCCAGCCGATCCATCCACCCATCACCTGCTTGCCGGTTGCCGCCTACATTGCTACCAACACATCCACCTCCCAGATATACATGGCATATTTGGTGGCCATGCACACTTTGCCATACTTTTGTGCCATAAATATGCCAAATTGAGGCAAACGTTTGGTTGCAGCCACAGTGATGGCATGCAGGGGGGAACCCTAGCGCCGCCAAGCCCTCGGCTCTCTCTCCCACCTCTCCTGCCCGCCGCCGAGCAAAGCCCGGTTGGCGTCGGCAGCGGCGGGATCTCTCCTTCCCGCAGCGGCCGGACCTAGCGCGGGTGGCGTTCCGCTGCAGTTGGCGGTGCCTTGGCGACGGGGCGCGCCGGCGCGGCGAGGGCTAGGGGGGCGACGACAGGAGTTGCTTCCCCTGGTGGTCGCGTGGGGGGACGTTCGGGGCGCGCCTATGGTGGTCGTGGTCGATCTATTTCAGATCTGACCGGCGGTGCCTCGGGCGGCGGCCTCGATCGGTGGCGCGTGGTGCGGCCTGCCTGGTGGGCGGCACCCGCGGGTGCAGATGGGGGGCCTTCCACGGCTGCGTGGGCGGCGTGGACGCGGCGGCGCTACAGCAGCTCCTCGATGGCCGCCCGGAGTTTCATGGGAGGCGTCATCTCCGACTCGATCTACTCCGGTTCATGCTGGCTACGGTAGCGACTACGGTCGACGCCAATACTGCCTGGATGGATCTGGCGGGTGGGCATGGATCCGCGGAAAACTCCAGGCCGGCGTGGCGGCCACACCAAAGTCGACGCCCTCGGCACCGATTACCTTCCTGGAGGCTTCGGTGTGGAACTTATGCCCCCCACCTCTGCCATGAGCGCATGCGAAAGCCTCTGTTCCTTTGTTTGGGTGACGATGACACTTTGGTGTCGTGTTCCTTTCTGAAGGCGTCGGCCGAGGACTGCTCAGGGTGGTGGAGTTGCTGGTAGTTCGGAGTCGACGCGAGATGGAATGTAGGTGGAGCGGTGTGGCATCAACAGTATCATCGACGATGGGTCTCGGCGGCATGGCGCGGTGGAGTCTCGGCGTCCGATGCGCGGGGATAGACTCGCGCAGGAGGAGGAATCTGTCTGGCGTCGACGGTAGCTAGACCGTGCAAGGTAGATGCAACAGTACAGCTCTGAAGATGGATTGGTGGCAGGTGGCTGCGGCGGCCTCATACCCGGCAGGCGTCCTGGTTGAGGAGTGCGCCGGACTGGTAGGTTCCCCATACCCGGCAGGTGTCCTGTTTGGGACCTCAGGTCTTAGATGTTTAGGTTTGGCTGCGATGCCTGTTTGGTATTAGGCCCAGACTATTAGCGCCCCTTCGTCGAGTGGATAGGTACGGTGTAGCAACAGTTGTTGCTTAGACGGTGGCTTTAGTCTTGCTGTTGTATGACTTTGTAAGGTCTTGTGAGAATAATTAATAAAGTGTTGTATGCATCGCCCAGATGCAGAGGCCGGAGGTCATCCTCCTTTTCTAGAAAAACAGTGATGGCATACCACACTTTTTTAGTTACATACTGCACTTGTCATAGACTCAGTTGCTAGCCAACTTTTGCCACAAGTGTGGTGATCAATTTGGCCAGCACAAAAGCTGTGGCAAAATATGGATGGCAACCAAACATGCCCACAGTGTTAACAGTCTTTCGCCCCATGATGGATACCTCGAGCTTGAACATCCACAACGGGTTTCTGTTAATACTCCAACTCGCTCCTTCCCCTCCCCCTCTCCTTTAGTCCAGTTGCTTTCAGTATTCTGAGGTTGAACTCTGTACTGGATATTTCCTTCAAGAAATTATTATTAATGAAAAAGGGTGTGAGCCCACCTCCACCTCCGTAGGACGTCGAACTGTGCTGCCCACACGCGCACGCGTGGGCGGTGTCAGCAGCAGCGGCCAGAGCCAGCCCAGAGCAGCGGCAGAGGCAGAGTAATTGTGCAAGCAGCAACAACTCAATCGTACACACAACACACGTATGATCCAACCAGCACTGCACCGTGCAAGGAATGGGCGTGGCTGTGCCGTATCGATCGTACGTACCAATTAATCCAGCGATCGACTCGACATCTGGCCAACCAGTTTGACCCACCGGGACAACAGGGATTCATCAATTATACGTACCACCAGCTTTTTAAGTCGCGTCACGTAGGGATTCATCAACAGGGAGCCCCAAACCAATCATACGTAGGGTTAAGTCGAGATCAATTTGCTAATCAATCGTTCGGAAAATGACGTGGTGCTAGCATGCAGCAGCACAGTACGTAGTAGTAGTCGTAGTAGCATCATGGCCGCTCAAAGTTTTCGAGGGTGAGGGGCAGGGGGAAACGGAGAGGACATAGTACTAGTACTAGTACTGGAAACAGATTCAAGCCTCTGCAGCAGCTGACCATCACATCTTGATTTACTAGCCGTAACTTTGTGAGTGAAAAAAAAAACGGTTTTGACACTTGTAGTACAGTACGCCAGTGGTCAATAATTTGAGAGAGAGAGAGAGAGGGAAAGGACAGAGGACAGAGGGTGCACGAGTGGGTATGCAGGGCAGGAGATCTGGCCACTGAAACCAGCCCCGCATGCGGTAGGGCCCAACGTGATTGTATAGACGTACTACAATACTTCCTCCGTAAACTAATATAAGAACGTTTAGATCACTACTTTACAGAGGGAGTACATGCTGCCGCCTATACGGTCACACCACATGCACCCAGCAGCAGCAGCAGTAGGTACCATATACCCCCCTTGGCCCATTCATGTCATCCATCTACCATCATCCCAACCCAATAATCCAAAAGGATCTTCATCATCTTCACCTCCTAAGCAAAGGCACGCGACTCCAGTGCATTATTAGCCAGTTAAATCACAGATCCAAGCATGACTAACCTCACAACAGCGTGACACAGCCCACATAATCATTTGCATGCATGTGAACTGCCGGGCCATCTGTGACAGCAAACTAATTTTTTTACAACAAATATGCCCTCCATCGCCTTTAATTACGTGTCCGCTCTTGATCCAAGCACTGCCCGCCCTGGACTATAGAGTAAAAATGGTCCAATACGAACCACCCAGTGTGTTTGCCACCACAAAGGCAACCTCCCTCGCTCTAATTTTATTTCAGCAAGTCACTTTAACCAACACCGTCCCGGGCACACATGATACACGAAATCACCAACTACAAATCTCTTTTCTGCCTAGCTAGCACTGTGCATGATTAATCAGTGGGCGGACACACGCATGTATCTTGCACATGGCGCCCATGCAATGCAACGCAACAACTCCCTCTGTGCAATAGGATCGCATCGACGCACTGCTCGCAGCAAATCTCCAACCAAGATCAGCAACAAACAATTTTCTTTTCCGTTGAGAGTTTTTTTTACTAGAGGATGGCTGATCACCTGTATATACAATCCCGGATAATTATGCTAAAAAAAGAAAAGAAAAACTCTCACACGGAGCTCATCTAAAACGCTATGTGTAATATTCGATCTTAGCCGTCCATTGATCAAGGGCAAAAACTTGGCCATAATATTTCTTGTATATCAAATATAAATAAATGTAAAATATTACGGTTTCAATAAATTTCCCCATAGTACTAGGTGAGTACTTTGGTTTTGAACCAAATGTTAAGGCGTCCTTTGGTTTGGAGGAGTTTTGTAGGAATTATATAGGATATGATTTCTATAGGAATAATTTCTTTAGTGTCCTTTAGTTTGTAGGAATAGAATCATATTCCTATGGAATAATTCTTCCTATCTACCACATTTCAAAATAAAAATAAATATTATCCTAGACCCAATGAAAAAAAAATCCTATCATGTGAACTAAAGGGCATCTCTTTTCCTATTTATATTCATAGGATATGAAATGCATAGCATCTCGTTTCCTACAAGTTTCCTAGTCCTATGGTATTTCTGTTCTGTGAACCAAAGAAGGTCTGAAAAGTCCCCAGAACTTACCAGCATTTCACATGTTAAATGAATATGGAAAGTACACTAAAAAAGACATATTTATCAATAATTCAAATAGACTAACTATTATTTTTTTGCGTGTAGGCCTAATCCCTGTTCAAGAATTCATCGGATTATAACCAGTTAACTTGTTGATTAATCTTCACTTGTAGAGTCACCGAGAGACTGATAAACTGATAAATCAGCCAATTAATTGATTAATTGGCCGATTAACCCGATTAATCCACTACTCGCCAGCCAACGGAGCAGCTACCAGTTAATGATTTACCCAACATTGGGCCTAAGA
>LR880967.1:7795124-7806542 GCA_904067115.1 Aegilops sharonensis
AAGTCTTTTTCCTCCTGCATCCACCGGCAGCGATGTCGCCTCTGGGCTTCCGCATTGATGGAACAAACCTTTTTTTTAGCCTAGTAGCTTGTAGAAGTAGCGGCCAGGAATTCGTTGATGTAGACTATGAGATGCCACGAGCGTGATATGAGAAGTAAATCGCTGCCTCGAAGAAGAAAGTGGCGAGAAAGGCTTGTAGAAACCCAGAAGACCACAAAAGCCGACTAAATTAAGACAGATCGACCGAATATGTATACCGAGAGGATGCCGGATGATCCATCATAACACAACTTCACACACCCTCCGCCTACGAACAAACACACGAACATAATGGGGAGAATATTATTCGTACAAAAGGATGCAGATGTCTCGCCTCCCTAACCTAGATGCTAAGACCCGTTAACGCCCAGGGTCATGTCGCGGAGGCCACTTCTCGGACGATCAAGCTAGGTCAGAAAATAGCTTTCTTGGAGCATCCTTTTTTTTATGACTTCCACGGATTTCATTTCATGATAAATTTTTGCATGCACATTTTTCGAAAATTGCCATAATTTTATATTATTTTTCAATATTTTCTGATTTTACTGTTCATCAGGGAGCATTTGAGCTCGGGAGCCGATACTTCGCAACCTGATATAGGTATATAGAAGTTCCCAATCATCCTTGCCATGTTTTCACAGGGCAACCTTGAGTCAAAGAAATGATAGTAAATACAGTAGTATTATATATACGTGTAATGGATGGTTAAATTAATTTACGAGCGGTTGAAAATTTAACAAAAATCATGCCACGGCTTTGCCCCACGAAATCAAAGGAGTGGGAGTAGCATGTGTGTGTACTAAAACCAAAACAAGCACACACATGGGGAGCAGCATCTCGGCAGGATACCACCTTTTTGACCGGATGGCCGCAAACCAACACCCGCACGGACGGCGCGGCGCCGATTTCGAGAGGCCAAGCGTGCGCCTCCTAGCCTAGCCGCAGGCCTACACTATTTTGTTGTCTTGTAGTACTACTGGCAGTAGAAATTTTTTTCTCTGGTTGTGGTCGGCGTGGATGCCATCTGACGATCTGACCCTCGTCTTGATCGGATCCTCCGTCCGTGGTCAAAGACCTCGCCTTGGAATGGGGACCCTCGTCGGAAAAAGAAGAGTAATTCTCACAAGGGGTGGATGGATGGATAATTAGGCAGAGCCAGAGGAATCCTCCTCCTCCCCTTCCCCTATATAAATAAAAGGGGCATCCTCCTCTGCCTAACTCCTCCTGTACACAAGCAAAGCAAGCAAGAGAGAGCAACACTTGTTGCCACCAGCTCTGCTTGCCTATAGAACTAAAGCAGAGCATCCAAGAGGCAGAGGAGACGGAGGCCGAGGCAGAGAAGAAGATGGCGCTTCTACTGGTGCTGCTTGGTGTTGTGGTCGGCGTGGTGCTGGTGAGCAGCATGCTGCTGCGGTGGAACGAGGTGAGGTACGGCAACGGCCGGAGGAAGGAGGGCGGGTGCTTGCCGCCGGGGACAATGGGGTGGCCGCTGTTCGGCGAGACCTCCGAGTTCCTCAAGCAGGGGCCGTCCTTCATGAAGCAGAGGAGCATCAGGTACGTACGTCCGTCCGCCCGCATGGTCGACCATGAGATGTTGATGCATTCTTGCTTGCTTGCTTCTTCTTCTTCCTCTTCCTCGGATTACTGCTCATAGATGTTGAGGAGAGAGGGAACTGAACTGGAGATGGATGGATGCATGCTACTGGTCCAATAACAGAGACCACTCACTCTGTTCTCGCCGCTCTGGCTTGGGCAGCAGTAACAAAAGTGCAGTGTTATTACTTGCAGTTTCTTGTAAATTTCTAAATCCGCACAGCCTTCTTTTTAAAGAGATTTATATACTCGTAGTAGTAATTATATTACTCCTAAAAGTTACTCCTGCCTGCCTCAATGAATCCATGATGAGCTACGGAAATGTGCCGGTTTGGCAGCTGCTTTCCGGTCGTGCAAAGTGATGGGGAGAGCTGTGCCCCCCAAAAGCTCACATAATAACACACCTCATCACTGCTCCAGCTCCCAAAGTGCGTACCATTTGTAAATTATGATACTACAGATCATCAAAAGAGAAACTTCCCCATCATGCCCTCTGCTGTTTTTCCAGAAAGAAAACTGAAATATTACTGCTCGTGCATAATCATAGTGAAGAAGACTAGAAGAACAGATAATCTTAGCATAATCATAGTGTACTATGTTGGGATTCGCCTACAGGATCGATCACATCAAATCACGACGAACACGCACACGCATCTGTTTGAAACTAGCATAAGCGTATTTGAAACTATGAGGAATTAACATGTGTGCGCGCTGCTGCAGGTACGGGCGGCTGTTCCGGACGCACATCCTGGGATGCCCCACGGTGGTGTCCATGGACCCGGAGCTCAACCGCCGGATGCTGCTCCAGGGCGAGGCCGGCGGCCTGGTCCCCGGCTACCCGCAGTCCATGCTCGACATCCTCGGCCGCAACAACATCGCCGCCGTGCACGGCCCGCTCCACCGCCTCATGCGCGGCGCCATGCTCGGCCTCGTCCGCCCCGCCGCGCTCCGGCAAAGCCTCCTCCCCAAGATCGACGCCTTCATGCGCGACCACCTCAGCGGATGGGCCGGCAGCGTCGTCGACGTCCAGGCCAAGACCAAGGAGGTATAACACACTGTCTTCAAATCCCCTGACTACGCAGCCCACCCGTACATGTAGAGTTGGGTGGCATGTCGGAGTACCTTAATGCCAACAGCTACTACCACAATGATGCAGAGGCTGGGGGTTTAAACCTCTTTTTCGACAAAACCTTTACGTCCTTATTCAGTCCCCTAATCTGCTCATTTCTGAAAAATCGGGCCATTCAGTTCCACAACATCGAGTGGACTGAAAAGCATAATGTCCAAACATTTCCATCAAAATTTCCGAAATTTGTCACCAACATCAAATAGAGCAGAGAGATAAAATAGCCTTGTTTTATACTCCCTCCGTTCCTAAATATAAGTCTTTGGAGTGATTCCACTATGGACCACATACGAAGCAAAATGAGTGAATCTATACTTAACTATATACATCCGTATGTGGTTCATAGTAGAATCTCTACAAAGACTTATATTTAGAAACGGAGGGAGTAGACAGCATCACTCTGCCCATTCCAAAGTGGTTGTTGCAGAATTTCATACTAGTAGAGTAGTATCACATTTCGGGACACCATCATCACCGGTTTGCCGCTTTTGTGGTTGTTGCAGAGTTTCATAGAAGCATCTCATCCCCTTGCATGGGCATGGCATCAACATACCACAGAATCTTATGTCCTCATATCATATATCTAACTGACTTTCCCTTTCAGATGGCCTTGCTGTCTGCACTGAGGCAGATCGCCGGCATCACCGCCGGCCCGCTCTCCGATGCCCTCAAGACGGAGCTGTACACGCTTGTGCTCGGCACCATCTCCTTGCCCATCAACATTCCGGGGACCAGCTACTACCAAGGCTTCCAGGCAAGGACGAAGCTTGTGTCCATGCTGGAGCAGATGATCGCGGAGCGGCGGTCATCTGGTCAAGCTCACGATGACATGCTGGATGCTCTCTTGAGAAGCGGCGATGACGGGACCAGGGAGAAGCTCAGCGACGAGCAGATCATTGACTTGCTCATCGCCCTCATCTACTCTGGTTATGAGACCATGTCGACCACTTCGATGATGGCCGTCAAGTACCTATCGGACCATCCGCGGGCCCTCGAAGAACTCAGGGTGTGTACACATAGTCTGCAAGTAAATTTTGGTTCCATAGAAAAGATCATGTGCTTGTACAGATTACTGATGATCTTTTTACTTTTGAATGCAGAGAGAGCATCTGGATATCATGAAGGGGAAATCGCCAGAGGAAGCCATCAGCTATGAAGATTTCAAGTCCATGGCCTTCACTCGAGCTGTAAGTTTGGGATGAAACAATGATATTTTTTTTTGAAATCAAAGCAGGAGTTTAATATGAGCATGATCATGATGAACTGATGGATACTTATATGCAGGTCATTTTTGAGACGCTAAGATTAGCCACGGTCGTGAATGGGCTTCTGAGGAAAACTACTCAGGATGTAGAACTGAATGGTGAGATATGCTCTGAAATTACTCTGCTGCTCAGCTGCTGTGGCAATTCCTTGGCAAATATTAGATCAGCTCTAATGCAATATATCATCGATTTCGTGTAGGGTATGTCATTCCAAAAGGTTGGAGAATCTATGTATACACAAGGGAGATAAACTATGATCCGCTCATGTATCCTGACCCAATGACCTTCAATCCATGGAGATGGCTGGTAAGTAAAAGAGTGAACAATTCTTAATTACCAGTGAAACATCATACCACCAAAGCAGAGGAAATTCTGATCTTTTGTTACCTGCTAAAATTATACAGGAGAAGAACATGGAATCGCACCCGCACTTCATGTTGTTCGGGGGAGGCGGCCGGATGTGCCCCGGGAAAGAGGTGGGCACGGCGGAGATCGCGACTTTCCTCCACTGCTTCGTGACCCGATATAGGTGTGTTCCACGGAGGTCCAATTGCTAAGGAAACAGCTCCAGCATTATTGTTGTTAACTGACAACAGATACTTGGCATTGGTTTTGATGTTGCAGATGGGAGGAAGAAGGCAAGAACACGATCTTGAAATTCCCCCGTGTAGAAGCTCCAAACGGGCTGCATATCCGAGTTCAAGATTACTGATCTCTTGCGACATACATTTTGCAGAGTTTAGATAGATAGAACCTAGACGGAGCCGATGACATGAAAATATTAGATCAGCCTTGTAAGAAATAGGAAGCATAGCCACATAGGGATAGAGTAGGTATTACATATTTGCTAGGTAATTGATGCAGAAGGAAGGCCACAAGATGCACCTGGTGTGATGAGTGAATTCCTGAGCCAAAAAAGGGGAATCATCATCTGGCTGCCTTGTATGATGCAGAATTTACATTTTAATCATAGTCATTTCCCAAAAAATGCAGAATTTACATACAATGTAAAACATTATGGTTTCAATTTTTTCCATGGTATTATGTGAGTACTTCTGTGTTGAACCGAAGGTTGAAAAGTGCCAAGAACGTACCAGCATTTTACATGTTACACGAATATGGAGTGTACCCTAAAAAAGACATATCTATCAATTATTAAAATGAATTAGCTGTTATTTTTTTCTTTTGCGAGAAGGCCTAAGACTATATATTAAGTAGCACATGTCCTTAAAAACCCACCTATACAGAAAAAATAAATTACATTCGCATTGTTGGGGGAGTCAAAGTATTTTCCCTCCTACATCCACCGACAGCTATGCCGCCATTGGGCTTCCACCTGGACGGAGCAAACCATTTTTAGCCCAATTGCTTGTAGAAGTAGCGGCCACAAAGTTGTTGATGTAGACCCGGAGAGGCAGCAAGCGCGATCTGAGAAGCAAATCATCGCCTTGAAGAAGAAAACGAGAAGGGCTTGTAGAAACCCTAAAGACCACGATAGCCGAGCGTATCATGACGGGTCTACTGGAGATATAAACCGTCAGGATCCCGGATGACCCATCATAACCCAACTCCACGCACCCTCCGCCTACGATTAACACACCAACGGAATGAGGAGAACATTATTCTTTTTTTTACCATGCAAGGAGAACATTATTCTTACAGAAGGATGGAGACGTCTCGCCTCCCTAATCAAGATCATAAGAACCATCGAGACCTAGGGTCCCGTTGTGAAGGCCACTACTCCGATGACCAAGCAAGGCTGGGTCACACCAAATGTAGCCAGCACACCGAAGCTACGCCGCCAACCCGGGCCAGTCGCCACCAAGGCACCAATGCATGTACACCAACGTGCGAAGCAGCCACGAGAGCACCACATCTTGGAAGGACCTCCCCGGGCTCCCCGCCACCACCGCCACCGTCCACCCACAGCGAGACGCGCAAAAACACAAATTAATCAGCAATTAGCAGTATGCACGATACAGATCGAAAGTCTTGATATGATCTCGAGCTCAAATGAGCTCAGGATGAATAGTGAAATCCATTTTAAAAAAATCAAATATGAATTGTTTTTGTGCCAAACTTTGACAAATGTTTTTTCATCATGAGATGACACCAAGGACGTCATGGCACAAAAACTAGCACTGCAAAATGCTTTAAAAATAGCTTTTTTGGAGCATCTATTTTTTCATGTCTTCCATGGATTTCATTTCATGATAAACATTTCCAATCACACAAAATATTTCTCAAAATTTACCACATTTTTTTCTTACAATTTTTAAATAATATTTTGATTTAACTGTATGTCAGAGGGCATTTGAGCTCCGGAGCCGATAGCCTGCATCCTGATATTGTTCCCAATCATCCCTTTTGCATCCGTATTTTCACAAAGGGCAACCTTCAGTCAAAAAGATGATACTAGTATAATGCACATGTAATCAACTGTTAAACTAATTTACGAGCGTTCGGAAATTTTACAAAAAATTATGCCACAGCTCTAATTTGCCCCGCCAAATCAAGGAGTAGGAGTAGCATGCGTGTGTGGCAAAGGTAAAATCCAAACAAGCACACGTCCACACATGGGGAGCAGCATCTCGGCAGGATACCAGCTTTTTGACCGGATGGCCGCAAACCAACACGCGCACGGACGGCGCGACGCCGATTTCGAGGCCGAGCATGCGCCTCCTAGCCTAGCCCCAGGCCTACAGTTTTTTGTTGCCTTGTGTAGTAAAATTTTCTCTCGTAGTGATGCCATCTGAGGCCAACTCCAATCGCACGCACCCAAATCGTCCGCCCGCGTCCGTTTGAAGATAAACAGACACAAACCGTGACAGATAAATTTTTGATTTCGGTCTGCTTTTGACCCATTTCCGGTCCAAATTTGGACCGCGTTGGCGGCCAAATGGAGAACGCGTGGACGGGCGGGACGTGTGCCCTTGTCCTCCCCTGGCCCGCCCGTCGGAGACACAACCCCATTTCTTCCTCCTCTTTCGTCGCTCCGCCCTCGGCTCCTCGTCGTCGCTGCCGTCACGCCCGTCACCACCTTGCTTTGCCCGTCGATGGAGCAACCCCTTTTTTTCCACCCCAGTCGTCGCTCCGCCCTCTGTCCACGGTCGTCCACCTTGCTGTGAACCAACGGCCTCGACATGCCCTTTTCGGCCGCGTCTGCACCACGCCCACAAGGTGTTCGACACTTTGCTTGCAAGGTACTTCTTTCACAACTTCATTTGTTCATCGGATGATTCGTCCTCAAATGATGAGGACATGATGGTGGCAGCATTGGTCGTCCATGACCACATCAGTAGGATGCGGCCTCGGTTCAGGGGATCAATCCCCGGCCATGCCCCGGCCTTGAACCGCAATAGGGAGAAAGGGCACCACCTCCTCTATTTCGATTACTTTGAGAGAACCGCCCTCTACAAACCGCATCAATTTCATCGCCACTTCCGAATGAGGAGGCATGTGTTCAATCGTATTCGGGAAGGAGTGGTTGCATATGACCCATACTTTGAATGCAAAGAGGACGCCCTTAGCAAGCGTGGCTTCTCTTCTTATCAGAAATGCACTGCGGCTGTTCGCATGCTTGGATATGGAATTCCCGGTGATTCTGTGGATGAGTATGTGCGTATGAGTGCTTCCACATGTCTCCTCTCAATGTATAGTTTCTGCAAGGCCGTGGAGGTAGTGTTCAGTCCTGAATACCTGAGAGAACCAATTTCCGCTAATACAGAGTGGTTGTTGACGATTAATGCCGAGAGAGGCTTTTCGGGCATGCTTGGTAGTATCGATTGTATGCACCGGAAGTGGAAGAACTGTCCATTTGCTTGGCAGGGGCAGTACAAGGGACATGTGAAATGTGCCACTCTTATGCTTGAAGTTGTGGCTTCACAAGATCTCTGGATATAACATTCTTTCTTCGGCATGGCTGGTTTCACAATGATATTATATATTAGTGCTATTCGACATTCTCTAGTGTTAGCAAGGCTTGCAGAAGGCCACTGCCCGGAGGTCAACTTTGATACCAATGGCCACCATTACAACAAGGGATATTATCTAGCTGATGGTATCTATCCCTAATGGTCCACTCTTGTGAAGACCATACCCAACCCGTAAGGAGAGAAGAGATAGAGGTTTGCCCAAATGCAGAGGAGTGCTAGGAAAGATGTGGAGCGTGCATTTGATGTGGTTCAGTCTTGATTTGGTATTGTTCGAAACCCTGCATTGACATGGAGCACTCGTAAGCTTTGGGAGGTGATGACTGCTTGTGTGATCATGCACAACATGATCGTTGAGGATAAGCGTGATGACAATATCTACGACCAAGGCTTTGATTTCCAGGGTGAGAATGTTGAGCCTGAGCACCCACCTCCTGCAACCTTTCAATAGTTTGTCCAATTTCATTGTGAGTTGCATGATTGGAACACTCATACATTACTGCAAGATGGCTTGGTTGATCACATTGGAAATCAATAGATCTATCGGTTTAATCTCTTTTCATGTGCACAAATTTTAATTGGATTGTAATAAGAGACTATTTTGAACATATGTTTGATTTAAATTATTTTTGCTATGCTTCATTTTGTTGTACTTGGCCTTCGGTGGATGAGATGGGGCCGAAGATGCGGTTGCGTGTTGGGCGCCCAGCCGGCGCAAACCCAAATCCGGTGCGGACACGACCCCATTGTCATCCCCAAACGGACGGAATCCGGACAAAACGGACGTCCATTTGGGGCCTTGCGGTGAAGTTGGCCTGACGATCTGACCCTCGTCTTGATCCCATCCACCCTCCCTCCATGGTCTCTATTCAATTACAACGTTCGACTTTTTTTCTCCACAAGTCAACATGCTTAAGTTTTTCCTATGTAAGTTTGCATGTACCATTTGGATGTGATAATGAACACATCTATTTTTTCTCTTCATATTTTTGCATATTTGTAAATTTTATTTTTGGCACGCAAGGGCATGTGCTAACTAGAGCCAAAATGAATTTCCGGAATTCCCCCAACTTCATATCGTCATCGGATGAAAGTGTGGAGCTGAAAAACATCCTCACGAACGATGTTAGGGAGACTTTTACTGAAAAGTGATACTCGAGGACACATATTTACTGACATTAGTCAGAATTAAATATAAGAAGTGTTAAAAAGGACTAAGTGCTATTCCAAAAATTTATCGCCCGTTGCAACGCACATAGTCTAAATATTCAAACAGATAACACACGGGCACCAACAGATAGAAGGGACAATGCAAGCATGATCGAGGGTTTCCCCACCACTAAATCTAAAAAAAAGATCCCCGCAAAAAAATCTTAAAAAAAAGATCGAGGGTTTCCCCACATCGCCGCCACTCACGTTTCCTCTTCTCTGTTCAATCTAGGGCCCATCGCGCAGAAAAGAATTCTATGAGACCAAGTCTCACGGGTTAGCAGGTGAGACCCATCCTGATGGAGGACACATGGCATTCACAAATCACGAAGTATCTTCGTGATTTGTGAATGCCACGTGTCATCCATCAGGGCGGGTCTCACCTGTTTTATATGAGATCTGGTCTCATATAATTTTTTTCCGATCATCAAATCCCAAAAGGATAAGGGAAGCCGCCGCACCACGGCCTCCTCCGCTACTGCTTGCCCCAGGGGCGCCGGTGAGGCCGAGGCCATACGGCGACCAGGCGCCACGGAGGGCAGCGCGGTTTTGCGCCATGGCCGCGGTGAATTGGCGCAGGATCAGGCGGTGGCGTGGGAGGTAGAGGCGGCGGCGGAGGAGGAGGTGGTGTCGCCGGTGATGGAGGAGGTGGCGTCGACGACAAGCCCTGGTCCTCCATCTTCTCTTCTTCAACCTTGATCTTTATGTTCATGTCTTCCGGGAACGGTGGGGTAGCCGCCGGTTTCCGCTGCTGCCGGCGTCCAGGAGGGAGGAAGTGCTCCGGCAATTCGTCTGATGGTTGCAGGTGCAGGTGCGCCTTGGTTTGCAGCGGCGGCCAGAGCGGAGGGTCCAGCCGTTGGTGCTTGCCTTGGCCATACCCACGGCGACGGTTCCTGGCGGTGCTTCTTGAGGGCCACTCCTTGCACGGTGGCAATGGTATCATAATCCATCTAATATTTCTAGCCTATGAGTTTGTATCACCTGGACATGAGTTAGATATTTGTGTATAAAGAGCGGATGTTCTCCTTGAAATTTAATATCTGCCAAGGAATATCTTGCAGAGCCACATTTTCTCAGTTGCTCATGTCCAGTAATTTTTAGAAACGAATCCTATTCCTTTCTGCATCACACATCACGCCCTAGTTTCAACATGTTTTTATTCAGCAAGGCATGCATGGATTGTCATGCGGTAGTTTCTAACATGCTTTGCAGAAACATTTGAGTATGACACACATCCCATCAAGAAATCCCTCCTTGTGGCAGGCCTTAACACATGGATCAGTCAGGCACCTAAAAAGGGTATAGCTTTCGCTGAGCTCCCTGCAAGTCTTGGCATCAAAGCCTGCAAAACAAAGAACACAATATAGCCTGTGAAAAAATAAATCCAATAGTGTTCTGCAAAGATACAAGATATTCCATGACTAGCAAATGTATAGATGATGCATCGACCAAGTTCCTTGTTCTTTAAAACCTACCATGAGCCAAGAGGAGTAGCGTGAGAAATAGCAAGCATAGCAGGCTTGGAACCTTGAGGACTCCCATGTCTGAACGATTATCAAGACACGAAGAAATGTAAGTGACCACAAAACTGATGCACATCCAAATAGTCTATGCCATCTCTTATAGCCATGGGTGATGTACTCTAATGGAAAAGTAAGGAAATACTAATGGAAATTTAATGGCAAATATATTATTGGGTGTTCATATTTAGCAGATATGGTTGTGTGATCCTATATACTCGCTCCGTCATGATTCATAAGCGACACTTATCATTAATTATGTTTTCCTTTGCCTTCCTATTCTCACGGGTGTGAAACGGTTTCCTTTTCTGAGCCGATGCATGCCGACAAATAAGCGGCTATTTTCGGAAGAAAATTAACCCCGTAATTGACACAGGCAGTTATTAAGAACATAAGGGCATGTATAGTGGTTGACAAGACAATCTAATCTTAAGCCTTGCATTTTTTTTGACATGATAATAAAACCATGCCTACAATGGGTTATCTCTTAGCCTTATCTTCAATAACTAGATATTCTTAAAAATGTGGTGATACATGCATATTGTGCTGAGAGATCATCTCTTAACACTAGCGTAGTGATACGTCTCCAACGTATCTATAATTTTTGATTGTTCCATGTTGTTTTATTATCAATCTTGGATGTTTTACAATCATTTTATATCATTTTTTGGTAATAACCTATTGACATAGTGCCAAGTGCCAGTTGCTGTTTTTTCCACGTTTTTTACATCGCA
>LR880967.1:7868134-7887159 GCA_904067115.1 Aegilops sharonensis
AAATTGGCCAGAGCTCCTTAGATGAACGGTAGATCTAAGATCAAATGGACGAGACCGCTTTGGAACATAGGACCAAGGCTAACACCGAGCATCTAATATTTACCCTCTCCCAGCCCTATCATGTCTTTATATTTCCTTTCCCATGGTTTAAATAGTGCATAAGTTAGGGAAGTACCCAAGATATGTTCTCCCTGATTCATCCTAGCATTCTGGCTGGCCCTTGCATTGGATTGTGTCGGAATATTAGGAAAATTCATGATCAATTGCAGTAAATAATTCATAACTAACAGAAAATAGCATGCAATAGTCTAGCATACTAGATGAACACGAAAACATGCACAACAACATCAAACATGAAATAGTAACTAAAAATAGACATGAAGAAATCACGATCGACCTTGTGTCGCGATCATAATATCAAACCAACTTGGATTCTAAGTCGTATACTTAGCAGACAAGAAATAATTAATTTATCTGCCAAGGCATCAAAAAATAAAATGACAAAAGGAAGTTGCGCCCCTGCAAGGCAACAAACCGGATTTCGGCGGATCATTCACACGCATGTCGCATGCGCGCGCCATCCCGGCCTCGGCCTAAGCCCGTGCCCTTGCCTTTGCTCAACAAGGTGAGCGAGCACGCGGGTGTGGTCTCCTATTTATCTCCTCAACACACCACTTAAACTGGTGGAGAGAACCCACTATACAAAGAGATCTCACACTTCCTCAACTTTCGGGGTGGGACTAAATTTTAGAACGACCACTTGCTATTTTACACATGGGCCACTTTGAGATTTCAGATATTTTTAATGGGCCAAGCAACCCCCACCAGATCTCAAATACCCATTTATTTCTAACATTCGCTTCTCCAAGCAGTGTTAAGAACGACGGCGCGGTGCCCCACAACAGAACGCCTCGTTGTGCTGATGCTACATTCAACAGAGCATTACAACAATTCCCTATGTACAAGGATAACACCTCCTTGATAGCTGCACCCCAACCAAAGACTCTCAATCCCCAACTTATTCAGAAATAATATCACAGTCTTTACTTCTTCATTGTGCTGCATGTTTGTTATCTTCTTTTTTTGCGGGTATCTAGTACAAGCTGGCCGCATGATACATATGTTTCAGTCTAAGATTTGATCGAACGAAAATAACACAGGAGCATTCTACCTCAATTATTCCCTAATTAGCTATAACAACTATATTGTACTCCCTCATTCCAAAATATAAGAGATTTTTGACACTAGTGTCAAGCTCTCATCACCCCTGTCTGGGTCCTATCAATCTAAACTATGCGAAATGTATGCTGCAAGATCGGTAATCTTGAACTCGGATATGTAGCCCGTTGGGAGCTTCCACCCGGGGGAATCTCAAGATGGTGTTCCTGCCTTCCTCCTCCCATCTGCAACATCAAGACCGAGTGAGAAATATTCGCTGTATGTAAATTATAATGCTTGAGTTGTCTTTCTTAACAACTGAGTGTGGAGTCACAAAAGGAACATACCTGTATCGAGTCACGAAATAGTGGAGGAAAGTCGCGATCTCAACCGTGCCCACCTCCTTTCCGGGGCACATCCGGCCACCTCCTCCGAACATCATGAAATGTGGGTGCGATTCCATGTTCTTCTCCTGTATATTTATAGTGGGCAGCACAAGATTAGAACTTCCTCTGTTGCGGTGGTATGTTTGAGTAGGTAGTAAAGATCACAATTGTCTGCTGTTTTGCTTACCAGCCATCTCCATGGGTTAAAGGTTGTCGGGTCAGGGTACATGAATGGATCGTAGTTTATCTCCCTTGTGTGAACATAGATTCTCCAGCCTTTTGGAATGACATACCCTAAAAGAAATTGGTAATGCCGCATGAGACCAAACTTAATATTTACATAGAAAGTGCTGAAGTAGCAGGATAATTTGCAAGCATAACTCACCATTCATTTCTACATCCTGAGTAGTTTTCCTCATCAGCCCATTCACGACTGTGGCTAATCTTAGCGTCTCAAAGATGACCTGCATAGAAGTATCCATGGGTATATCATGATCATTCATACTCATAGTAAATTCCTACTCTGTCATCATTTTTGTGTGTGTTTGATCTTCTACATACAGCTCGAGTGAAGGCCATGGACTTGAAATCCTCGTAGTCGATGGCCTCCTCCGAGGATTTCCCCTTCCTGATATCAAGATGCTCTCTCTGGATTCGGAAGTGAAAAGATAATCATTAAACTCTAGAAGCACATGATCTTTTCTATAAAATGAAAATTGTTTTTGCCCACAAGAACAATATCGATTTTCAGAGTATGTGTACATACCCTAAGATCTTGGAGAGCCCGTGGGTGCTCCGACAGGTACTTGACAGCCATCATCGAGGTCGTCGACATGGTCTCATAACCGGAGTAAATAAGGGTGATGATCAAGTCAATTATCTGCTCATCACTGAGCTTTTCCCTGGCCCCATCATCGCCGCTTCTCAATAGAGCATCCAACATGTCATCGTGAGCTTGAATAGAGGACCTCCGCTCCGTGATCATCTGCTCTAGCATGGACACGAGCTTCTTCCTCGCCTGCAAGCCCTGGTAATACCTAGTCCCTAGAAGGTTGATGGGCAAGGAGATGGTGCCGAGCACAAGGGTGTATAACTCTGTCTTGAGGGCGTCAGAGAGCGGGCCAGGGGTGATGCCGGCGATTTGATTGAGTGCGGATAGCAAGGTCATCTGAAAGGGAAAGTCAGTCAGCTACAATATGAGCAAGTAAGATTATGTGATATGTGTTGGCATGCCCATGCAAGGAGATGCTTCTATAAAACTCTGCAACAACCACACAATACCAAACGAGCAATGATGATGTCCTGAAATATGATACTATCTTTTCTTTTCTTTTCAAGAAGATAGTATAAAACTCAGCAACAACCACTTTGGATCCCCCCCCCCCCCTTTGCTGAGTTACAAGTTTGAGTGTGTACCAATTTCTTATATGTCCCTAATGTGATATATCAAAACTCTGTGATAGTTTTGAGGTTGGTTACCCATTTTTTTCAGGGGAAAATAATACGAAAAGTGAGCATTTCTTTGGTGACTACTGACTGACCTCCTTGGTCTTCGCCTGGACGTCGACGACGCAGCCGGACCATCCATCGAGGTGGGAGCGCATGAAGGCGTCGATCTTGGGAAGGAGGCTGGCGCGGATCGCGGTGGGGTGCACGAGGCCGAGCATGGCACCCCGCATGGCTCGGTGCAGCGGGCCGTGGACGGCGGCGATGTTGTTGCGGCCGAGGATGTCAAGCATGGACTGCGGGTAGCCTGGGACCAGGCCGCTGGACTCGCCCTGGAGCAGCATCCGGCGGTTGAGCTCGGGGTCCATGCACGCCACTGTGGGGCACCCCAGGATGTGCGTCCGGAAAAGCCTCCCGTATCTGCGGCAGCCCATGGATTAATTCCTCGTAGTAATTTTAGAAAAAACTTATAATACGCTAGTATAGTACTACTTCCTCTGTCTTGAATTACTTGTCTTAAATCTGTCTAATACATTTGTATCTAAACAAATCTAAGATAAGTAATTTAAATTTAGGACGCAGGTAATATTATATATTCTTTTTGTTTCTTAATAGAAAGCATGCAAGCAAAGAGTATCATTATGCAATGTTGTATCCCAGAAATGCAACATCATGTCAACCATGCGAGCGAGCGGCAAGTTGACGGACGTACCTGAGGCTCCTGTGCTTCATGAAGCTCGGGCCCTGCTTGAGGAACCGGGTGGTCTCGCCGAACAGCGGCCACCCCATTGTCCCCGGCGGCAGGCACCCATTCCCCCGCCTGCCGTACCTTACCTCGTTCCACCTCAGCAGCAGTCCGACCACGCCGACCACAACACTGATCAGCAGCAGGAGGAGCGACATCTTCTCTCCTTTCTGCCTCCACTCCTCTATCTCTTGGACGCTGTCTTTTGGTTCAAGAGGCCGGGCAGAGCTGGTAGTCTGAGTCTCAGCAAGAAGTGCTGTTTTGGTTGTGTGTGTACTGGAGGAGTTAGGCAGGGGTGGAGCCCGTTTTATATAGGGAGGCTGGGGAGGAGGAGCCACATCATTTAATACTCGGCGATTAAGAAGAGAATCACTTGTAGATTGGAAATTAGCATCCGTTGAATACTCGGGCGATTAAGGAGAAAATTGCATACAGATAGGTACAGTAATCTCCAACTCCATCTCCACTAATATTAAAAGCAAGAGTTGGGTTGGATCCAAGCAATATCAGCCATTCAAACGTATAAATCTGGCTGTTCAGATTTTTCTAGTACTACGTCTTAATACTCACCATTAATTCTCTACATTCGACGACCCATACCCATGCAGTGATGTACTCTCTCTAAGATTTTGTCCGTAATGGGAGTATCACAAGTAGTATTATGCATGCCAACTAGGCAATAGTGATGAGATGGCATAGAAATAAATGAAGAAAGAAATTATTGAGTATCATATCATGATACCGTATCATATTGCATGATGTGTTACTATGTGTTATGCAAGGCAATAAATGAACTATCATATCATATCAATATATAATACTATGCACTACGGATAAGTATTAAAGACTATTATCATATGCATGATACTAATATATGATACTCTCCATTACGACCAGCCTAATCGCCAAAAGAGGGCGCGCAATCCTCAGCACGGCCATAAGGAGAGAAATGTATGTAGATTGGTAATTATCATCCATTTAATACTTAAACATTGACGATTCTTTTCCAGAAATCTCAAGAGCCTTTTGTTTATTTCAAACGCTTGAGACTGAAACCCATTCAAAATATCACACATCTGCTTGTATTCTTTTTTATGTAACTTTATATCGGTTGACATAAGAGAGGGACGGGCAAGGATGATCAGACTGCTTGGTTCGGTTCGTCAGAGGCGAAAGACACGCGACTAGAGCAACTTGATATTACGTATGTAGACCTGGCCTCCCTCAATAATAGCTGGCTCACCTGTTTTATCTATTCCCACATCGATTCACCAATCCTGGAACCCGACGTATGCGCAGGCGCAACAAAGCGCTCATCCCTTGCTTGCTGCTTCGCACGATTAAGAAGAGAATCACATGTAGATTGCTAGTAATTAGCATCCGTTTAATACCCAGCGATTAAGGAGAGAATCACACGCAGTTCGATAGTCTTCATCTCCATCTCCATCTTCATCTCCATCTTCATCTCCACTGATATTAAAAGCACAAGCTGCGTTGGATCCATACAATATCAGTCCTTCAACCGTATAAATCTAGCGACTCAGATTTGTGTATGTTGTATTGTCAACACCAACAATACCTTAATCATCGCCATTAATTCTCAGCATCTAATGAACTATATTCATCCGATGATGTACTCCCTCCATTATAAAGATAGAAACGCTTGCAAATTGGTAGTCATCAATCATTTAACACTCGGTAATTAAGACCGAACCGCATGCAAATTTCTAATACTCGGCGGTTAAGGGGAGAATCGCATGAAGATTGCTATCTCTATTTCCACTCACTAGTAGAAAAACACCTATTAGTCCCGGTTCGTAAGGGCCTTTAGTCCCGGTTAATGAACCGGGACTAATGGGTCATTACTAATACCTCCACCCATTAGTTCCGGTTCAAACACGAACCGGAACAGATGTGCCTCTACGTTGCCGGTCCGCCGAGCCCAGTCAGGGGGGCCTTTGGTCCCGGTTGGTGGCACCAACCGGGACCACAAGTCCATGTTTTTTTTAGAAAAGTGGCTGCTTTAAGTGTTTTGGGGGTTAGGGGCCTTTGGTCCCGGTTGGTGGCACCAACCGGGACCACAAGTCCATGTTTTTTTTTAGAAAAGTGGCTGCTTTAAGTGTTTTGGGGGTTATTTTTAGGTTGTTATTAGCTAGCTAATAAAGAGAAGTGTCCTCTCTTATATCTTCGTCCTTGGTTTATCAACGCTGCTGCTATGTTCATTTCACCCGCTGATATAACATGCTTTTGCATGCTCGCATCAGTGGCGGAGGACGCAAAAATAATAAGGTGGGGCGAACTCTGAAGCACAACTTTTTTTTATGCAAAACCCACATAGATAACACACATTGACAGACAGTGTACACTAATATTTTTAAATGATCCTAAACAGAATAACCAAATACAAAGAAAATGTAAACATGTTTCTCTAAGAACAACCTAAAACATATCAATTAATAATGAAGCTTTAATGGTGCCTAGAAGCCCAGGAAATGGCAGTGCCCTACCCTTCTTTTGAAAGTCTTCTTTAATTTTACCAAGATCTAGACTTTTGAATATCCTAAGCTCATTGTAACACGCTCTCCATCTCTTCTTTGATTGCTTTGGTGACTGCCATTGCACAATGCTTAGGAAGTTTTTTTAATGGTTCCAAAAGTCATTTTGGCATCTTTAGGACATAGTTCATCAAATGCAAGCTTCACTTACGGGTACCTTTCTTTGATCCAATCAAGTAACTCTAAAAAATCCCCCTTGTTCAAAGAAGAAGTGGATTCATCATGTCCAGGAAATGGTTCACCTTGTAATGCTAGATAACTTACAATGCCCAAAGATCTATCCACACAAGTTTCATACTTCTCTAGCGAACCTTTGTTGTAAGTTGTTACGTTACTTTTTTTTTGAAATAAACGCCGGAGAGCTGCGTATTTCGATTGATTAGAAGGAGGGCGAAGAAGCCGGTTACAGGGTGCAAGCTAGCGCAAAAGCCAGCGAGCAGGGCCAAACAACATGAACGAGAAACAAAACGAGCCAAGACGGCTAGAGAGCCAGACACGAAATCCTATTCTCGCAGCAACAAGTGCCGGCCACCGGCCAGCGCCCAATCGCGAGCCTCCGCTAGGAGGAGGTGCAGCACCTGCCTTGTCGAACGTTCGACGCCGCCATCGAAGATGCGAGCATTACGCTCCTTCCAGGTCCACCACAGTGTCAACAGAGCCACCGACCGTGCCAATCTTGTCGAAGTCGGGCCGCCGCTCAACTCGCTAAACCAGGTCGTGAGAGAGGGGGAGTTACTCCATGCAGCTGGCTGGATCTCTGGGACGCCAAATCGGTCGGCCACCTGCACCCATAGTTGCCGCGCCCATGGGCACTCCATGGCCAAGTGAACTGCCGTCTCCAGGCTGCGATAGCATAGCGGGCAAAAATAGGAGTTTGGCCATTGTCGAGCCAGCAGCCTCTGGGTGAGCAGCCAGGCAAACAGGCGGCAATTTACCGGCGCCCACGCCTCCCAGATTTCCTTCTGGAGTGGGAAGAACGTTGAGCCTATGAAGAACAGCCAATACGCCGAGGCGGACGAGTAGGCGCCGTTCTCCGTGAGCCTCCATCGGAAGCCGTCCGCAACGCCGACGGCAAGGGGCTGTAGAGATCGGATGTTAACCCGTAGCCGAACGAACGACGGCAGCGACCGACTGGTAACCCTGCCACGCAGGTCCTGGACCCATTTGTCGCCGGCCAACGCTTGATGCACAGAGCGCGTCTTGCGTCGAGCCACCTCGAAAAGCTCTGGGGCGAATAAGAACGGCGCGCCGTCAGGGAGCCAGCTGTCGTACCAAAAACTCGCAAGGCGCCCGTCGCCGATCGTAACCGCGCACGCTGCTGCGAACATGCGACGCTCCGACAAGGTCACCGGGGTAGGAAGGCCTAGCCAGGGCGTGTCCGCCGTCCGTTCAGCCAAGAGCCATCACAGGCGAAGGGCCAGCCCAAACCGGTCCAGGTCGATGATGCCCAGACCACCGAGCTCTCGTGGGCGACAGACGCGCCCCCACGCCACTTTGCAGTGCCCCCCATGGCACGTTTCCTCACCACGCCATAGCCATGCATGGCGCAGCCGATCGATTTCCTTGCGCGCCCAAGGTGGCAAGGCAAACACGGCCAGCCAGTAGACCGTGGAGGCAGACATCACCGAGTTGAGGAGCACCAGTCTACCCGCGAGGGTCAGCAGCCTAGCCTTCCAACAGGCAAGGCGGGCACGTAGCTTGTCCAGGAGAGGTTGCAGCTCCAGCTTGCGAAGCGAGCGCAGCGAGAGTGGTAGACCCAGGAACTTGCATGGGAAACTGGCTACCCTTGCCTCCAGTGGCGACACGATATCAACCACATCAAGGTGCTCACAGCGGATGGGAAGCACGACACTTTTTTGGAAGTTGACCTTGAGCCCAGAGGCCAATCCAAACGCCGCGAGGATCGCGCGCAGAGCTGCAACCTCCGTCTTCACCGGGTTGATGAAAAGCGCCACATCGTCCGCGTATAGTGAGGCGCAGAGCGAGGGCATGCGGCCACACAGCTTAGAGAGCACTCCTTCGTCGACGGCCACGTCAAGGAGCCACTGGAGGGGCTCCATAGCGAGGATGAAGAGGAAGGGGGACAACGAATCACCCTGCCGCAGTCCGCGCCGGTGTATAATGAGCTGACCAGGCACCACCGCGGACTGAACCCCCTCGCGCGGAGCATGTCAAGCAGGTACGACCAGGCCACAGAGTCAAACGCCTTTGCAATATCAAGCTTGACGAAGAGCATGGCGCGCTTGGCGCGGTGGAAGTGTCGCGTCATCCCTCGGGCAAACAGGAAGTTATCCTGAATGCAACGACCCTTGATGAACGCGGACTGGGCGGGAGCGATGAGCTCACTGATCCGCTTCGCCAGACGCATGGCGAGCACTTTCATGAACAGTTTGGCGACACTATGCAACAGGCTGATTGGCCTGTAGTCTGCCATGGTCACCGCGTCGTCCTTCTTGGCAATTAAGACGATGTTGGCTGTATTGAGCCGATGCAGACTGGCTCTGTTCAACTGGTATAGCTGCTGGAATGCCGAAACCAGGTCTGGCAAAATGATAGGTGCGGCTGCCATGTAGAATCCTCCTGTGAACCCGTCTGGCCCCGGCGCGCGGTCACCCGGCATCTCCTTGATGGCCGCAAGGATCTCTTCCGTTGTGAACGGCGCCTCGAGTTTTCTTCAAGGCTCGCCCGCTGCAGCCCTAGACCATCCCAGTCCACCGAGGAGCGGTAGCCATCATGGTCGCCAATGAGTTTCAGGAAGAACTCAGACGCAACCTTAGCCTTGCTCGGCTGGTCCGTGGCGATGCCACCGCCATCATCGCGTAAGGAGGCAATGAAGTTCTTACGCCGCCTCGCGTTTGCCTTGAGGTGGAAGAACTTGGTGTTGGCGTCCCCAACACGCAGCCACGTTACTCTTGACCGCTGTCTGGCACGGATGCGCTCAATAACGGTCAAGGCAAGGATCCGGGACTTCAAGACTTTCCGCAGCTGCAGTTCATCCGGCTGCAGCACCCGAGATTCTTGCGCCGTGTCAAGGCACAGAACGGTGTCTTGCGCGCAAATAGAAGCTGCATGCGCGTATCACCGATGTGGGAGTGGTGCTACTTTTTTTTTTACTTTTAAAACTTGCCTTTTGAGTTTTGAAATCCTCACGTGTTGTCCCCAAAATGTCTTGTCAAATCTGCAATCTATCACACAAAATCTCACTAAAATCACTGGATTATAGATTGCTAAGTCATTCTCTGAAAATGACACTAAAATTCAGAAACATACCTCTCCCGTTCGTCTTTGGGAGCCTTTTTCTCCTCCTGTCCATCTTCGTCAGAATACCGGATGTCCCTACTGCTGGCTGCCGGCCTCACGCAAGCCTACACGCCGCGGCGCCGCCCACACACGGACAGTCCTGCTGGGCGCCAGCCCCGCCCCCGTGCGCGCGCTCCTGCTGGCTGCTACTGCTTGCTGTCGGGAACGGGAGCTGATGCTGCTTGCCGCCGGGAACGGGAGCCGCTGCTGCTGGCCACCGGGAACGCGCGGCAGTCGCTCCGTGAATGGTCCGGCTAGGCGGCTAGGGTTCCTCCTCTCTCGTGTGAACTCTGAAGCGAGGAACAGAGGATTGACAGTTTACTGGAGTCTGGAGGTCGAGAAGCCTGCTCCCTCATTTCGCGAACAGAGGATTGCATCTGGCCCAATTAGGCCCAATAACGCGGGACGACGATGGTTTTTCTTCTCGTGATTTTTCAACGATGAATTCTGTGCGTATACATTACATATACGTATATCTATATAAAAAATTTCGCTCCAAATCAAGGTAGGGCGAGCGCCACACCTCGCCCTACCGGGAGCTCCGCCTATGGCTCGCATCATACATCATCATATATAATAACAAGTCCTACTAATCATGCATTATCATACAACTTCTACTCGTTATTAATAATAAGTCATACGATCATCATCCTCATAGTCATCGAACCCAACCCTACATAATTGTTCTTAGCACATGATCATCAGTATCAGGTATAGGAACTAATTAAACACCCTTAAGGTAAAATAGCATAAAACAATATAGACCCTGACTCTCCATTATGAAGAATGGAGATCATCCTGTCTCCAATTCTTGCGCTTCGCTTCCTTTTGCTTCCAAGAAGCTCCTTACGACTGTCCATACATTTTTTCCATTCTTTGATTGTCATGTCTCCATTTCTTTTAGAAATCCGGTATGGACAGTTGAGATTCGTAGGATGACCTGGATATATGTTCAAAACATGAATGCTGCCATTCTCATACATCAAATGAGGCACACAATCCTCTGGGATTCTTTGTTGAAAAACATAGTAATAACTTCGTAGTTAGCAATGATGTACTAGTTTTAGAAGTATGCAAAAAGATGCACGGATGTCGTAATAGTAAAAAATCTTACCAGGGTATCTCCATGGTAGTTACCGTAGTTCAACACGTGCACTAGTGGCACGTATTGACCATAATGTTGAGGAGTTCGATTGTAGACATTGTAATTCTCAAGATCCCTACAAAATGCGATCAGATGATTTTTCTCCTTATAAGTTAATTCGGAGCCATCGGTATAGTGGGTTTTGTCTACCATCTTCCGCACATTCTTTGAACAATCAAAATAAGCTGTCAATGGAAATAAGCTGTCAACTATTTTGAAATAAACAATATAAATTACTTAATAACTATGTTAAGCTCACATGGGGGAAGAATTGGAGGTGTATCCACAAGGACCCAAATCGAAGGTGTCTCTTGCTCGATTGTAGGATCACCAAGATCCATGGTGACAAGCATACCCTCATCAAGACCATACATCTTGCAAAATGCTTCCCAATTTTTGCAACCAAAATGGGTTACACTCTTAGCATTTTACAACTTTACTCGAAAATCCACACCATGATGGGTATTTAGGATAATTTTTTTGGTTTCAAAACTTTCATGGTCTTCAAAACTCATCCTCTCCAAGACATAGCGTCTTGCAAAGCATGGGATAAGCTAGTCGAATTGGAAAAGATGAAAAATATTGTCATGATTAAAATAGTTGAAGTCATGATTAATTACGAAAAAAACTATTATCGTCGTTGCATACCGTATGAACATCGAAGCTGTCGTCGAGCTTAATGCTGAAGCGCCGATCTTCGTCCAGCTCAATGAACCTGTCGCAGATACCTCGGTCGTCGTGGCACCAGTCGCACTCCCCCGGGCGGTTTTCGTCGTCCGAGTACGACATTTCCGGCCTATATTCATAATTCAAATGAAGGAGAACTTATCCAATATGAGCATTCAATAAGCAAAACCAAATCATAAAATAAAGTAGTATTCAAATTAGCATGCATTCAATAATTATAAGCAAAAATACATCATCTCTTGGTGTTCGTACATCGTCGAATATTATCAGTAATATAGCATCAATAATACAACTAGAACCGTAGCGCCCGACGGGTATCGACGCGGGCGGTGGACACCCAAAGATAAGGAACCATCACAGGATCATAGCTCCAGTGAGATCCCTGAAGAACCTGCCAGGTATTGTCGAACCTGCCCTCCAATGCAACCATGTAGCGACGGACGTGCTCGTCCTCCTCGCTGACACGGTGACGTACCACCTCCGCGGTGTCCGGAAGCCTCGGCACCGTCACTGGCCCACGCGACCGCCACCAAACAAGGATCGGGTCAACAACGGACTGCCTCCTCACGAACCTACGTCCCCCAGAAGGTAGCACCTCCCAATACCAGCCCGGCGGAGCCCAGTCCCGAAGTATGGCCCTGATCAAGCAAGCCTCCACCGCCGAGTCGACGACGACGAGGATGCGGGATAGGCATCGCCGACGTCGATGCGGGAACTACTTCTATATATAGTTAAATAAAGTAGTTTTATTAATTAAATCAACCATGTAGTTCAACTACTATACTAATCATTTACTATAAATAAATAAAGTAGTACTTACTATAAATAAATAAAGTAGCACTTATTATAAATAAATAAAGTAGCACTTACTACAAACTACTTCTATATAAAGTTAAATAAAGTAGTTTTATTAATTAAATCAACTATCTAGTATTTTTCTAACTAACTCATATTTTTCTAACTAATTATATTACCAAAAAAATCTAAATAAAATAGTAATTATATTTTTCTAACTAGCTAGTTCAATTATAGTACTTACTAACACAATCTAAATATCACCAAACATATTATGAACAAATTAATAGAAAAAAATCTATTAACAGAAAAAAAATCTAACACAATATGAACAAATTAATTACACCAAAAAAATCTATTAACAGAATAGAAATCTAACACAATATGAACAAATTAATTACAAAATCTAAATTAACATACTATGAACTAATTCTATTAGTAAAATTTTAATTAGATGATCAAATCTCATATACCTATATTTTCTTACTAATTCAACTAAGCACTTACTAATTCAACTAATTAAGCACTTATTAATTTTCTTACTAATTTAACTAAGCACTTACTAATTCGTCTAACATTAATATATCTAATTCATCTAATACGCAAAATACGGGGCCAGCGACGACGGGCCGGGGGCGTACGGGGCGGCGACGTACAGGGCGGAGGCGCGAGACGGCGACGGCGTGTGGCGGGGGAAGCGACGGGCGACGGCGCAGGACGGGGCGGCGACTGGGACGGGGGCGACGATGGGGACGACGACGGGGCGGGGCGGGGCGGCGAGGGCGTCGGGGCGGGGCGGGGCGGGGCGGCGACGGCTTCGGGGCGGGGCGGGGCGGCGAAGGCTTCGGGGCGGGGCGGCGAGGGCGTCGGGGCGGGTCGGCGACGGCGCGCGGCTTCGGGAGATCGAGGAGGGAGAGATCTAAGTGGGGATGCGGTTCTGAAATTTCCCTTATATAGCAAAGTCTTTGGTCCCGGTTCGTCCCACCAACCGGGACCAATGCACCCTTTAGTCCCGGTTGGCAGCACCAACCGGGACCAAAGGGCTCTTTTCAGCAGCCCAAAGGGCGGGAAGAAGAGGGCTTTGGTCCCGGTTGGTGCCACCAACCGGGACTAAAGGGTGGGCATTGGTCCCGGTTGGAGCCACGAACCGGGACCAATGTCTTTGTGCTGGCACGGTGCGGCACGAAAGTTTAGTCCCACCTCGCTAGCTGAGAGGGGCGCGCAGTGGTTTATAAGCCCCACTGCCGCTCCCCTCTCGAGCTCCTCTCCACTGCAGGCTTACGGGCCTACTTACTACTGCTTTGCCTGATGGTCCTAATGGGCGACCTGCGGGCCTGAATCCTGGCCCATGGTGGGTTTCTAGTCGTATCCAGGCCGTGGGGGCCCAGTAGGAGGCATTTTTTGTACTTATTTATTTTATGCAGGTGTTTTTTTAGTCCCACCTCGCCAAGCGAGAGGCACTCGCAGCTGTTTATAAGCCCTAAATGCAGAGACGATGAAGAAGAGGCTCAATGCTCACGTTGGTTCGCTTCAAGCCTTGAGGAATAGGGTAGACTGCACGGAGCTATGCGCAGTGCAGTTTACACTATTCCGAAAGGCTTGAAGCGAATTAACTAGCATTGCGCCTCTTTTTTATTTTTAATGACTTATTACCACACAGAAATAAAAAAAAAATATAGCAGAAAAGAAAAAAAAACTATATAAAAAACTACTCCGAAATAAATAGAAGAAAAAATAGTTGTGATTAACTTTACTAAATAATGAGCATAGATGCTTATTTTTAATGACTTATTACAATTCAGAAATAAATAGAAGAAAAAATAGTTGTGATTAACTTTACTAAAAAATGAGCATAGATGCTTATTTTTAATGACTTATTACAACTCACAAATAAAAAGAAAAAAATAGTTGTGATTAACTTTACTAAATAATGAGCATAGATGCTTATTTTTAATGACTTATTACAATTCAGAAATAAATAGAAGAAAAAATAGTTGTGATTAACTTTACTAAATAATGAGCATAGATGCTTATTTTTAATGACTTATTACAATTCAGAAATAAATAGAAGAAAAAATAGTTGTGATTAACTTTACTAAATAATGAGCATAGATGCTTATTTTTAATGACTTATTACAATTCAGAAATAAATAGAAGAAAAAATAGTTGTGATTAACTTTACTAAATAATGAGCATAGATGCTTATTTTTAATGACTTATTACAATTCAGAAATAAATAGAAGAAAAAATAGTTGTGATTAACTTTACTAAATAATGAGCATAGATGCTTATTTTTAATGACTTATTACAATTCAGAAATAAATAGAAGAAAAAATAGTTGTGATTAACTTTACTAAATAATGAGCATAGATGCTTATTTTTAATGACTTATTACAATTCAGAAATAAATAGAAGAAAAAATAGTTGTGATTAACTTTACTAAATAATGAGCATAGATGCTTATTTTTAATGACTTATTACAATTCAGAAATAAATAGAAGAAAAAATAGTTGTGATTAACTTTACTAAATAATGAGCATAGATGCTTATTTTTAATGACTTATTACAATTCAGAAATAAATAGAAGAAAAAATAGTTGTGATTAACTTTACTAAATAATGAGCATAGATGCTTATTTTTAATGACTTATTACAATTCAGAAATAAATAGAAGAAAAAATAGTTGTGATTAACTTTACTAAATAATGAGCATAGATGCTTATTTTTAATGACTTATTACAATTCAGAAATAAATAGAAGAAAAAATAGTTGTGATTAACTTTACTAAATAATGAGCATAGATGCTTATTTTTAATGACTTATTACAATTCAGAAATAAATAGAAGAAAAAATAGTTGTGATTAACTTTACTAAATAATGAGCATAGATGCTTATTTTTAATGACTTATTACAATTCAGAAATAAATAGAAGAAAAAATAGTTGTGATTAACTTTACTAAATAATGAGCATAGATGCTTATTTTTAATGACTTATTACAATTCAGAAATAAATAGAAGAAAAAATAGTTGTGATTAACTTTACTAAAAAATGAGCATAGATGCTTATTTTTAATGACTTATTACAATTCAGAAATAAATAGAAGAAAAAATAGTTGTGATTAACTTTACTAAAAAATGAGCATAGATGCTTATTTTTAATGACTTATTACCGCACAGAAATAAATAGAAGAAAATAAATATAGCAGAAAAGAAAAAAACTATATAAAAAACTACTCATAAATGAGCATAGATGCGCTTATAGAGAAAATTCAACCTAAATTCATAATAAATTTCTACTTACTTCAAAGAAATTCAGTATGAATTTAGGTTAAATTCCCTGTATAAGGGCATCTATTTTCATTTTGAGAGGAGCTCAACATGGCAGAGAGGGAGGGGCTTATAAACCGGTTTGATTCCCCTTCGGTTGGCGAGGTGGGACTAAACTCTGGGCGCAACGAGGACCAACCCTTTAGTCCCGGTTGGTGGCATGAACCGGGACTAATAGGGTGCCTTTGGTCCCGGTTAAAGCCCCCAACCGGGACCGATGGTTGTGGGCCAAGAGCGAGGGCCAATGGTCCCGGTTCGTCCCACCAACCGGGACCAATAGGTCCAGACGAACCGGGACCAATGGCCCACGTGGCCCGGCCGGCCCCCGGGGCTCACGAACCGGGTCTAGTGCCCCCATTGGTCCTGGTTCTGGATTGAATCGGGACTAATGGGCTGGCTGGGCCTGGACCATTACCCTGTTTTCTACTAGTGACTATAATATTATTAGCCCCTGTTTGGTTCATAAGACCTAGGACTTTTTCTAGTCCCAACTAAAAAGTCTCTACTCCCTAAAAAGTCCCTCCCTGTTAACATTCTAGTCCCAACTAAAAAGTCTCTACTTCCTAAAAAGTCCCTCCCTGTTTGTTAACAGGGAGGGCAGATTTGTAATACTCGGCGGTTAAGGGGAAAATCACATTTAGATTGCTATCTCCATTTCCACTATAATATTATTAGCCCCTGTTTGGTTCATAAGTCCTAGGACTTTTTCTAGTCCCAACTAAAAAGTCTCTACTCCCTAAAAAGTCCCTCCCTGTTTGTTTTCAGGGACTAAAAAGTTCTTGGTCCCTCCTAGTATACAGAAAAATAACAACTAAACAACACCATGGGCGGCGGGGCAATGGGTGCAGGAAGGGACATTGTTGGAAAAGTCCCAAAAAAGACTCTCCTTAAGAATCTTCTTCATTTAGTCCCAATAAGGAACTTTTAGTCCCTAATAGTCCCTTCTGTTTGGTTAAAAAGTCTCTAAGAGGGACTTTTTCTAGTCCCTAAATCAGAAAGTCCCTTGGAAACAAACACCACCTTAAACACATGAGTTGGGCTGGGTCCAAACTATATCAGCCCTTCAATCATATAAATCAAGCGGTCCAGGTTTGTCTAATGTTTTATTGTCAACAACAACGACGCCTTAATCATCACCATTGATCTTCTGCATCTAATGACCCATATTCACCGAATGATGTACTTTCTCCAATCCCCAAAAGAGACGAACCATATTGTTATCGGAATAATGGTCTTGGATAGGCCCAACTTATAAATTACTGCAAGATCATATTGTTAATATGTTGTTGGTATTTTCATATCTATACTTGTATATCTATCTATATCTATATCTGTTGATATCTATATCTATCTATATCTATATCTATATTTATACTTACTTATACTGTACTACTACTAATTAGAGACTCCGAAATAATTCCTACGTTAATTAGAAAATATGAGCCGTTTAACTAAAGGGACCGAGTTATTATGGTGTAGATTAACCCATGTAATCCTTTCTATACTTATACGGAGTAATAATTAACGTTCAATCTGCAACTCTCCACCAAGAAAAAACAATCCATCATACACGTAACTTCCTCTGTACAATTTATATTGTAGAGAATTAAAAATAAGAAACTAATCATCTAAATAAATAGAAACCAATCTAGCGTACTCCAAAAAAAACTAGAAACTAATCCTCTAGGAAAACCAGAAACCAATCTAATCGTCTAGAAAAACCAGAACCCAATCTAGAGTACTCCAAAAAAAACTAAAACTAATCCTCTAGAAAAACTAGAAACCAATCTAGCGTACGACTAATTCAAAGATCAATCTCTCAGAGAATCCCGAGGCTGTACGTGTATCTCCAATGCCTTCTCTTCCCAATCCCTTCGATCCCACATGTGTTCTCTTTCAGGATGTGCACCTCCGCTCGATCCAGCAAATACATGGCAGTACTAGAGCCCTGCTGCCTCACACCCCTCTCGATGCTGCCCTCCATTATAATCTTGATGCTGCTTATACTAGGCTTGTGGCGCTGAAACTATCGGGGCTGCAGAGCCAACTTACATCTCCCAAGGATCTGTGCATCTCCATTATCCAAGCATGCCCGTTCTCTTCAATCTAGATCGAGGCCTTCATTTCCTCTCGGCTGGTGCATGGAATTCGATTAAGCAGTCAGTGAGGCTTCCCCGTCCCTTTCCTCCAAACAATGGTGGGTTCGTTGTGCCTCACAAGCGTCTCAGGCAGTAGGTGTGGATGGATTACTCGTCAATCCAGTGTCTCCAACAGCAGTGAAGCATGATGTTATCTAGCAGAGAAGATCAGATCGCTCCCTCCCCCCGCTCCAGGCTCCCTCGATCGCTCCCTCGAGAGCGATCAGGGGGCCAACTCTAGCGCCCTGGCCGCCGCCCCTCCCCCACTCTCCTCCACCTCGTCATCCCCAGAGACGTGTGCCGGCTAAGCCCGGGCCCGTCGGTGATGGGGACGGTGGGGATCTAGGCTGCAGTCCGGCGGTCTGAAGGGACCGGCGGCGCGAGATCGCCCTTCAGTTTTCGTCTTTCTTGACGGTTCAGCGCTGCTTTGGCAGCTTCGTGGGGAGGACGGATCAAGAGGGGATGTGGCCATATGGTTGACTGGTCGGCGGCGCCTCCGGTCAGATCTGATCTGGCCGGTGCCGCTGGCGGTGGTGGCTATCTCCTCCGTCGGAGGTGGTCGGCATGAGGATGGATGGTCATATCTTGAGATCCGCCATCTAGTTCCGGCTGCGAGTCGGGAAGACATAATTGCCGGTGAAAACCGAGCCTATGGCAGGTGATGGTGGTATTCTACGTGTAACTACTGTCGACCCACTCATGCTGCTCCGTGGGAAACCCTAGGATCTGGTCTTCCAGATCGGACGATGTCAGTATCGCGGTGTCGTTTTCTCTCTTGGAAGCATCGTTTGTGGAGCAGAGCTGGAAGACAGAGGCAGGATGTGGAGCGGCTTCTTCTTGCACGGAGTTTTCGGTGGAGATGTCAAGTCATGCCTGGCCGACAGGTGCTACCACTACAAAAAAAAAGACACATCCGTGACATTTTGGGCCGAACGATTTTTTTTCTGTCATACATATGACACTTCTATGACGATAATTGTGAGAAAATCCGGTACCATCATAGATGTGGTGGGCTCCTACTTCTATGACAAAAAATCATGATAGAAAATGGGCTTTTCGTCCTGGGCGGGCCGGAGACGCAGCTGCATGACATTCTTTGGACCGTCCATGACGGAAAAAACCGTGGTAGAAGCGAGGGGAAGGAAAATTTCGGGGAGTTGCCGGTTACAGTGGGAGGTCGGGGGCCGAGCGATGCGCGTTTCTCTCGTACACGTGCGAGTCGTTGGCTCTAAATGAACCCGAGCGAGGCGTTGGGCTCTAACTGAACCCGAGCGATTGCACTGCAGGCTATGCGTTACTGAACCCGAGCGATCGATCGATGGCTGTTAACTGAACCCGATGAAGC
>LR880967.1:7918583-7935830 GCA_904067115.1 Aegilops sharonensis
TCCGTCGTATCTACTTTTCCAAACACTTTTGCCCTTGTTTTGGACTCTAACTTGTATGATTTGAATGCAACTAACCCGGACTGACACTGTTTTCAGCAGAATTGCCATGGTGTTGTTTTATGTGCAGAAAACAAAATTTCTTGGAATGACCTGAAACTCCACGGAATATCTTAGAATAAATAATAAAAAATCCTCGCCAAAGATGAAGACCAGGGGGCCCACACCCTGTCCACGAGGGTGGGGGGCGCCCCCCCCCCCCCCCGCCCCTCCTGGGCGCGCCCCCTACCTCGTGGGCCCCCTTGAGACCCTCCGACGCCAACTCCAACTCCATATATTGGCTTTCGGGGAGAGAAAAATCGGAGAGAAGAAATCATCGCGTTTTATGATACGGAGCCGCTGCCAAGCCCTAATCTCTCTCGGGAGGACTGATCTGGAGTCCGTTCGGGGCTCCGGAGAGGGGGATCCGTCGCAGTCGTCATCATCAACCATCCTCCATCACCAATTTCATGATGCTCACCGCCGTGCATGAGTAATTCCATCGTAGGCTTGCTGCATGGTGATGGGTTGGATGAGATTTATCATGTAATCGAGTTAGCTTTGTTAGTGTTTGATCCCTAGTATCCACTATGTTCTGAGATTGATGTTGCTATGACTTTGCTATGCTTAATGCTTGTCACTAGGGCCCGAGTGCCATGATTTCAGATCTGAACCTATTATGTTTTGATGAATATATGTGTGTTCTTGATCCTATATTGCAAGTATATATTCACGTATTATGTGTTATGATCCGACAACCCCGAAGTGACAATAATCGGGATACTTCTCGGTGATGACCATAGTTTGAGGAGTTCATGTATTCACTATGTGCTAATGCTTTGTTCCGGTTCTCTATTAAAAGGAGGCCTTAATATCCCTTAGTTTCCAATAGGACCCCGCTGCCACGGGAGGGTAGGACAAAAGATGTGATGCAAGTTCTTTTCCATAAGCACGTATGACTATATTCGGAATACATGCCTACATTACATTGATGAATTGGAGCTAGTTCTGTGTCACCCTATGTTATGACTGTTACATGACGAACCGCATCCGGCATAATTATCCATCACTGATCCGGTGCCTACGAGCTTTCCATATACTGGTTCTCGCTTATTTACTTTTCCGTTGCTACTGTTACAATCACTACAAAAATACCAGAAACATTACTTTTGCTATCTTTACTTTTGTTACCGTTACCACCATACTTTGCTACTAAACACTTTGCTGTAGATACTAAGTTTCCAGGTGTGGTTGAACTGACAACTCAGCTGGTAATACTTGAGAATATTCTTTGGCTTCCCTTGTGTCGAATCAACATATTTGGGTTGAATACTTTACCCTCGAAAACTGTTGCGATCCCCTATACTTGTGGGTTATCAAGACCTTTCTCTGGCGCCGTTGCCCGGGAGCATATCTCTATTCTTTGAGTCACTTGGGATTTATATCTGCTGGACACTATGAAGAACTTGAAAGACGCTAAGACAACAATTTATCCCTCAACTACGAGGGAAGGTAAGGAATTGCCATCTAGCTCTGCACTTGATTCACCTTCTGTTATGAGTAAGCTAGCGATACCTAAACCTGGTTCTGCTATTCGTTCCGATATGTCGCATGTTATTGATGATGCCACTTCTGCTATGCATGATACTTATGATGAAACTACTTCTATGCTTGATACTACTGTGCCCCTTGGTGAATTTCTAGATGAACAAATTTCTAGGTCTAGAGAAAGAGAAATTATTGAAACCGAATACAATGATGAAAGTGATGATGAAAATATGCCTGCTATTCTTGAGGGTTATCTTTTTGATGCGGAATCTTCTGTAGCTATTTTTGCCTGCCAGGATAGATATGAACTTAAGAGGCTGCTAGTTAAATGGAGTAAAGAATCTCTTAGAGATAGGATGAGACCTGACCCTGCTTTTGCTACTTCACCTATCTATGTTCCTGATAAGGATTATGAATTCTCTGTTGATCCTGATATAATTACTTTGGTTGAATCTGATCCTTTTTATGGCTATGAATCTGAAACTGTTGTGGCACATCTTACTAAGTTAAATGATATAGCTGCCCTGTTTACTAATGATGAGAGATCTCGCTACTTTTATATACTCAAAATATTTTCGTTCTCATTAAAGGGTGATGCTAAGATATGGTTTAATTCTCTTGATCCTGGTTGTGTGCATAGTCCCCAGGATATGATTTATTACTTCTCTGCTAAATATTTCCCTGCTCATAAGAAACAAGCTGCTTTGAGGGAAATATACAACTTCGTGCAAATTGAAGAAGAGATTCTCCCACAAGCTTGGGGGAGGCTTCTCAAGCTACGTAATGCTTTGCCTGATCATCCTCTTAAGAAACCTGAAATACTTGATATCTTTTATAATGGACTAACCGATGCTTCCAGAGATTACCTAGATAGTTGTGCTGGTTCTCTTTTCAGGGAAAGAACACCGGATGAAGCTGAAATTCTATTGAATAATATGTTGACAAATGAAAATAATTGGGCACCTCCTGAGCCAACTCCCCAGCCAGCTCCTGAGCCAATTACTGAGCCTATTCCTAAACCAACTCCGAAGAAGAGAGGTGTTCTATTTCTCAGTCCTGAAGATATGCAAGAGGCAAAGAAATTTATGAAAGAAAAATGTATTAAAGCTGAAGATGTTAAGAACTTACCTCCTATTGAAGAAATACATGATCTTAATCTACCGCCTGTTGAAGAAACTTATGATATTGATCCATTACTTATTGAAGAACCTCCTGATCCCGATATCCCGACACAGGTAGTAAAGGTAAATTCTCTCTATAGATTTGATGAAGGTGATATCCCTCATTATAAGTCTGCTAGGCAATGCTTCAATGAGTTTGATAATTTTATTGTCAAACAAGAAAACTTTAATGCTTATTTTGGTAGACAATTGAAATATGATTAAACACTTGGGTGATTATATGGCTAATATTAGAGGTGAACTTAAACCTGTTAACAAACATGCTTCTATGGTTACCACTCAAGTAGAACAAGTACTTAAAGCTCAGAAAGAAGTGCTTGATGAAATGAATAGTAAGAAAAATGATTATGCTGTTAGAGTGGCTACTAGAACTGGTAGAATGACTCAGGAACCTTTGTATCCTGAAGGCCACCCTAAGAGAATCGAGCAAGATTCTCAGAGAAATAATATTGATATGCCTAGTTCTTCTAAAAGGAAGAAAAAGAAAAATGTTAGGACTTTGCAAACTTCTAGTGAACCTATTGCTGAATCACCTGATAATCCAAATGATATCTCTATGTCCGATGCTGAAACACAATCTGGTAATGAACATGAACCTAGTGAAAATGTTAATGATGATGTTCATGATGATGCTCAACCTAGTAATGATAATGATGTAGAAGTTGAACCTACTGTTGATCTTGATAACCCACAATCAAAGAATCAACGTTATGATAAAAGAGACTTCGTTGCTAGGAAACATGGTAAAGAAAGGGAACCATGGGTTCAGAAACCCATGCCCTTTCCTCTCAAACCATCCAAGAAAAAGGATGATGAGGATTTTGAGCGCTTTGCTGAAATGATTAGACCCATCTTTTTGCGTATGCGATTAACTGATGTGCTCAAAACAAATCCTTATGCTAAGTATATGAAGGATATCATTACCAATAAGAGAAAGATACCGGAAGCTGAAATTTCCACCATGCTTGCTAATTATACTTTTAAGGGTGGAATACCAAAGAAACTTGGAGATCCAGGAGTACCCACTATACCATGCTCCATTAAAAGAAATTATGTTAAAACTGCTTTATGTGATCTTGGAGCCGGTGTTAGTGTTATGCCTCTCTCTTTATATCGTAGACTTGACTTGAATAAGTTGACGCCTACTGAAATATCTTTGCAAATGGCTGATAAATCAACCGCTATACCTGTCGGTATTTGTGAGGATGTGCCTGTTGTGGTTGCAGACGTTACTATTTTAACGGACTTTGTTATTCTTGATATTCCCGAGGACGATAGTATGTCTATTATTCTTGGAAGACCTTTCCTTAATACCGCAGGGGTTGTTATTGATTGCAACAAAGGCAATGTCACTTTTCATGTTAATGGTAATGAGCATATGGTACACTTTCCGAGGAAACAACCTCAAGTTCATAGTATCAACTATATTGGAAAAATTCCATCGATTATATTTGGAGGTTTTGAATTTCCTCTCCCTACTGTCAAGAAGAAATATGATATACTTATTATTGGGGATGTCCATATCCCCGTTGAGGTAACATAGTGTTATTCGAAATTTCTCCGGTTCCATGTTAATCAGAATGAGTTTGTTATCAAGACTTGGTCAACCTTGTTAGTGGATTCTTTTTGATGAGCATGAGACGGATGAAACTAGAAGCACAACCTTCTGTACCCTGTTTATATTCTCTATTCTTTAGTTGAAATAAAGTAAAAGAGTATTTTTTTCTGTCTGTTTCCTGATTTATCCGTGCAATATAAAATATCCCGAAAATAAAAGTACTCAGAATGCCATGCCAATTTAATATGATTTTTTCGGGAATATTTGAGGTTTTTTAGTGCAAAAATTACCACGGGGGGAGCTACCACCTGGCCACGAGGGTGGAGGGCGCGCCCTGCCCCCCCTGGGTGCGCCCCCTGCCTCGTGGGCCCACGGTGGCCCTCCTCCACTTATCCCTGCACCCATCTTCTTCCTCGGCCTCGCACAAACCCGAAAAACCAACTCAAGCTCGTGTTACAGCCACTTTTGCTGTGATTTTCGATCTCCTTGCTGAAAGCACCTCCAGCAAAACTGCTTGGGGAGATTGTGCCTTGGTATGTGACTCCTCCATTGGTCCAATTAGTTTTTGTTCTAGTGCTTTATTCTTTGCAAATTTGTGCTGCAAAGGTGACCATGTTCTTGCTTGCATGTCAAATTTATATGGTTCCAAGTAGTTCTAATGCTTGATATATGCTCTAGGCACTTGAATGAGTAGTTGCTATCAATTTTATTGAAGTTGGTTCACTTTTGTTTGAAGTTACTAAAAATTTCAGATTATTTCAGAAAATAATGAAGAGACTTTTGAGGGGCTCGTCGAGCCGAAGCTCGAAGGAAAAACAAAAGGAAGAAGAGCAGAAGCCCAAATATAATTTGCCTCGTACCGCGGAGGTCCGGCCGTGTGAATGGCCTTCCGATGACTTCTTGAGGAGAGCCGGGATTTATGAGGATTTCTATCTATTAATTGAGAACGCCGGCCTCACCGACGTCCGCCGCGGCCAACGTCATCAGTATCTCTTACTCACAAATACTTTTGTGCAGAACTTCTACTTTTTCCCTAAG
Source organism: Aegilops sharonensis (assembly GCA_904067115.1). Lineage (NCBI taxonomy): Eukaryota > Viridiplantae > Streptophyta > Magnoliopsida > Poales > Poaceae > Aegilops > Aegilops sharonensis. Next base: position 7,923,945 of record LR880967.1, read on the forward strand.
AAATCACCTCCAACAGTAGAGTTTCATTTATATGACGTTGTTAAGGAGATGCCATTAGCTGAATTTTGCGAGGTTTGCAAAATACCCTTTGAGGGCACCTTAGATGAACCACACCGTAATGAAGTGGAAGCTTTTATTAACACTATCACTGTGGGAGAAACCAGAAAGGTTTCTGATGCAAGAATTACTAGCACACATTTTCCTGTTTTACGCTACTTTGCCTTATTTGCTAGTCGTTGCTTGATTGGTCGCGAGAACTATGGAAACCTTAGTGTTCCTGATATTATTATTTTGTTCCATGGTTTATACCGCAATAACTCTGTTAGTATGGGTGGAATTGTTGCTAGACGGTTAAGTCTGAACCGTACTAAGGGCCCCATCTTTGGAGGCATTTATGCTTCACGCCTAGCTGAATATTTTGAAATACCTATTAGGCATGAGGAGAAAGAAGAAACAGCGTTGCCCCGTGATTATTTAGATTATAAGAGTATGCTAGCGCATGATTTTCTTGTTAAGAGTCGCGAAGGGGAGCTCAAATATAAATTGTACTTTGATAAACATCACCCTGAGACTATTACTTTGCCTGCTCCCTCTTTGTTTAACTTGTCTACAGGTCCTTACATTGTTCCGTGGGCGGCTGTTCAAGCCTATCGGAATCCTGCACCAGCCCCGGAATCGGAACCACAAGATGAGCCTCCATGACAGTCTGTTTATTCTTGGGATCCTGAGGCGGTTGCCAGCCAGTGGCAGTCAGAGTCCTCTTCATCACATTCTGATCCCAACTATTCTTCATCGCAGTACGACCCCAGCTACACCTACGGGTATCAGCCAGGCTATCCCTGGCAATAGACCAACTTAGGCCAAAAGCCTAAGCTTGGGGGAGTATGTATTTCTCACCGACATTACATTTGTGCTCATACATACTCATTGCTAGATGTCGGTGCTCATACTCTTTCACTGTAATATCCATGCTAGTTTATTTTCTTTTTCCTGCTTTCTTCTTGTGTGTTTAATAAACCTTAAGAAAAACCAAAAAAATTAGCAGTAGTTTATTTTTCTTGTTGTAGTAGTAATATTTAAAAAGAAAACCCAATAATATTTCCCGTTCTTCTTTTGCTTGTTGGGAGTTTTCCCGTGTAAATAGTTTTTATTTCTTTTCTTTTCTTTGGGGGTCAGTAGGAGAAGACCATGATTAAATTGTTGAAGTGGCTCTTATATGCATCATTGTTGATTTAACCAAGAGCCCATATTGCCTTGTCTTCTTCTGTTTATTGAATACTCGCAGATTCCAGCTTAGTCCAATGCACATGCACTCTTATTATTATTCACACCGTTCGGTCGTGCAAGTGAAAGGCAATTATGATGATATATGATGGACTGACTGAGATGGAAAAACTGGTATGAACTCGACCTCTTTTGTTTTTGTAAATATCATGAGTTCATCGTTCTTGATTCAGCTGATTATGAATAAACATGTTTGCAATGACAATTATAGATCATAGTTGCTTGTGCCATGCTTGATTAGCTACGAGTTATAATGGTTTACCTTGCGTGCTAACATGCTATTAAAAAGGTTGTGATGTGGTATGATGGGGTGGTATCCTCCTTTGAATGATTTAAGTGACTTGACTTGGCACATGTTCACGCATGTAGTTGAAACAAATCAACATAGCCTTCATGATATTTATATTCATGGTGGATTATATCCTACTCATGCTTGTATTCAATGTTTATTAATTTTAATGCATGTTCATGACTGTTGTCGCTCTCTAGTTGGTCGCTTCCCACTCTTTTGCTAGCCTTCACTTGTACTAAGCGGGAATACTGCTTGTGCATCCAATCCCTTAAACCCCAAAGTTATTCCATATGAGTCCACTATAGCTTCCTATATGCGGTATCTACCTACCGTTCCAAGTACATTTGTATGTGCCAAACTCTAAACCTTCAAATAAACATTATGTTTTGCACGCTCGAATAGCTCATATATCAACTAGTGTTGCCCTTATCTTCCGTGTTAGGCGGGTTATTCTCAAGAGCAGTGGACTCCGCTCCTCACTCATGAGAAAATGGCTGGTCACCGGGATGCCCAGTCCCATGCTTTATGCAATCTAAATCAAAATAATTGTAAACAAAACTCCCCCTGGGACCCGTTGAATGTTGGAGGTACTCGTTGTTTCGAGCAAGCCATTAATTGATGCTTGTGGAGGAGGGGGAGTATAAACTTTACCATTCTGTTTGGGAACCGCCTATAATTTGTTTAGCATGGAAGATATCGTCATCTCTTAGTTGTTACGTAGGCAATGAAAGTATGCCGCTCAAAATATTATTTATCTCTATTTCAAAATCGAGCTCTGGCACCTCTACAAATCCCTGCTTCCCTCTATGAAGGGCCTATCTATTTACTTTCATGTTGAGTCATCACCCTCTTATTAAAAGCACTAGCCGGAGAGCACAGCTATCATTTGCATTCATTGCTATTAATTTATATTGGGTATGACTATGATTGGATCTCTTTTAGCATGAATTACAATGTCTAGTCAGTCCTTGATCTTTGAAGGTGCTCTGCATTTATGTTTTGCGGTCTCAGAAAGGGCTAGCGAGATACCATCTTGTTATATCATATTATGATTGTTTTGAGAAAGTGTTCTCATCCGAGATTTATTATTATAACTCGCTAGTTGAGTATGCCATTGATATGAGTAAACATGAGACCTCAGAATTATTGCAAATGTGGTTAGTTATGATCTTTGCTGAAAACCTGAATGCTGGCTTGACATAGGTACAACAACAAGAGCAAACAGAGTTTGTAAAAGTTTTTCTTTTTCTCTTTCAGTTTGTCAACTGAATTGCTTGAGGACAAGCAAGGGTTTAAGCTTGGGGGAGTTGATACGTCTCCGTCGTATCTACTTTTCCAAACACTTTTGCCCTTGTTTTGGACTCTAACTTGTATGATTTAAATGGAACTAACCCGGACTGACGCTGTTTTCAACAGAATTGCCATGGTGTTGTTTTATGTGCAGAAAACAGAAGTTCTCGGGATGACCTGAAACTCCACGGAATATCTTAGAATAAATAATAATAAATCCTCGCCAACGATGAAGACCAGGGGGCCCACACTCTGTCCACGAGGGTGGGGGCGCGCCCCCCTCCAGGGCGCGCCCCCTACCTCGTGGGCCCCCTGGAAACCCTCCGACGCCAACTCCAACTCCATATATTGGCTTTCGGGGAGAGAAAAATTGGAGAGAAGAAATCATCGCGTTTTATGATACGGAGCCGCCGCCAAGCCCTAATCTCTCTCGGGAGGGCTGATCTGGAGTCCGTTCGGGGCTCCGGAGAGGGGGATCCGTCGCCGTCGTCATCATCAACCATCCTCCATCACCAATTTCATGACGCTCACCGCCGTTCGTGAGTAATTCCATCGTAGGCTTGCTGGATGGTGATGGGTTGGATGAGATTTATCATGTAATCGAGTTAGCTTTGTTAGGGTTTGATCCCTAGTATCCACTATGTTCTGAGATTGATGTTGCTATGACTTTGCTATGCTTAATGCTTGTCACTAGGGCCCGAGTGCCATGATTTCAGATCTGAACCTATTATGTTTTGATGAATATATGTGTGTTCTTGATTCTACATTGCAAGTATATAGTCACCTATTATGTGTTATGATCCGACAACCCCGAAGTGACAATAATCAGGATACTTCTCGGTGATGACCATAGTTTGAGGAGTTCATGTATTCACTATGTGCTAATGCTTTGTTCTGGTTCTCTATTAAAAGGAGGCCTTAATATCCCTTAGTTTCCAATAGGACCCCGCTGCCACGGGAGGGTAGGACAAAAGATGTGATGCAAGTTCTTTTCCATAAGCACGTATGACTATATTCGGAATACATGCCTACATTACATTGATGAATTGGAGCTAGTTCTGTGTCACCCTATGTTATGACTGTTACATGACGAACCGCATCCGGCATAATTATCCATCACTGATCCGGTGCCTATGAGCTTTCCATATACTGGTTCTCGGTTATTTACTTTTTCGTTGCTACTGTTACAATCACTACAAAAATACCAAAAACATTACTTTTGTTGTCTTTACTTTTGTTACCTTACCACCACTATCATATTACTTTGCTACTAAACACTTTGCTGTAGATACTAAGTTTCCAGGTGTGGTTGAACTGACAACTCAGCTGCTAATACTTGAGAATATTCTTTGGCTCCCCTTGTGTCGAATCAACAAATTTGGGTTGAATACTTTACCCTCGAAAACTGTTGCGATCCCCTATACTTGTGGGTTATCAGGGGGCCTAGATGGATGGCCGGGGCGGCGGCGGACCGGCAGTGGGGAGTGTTTTCGGGGCGGGCGGGGCGGCGCACCGCCGGCCGCGGGCGGCGGGGGGCTGCTGTTTGGCCGGTGGTGGCTGGCGGCTTAGGGGGGTGGAGGTTGAAGATGAACCGCAGGCCCTTGATTTCGTGTCCAACGGCTGCAAAATCGACTGACCAGAGATGAAAAAGTCAGTCGACCGACGTGTAGCCTCACCTTGCTAGTTCGTTCAGTTTCGACAGCAAAATTCAGTTTCGACAGCAAAATTCAGTTTTGACAGTTAGGTTCAGTTTCGACAGTTAAGTTCAGTTTCGACAGTTAAGTTCAGTTTCGACAGTTAAGTTCAGAGATGAGCGGCTGATGTATTTTACATCTAGCACTTTGTGGTTATGTATTTTACATCATGTATTGGGGATGCTATTAGAATTCCACTCAGGTTAACTTTGACCGTTGTCTCTCTTGTCCTGCTTCAGCCTCGGCGTCGTACAACTCACCGGAGCTGCTCCAACGACGAAACCCTCCATCACGGCGGAGCAGTACCTCGGGCTCCATCTCCATACGCTTAAGATCTTCTTCCCCTCCTCCGACAACAAAGTCAGTCGGAGCATCCTCACCGGCCAACCCAATCACGCTGAGATCGACATGGCTTCGCCAAAGAGGTTGTACACTTGTTGCATCTCTTTTTTACTCTACATGTTATATATATATTGTCCACTGAGCACTCGTAGTAACGGGAAATACGATTATTTTATCCTACTATATGACAAGCAGTGAGGTACCAGGCAACTTAGCTATCCGTGATGGACTCTCTTGAACGCCATCATTATTTATCTCTGCGCGTTTGATCTGTGCATTTGTCGATGGTCCTGGGAGTTGAGCTTGTATGGCAGTGGCCTGGGTCCAAAGTAATATAAGTAGCACAAAAACATTTTTTTAGTGTAGGATTTTCCATGCTCAAGCCTGCCTACTAGAATCGCTAGTGCTTGAAAGGAAAAGTGAATGAAAAACATAGGAATTGGAAAGTTTCCTATGGTACTACTTTTCATGAATTTGGTGCAAAGGAATGGAGCAAAGGAAAACTATAGGATTTGTTCCTTTAGTGTCTCCTTAAAAGAAAAACCACAGGAATTCTAATTTCCACTTCTCCTCCTTTTCATATTCCTATTCATCAAGCACAAGACTGAGAGATAGTAGCATAATAGCATTATAACCGTACATTTTCTTGTGGTTTGACTTAATCTCACCATGCTTTTTTGCATCCTGTGATCTTCCAATTGTTGTGAATCAAACACCCAAATTGGCAGAAATCCTGTGTTTTTAAATTCTCTGTTTTGCACGTGTGTTCCTATCCTATTCCTGTCTATTTCCTATCCCTGCATTGTTAGAATCCTCAAATTCAAACAAGCCCTTACTCAATTACTTCTGTTACAGATATGTGTCAAAGAAAACCTTGTGTGGTTTGTCCTGCTCCTGCGGCGCTGTGTTCCACCCCAGCTCAGCTGCTCCAATGACGAAAGGGTTCACCACAGCAGGGATCCGCTCTCCAGACTGTCTTTCGCCGCCTCAGATCTTCTTCCCCACCGCCGGCAGCCACGACAACTGCATTACCATCATCAACTGAGCAGATGACCTTGAGGACTACACGGGTCCGCAAGAGAGGTCGCACTCTTCCGTGTCTGCTTACGTTATGCGTCGCTTAATATGATGACATGCTACATTATCGTCGTGTTCACCTATTAGACTCCGAGTCAGGTCCAAACTAATGCTGAAACTTGAGTTTTTAAATGGTTGTGGGGTACATATTGGGGTAGCAATCAGTACTATCTGTCTACTATCTGGTTAATCTCCGGTGTCTACTATGAGTTTCATGTTGGGTGCAAACAAACATTAAAGGAGCCATTATCTGTATTTTTTAACTAAAGCTATTATCTGCTTGCTATCATTGATTTTGGGTCTATCCATAGTTGCTACCATCACTCTGGATTTGCGCATGCACTCCTTACATAATCTCACTATGTTTTATTCCTATGCATGTCAGTTATTGTACACAATGGAACTTATCATGTATAGCAAAAGAGACGAGCCTTGCGTGGTAATAAAATTTCATGCAGACATCATTCCATGGTGGGCGCAAAGGCAGCCCCCCCTCCACCCATTTCGGATCATAATCAAGAGGAAGATAACTGTTCTGAGGGGGATTCAGAAGGAGAAGACCACTCCTATTTACCCCATGAGGTCTTCGCTCTAAGTTGGCATGCTGATGTTAGTAATATCATGCATATGGTGCCTTGCATTGCTTACTGTATGCATTAAAGATGCCATCTGCTTAGTTTAGACATGCTTTGTGTCAATGCCATCTGTTTAGTTTCTTTATCGTATATGTGAATCATGCAATGCCATCTTGTCTAGCCAGGCATCATACATGTGAATTTTGCAATGCCACCCTGGTTAGCCAGTCATCTTATATGTGAATTATATCATGCCATCATTTTTTTATTATGTGTTAAATTTGTCAACAATTTTAGTACATTCAATTACTCTTCCTGTGCATCAGCCATTCGGCACGGTCATGGAAAAATCTGGAGTGGAAACAAGGTCTTCAGAGCAGACAATGCTATCTGACGAAGCGCATGTCTTGCTGGTTACCGATAGCTCCTCAGAGGAGGTTTCAGAGACAGATGACCAGTCATATTTTCCCCCTGAGGTGCATGCCCTAACTTGGCAGGGTTATGTTACTCATATCGTGCGTATGGTATCTTGCATTGCTATGTCATTTTCTTAGTTTAGACATGCTTTGTGTGAATGCCACATGTTTAGTGTCTAATTACCATATATGTGAATTATGCAATGCCATCTTGTTGCAAGACATTATATATGTGAATTATGCAATGTTATCTTGTTGCAATGCATTATGTATGTGAATTATGCAATGCCATGCTGTTTAGGCAAGTGTCATATATATGAATTATATCATGTCGTCCTTTTTTTGTATTTCTCATTGCTTTTGTCGACAATGTTTGTATATTCAACTGCTCTTCCTGTGCATCAGCCATTTGAATTGGTGATGGAGAAATCTGGAGTGAAAACAAGGTCTTCAGAGCAGACAATGCTACCTGCTGAAGCAGATATCTTGCTGGTTACAGATAGCTCTTCAAAGGAGGATTCAGAGGCAGATGATTAGTCCTATTATCCCCCTGAGGTGTATGCTCAAACTTGGCAGGGTTATATTACTCATATAATGCATATGTTGTATTGCAATGCTTAGTTTTTACATCATATACACAATATTGAATGCCATCTCCTTAGTTGACACATCATATATGCAATTGCCCTCTGCTCACTTCCTTAGTATATAAATCATATATTTGAATTATGTCATGCCATGATGTTTACATAGACAGCATGTATCTGAATTATGGCATGTCAACCCATTTTCTAAAGACATAATATAGTTATATCATCTCATCCAGTTTACATAGTCATCATATTTTAAATTATGTCATTCTATCCGTGAATTATATCATGCCATCATGTTTCCATCGACAGCATGTTTGTGATTTATGGCATGCCAACCACTTTAATAGACACATCGTATAGTTATACCATGTCATCTTGTTAGATAGTCATCATATTTTGAAGTATGTCATTCTATCCTGTTTAGTTAGCCATCATACATGTGAAATTGTGTCATGCTATCCTGTTTAATTAGCCATCATATATGTGAAATTATGTCCTACTATTCTGTTTCCTTAGACAACATAAATGTGAATTATTTCATGCCCTGTTTTCTTCCCTACTATCCATTGCACCTGTCTATCTTACAATGTCTGTACATTCAATTACTTTTCTTGTTTATCAGCCATTTCAATTGGAGGGAGTGATGGTAGTATTTGTGGGAGTACAAACACGGTCTTCAGAAAAGATCGTGCTACCTATCGATGCAGATAGAACCACGGTTGTACTTGCCCAAGAATCAGCCCCACCACACATAACCCACACTCATGCAGATTGTACCCCTACCCAGTTGGACAGAGAACCAGCTACACCCCTTCTAACCCCAACCCCAGCAGATAGACACCCAGTTCCCGTTGACACAACATCGTCTCCACCACAGAGCACCCAAACACGAGCAGTTAGTAAGGCAACTGCAGTGCCCAAATCATGAGGACCACCACTCCAAACCCGAAGTCAACGCTTAAAGCAGAAGAAGAATTGTTCTCAAGTCAGGTTCCGTAGCTATGGTTCATACTACTTTGCTCTTGCATCATTGTATTTACTGATACCAACCAATTTCAAATTTGGAGGATGCAATTGAAACTCCAATGGCGCAACAGGTATGTTTTAAACCTGTTTCTTCAACGTGTTTGGTTGTTTGCTGTTGTAACTTGCTCTATGTTGATTTCAGTTTCAATTGAATAAACAGTTATGTTCTCATGCCATGCACATTACAAGTGTTGTTATTGCTGTGTAGTTTTCCACACTTATATTCTGTCTATGCTGCTTTGTCTTAAATAGATATGATTCGAACTGTATCTATCTTGATTTGGCAACATAAACTAGAATGATATAGACCATACAGTGACCATACTACATAGATATATGTTTGTTTCATGTTGTTATCATGTCCACCTTACTACTGAACTGGTTTACCAAAATGAGTTTCATATACTACATTGTAAACCTGAGATGTGTTTGTTTGTTTCTCTTTAGAACGCGGATAAAATATTGGAGAAGAGTACCCTGTTATGCAATGGTAAAGGAAGTAATGCATATAAGGTTCAAGATAGTGAGACATCCCTGTTGGTCTCCAAGAAAGCTGATAAAAACTATATTGAGGACACTGAGACAACCCTAAAGTCCTGTCTTGATGTAGTGTTCGAGTTACTGGCTACCACTGCTGGCACCAGCTCTTCGAACTCGTTGGCTGAATCAGTTCGGCTTCTTGAGTCTCAACTTCAAGTTGAAAGACATCGATCAGATATTATGCGACAGGAAGCCGAAGGACTGAGGAAGTCCCTGCAGAATTCAGATGCATAATTTCTGGTGCAACAGCAGGCGCTGGAGGACTTAAGCGCCAAACAAGAGAAAGTTAATAAGCTTGCTAAGCATCTTGCTAGCATTACGGGTACCCAGGATATTGTGTCTTGAGCTCTTCTGAAGTGGTTTCAGTTTTGGACTTGTTTTGCTGCGGCGTTTATATGCTGCTGTGTTCCCTATATTTGCACTGGTGGCAAACTTTGATGCCCAGTGGATGTAATATGTGTAATAGCCGTGATAGCCTAGTGTAAGTTGCTTGCTTATTTATTTTCATGTTGTCTTGTTTATTCGTTTGCTTGTAGTGAGTGCAGTTCTTTTTCTGCGGTTTGCTAGTGGCTGCAATAACCTATTTTTAGAACTAGGCCACAATAACCATGGGCTAATATTTACTGTAGTGACACTGGACCTATGGGTCGTAGAAACAGTGGGCCTTCTACGGGCCGTAGAAACAATGGGCCTTCTACGGGCCGCAGAAACAATGGGCCTTCTACGGGTCGTATCATCAATGGGCCTTATACGGGCAGTATGATCGATTGGCCAAACATGGGCCAATAACAGGCCGCATTATGGCCGTAAGCGGGCTAGAGTTGGAATCGTCCGTTCATGGGCCGACCGTAACGGGCCATCGTTAATAGGTCGTATTTCATGACGCTATGAAAACGGCCCAACGTGTTAACGGACCACAAACGGGCCGACTGTAACCATGGGCTGAATTTGGCCCATAAGCAGAAAATGACAGTAACGGGCCGTAAGTAAACGAATGCTGGAAATGAGCCCAAGAATAAATGGGCTCTGAGAAGGCCGAAAGATAACATGGGCTGGAAACGGCCCAACGGAATAACGGGCCCTTAATGGGTATAAAGTGATACACTGTTCATTACGGGCCAGTTTCACCACGGGCCGTTAATGGGTGTAAAGTAATACACTGTTCATTACGGATCAGTTTCACCACGGGACGTTAATAGGCCAAGAGTTACATAGGGCCGCATATGGACCGAAAGACGTCATGGGCCATACATGGGCCAGAAGTGAAAACGGGCTGGAATCATATTGGGTGGCCCAGATGACGCTACTCGGCCTAATTCGGATAGGGCGTAACGGGCCTTGGGTTAGCGGGTTGTAAATGGGCTATATGCGAACATGCCGTTAACATGCTTTTTTGGGCTGGCCCGTCACCTTTTGACCAAGTCAAATGGGCCGGCCTTTTCACAGGTATGGGCCTCTGTTGGGCCGTGCCACGTGTCGACGTATCATAGGCGCCTTCTGTCCAATGAGTGGATGACATCTGTCCCAACGGCGAGCCGACACGTGTTTCCTCCAGCCAATGATGATTTTACACGTGGAAAATCCCCATTGGTCGGGGCTGTTAACGGGTTATCAGATCCAAAACCCGACCCGATAGCTTAACGGCGTTCCGTTACGGTGGATGCCACGTGTCGGTCACCCTTGACAAAAGCACTTCTGTGACGCGCGATTTATCGTCAGTGAAGTGGACACTTCCGTGATGATAATTTTGGTAATGTCATGGAACACTTCTATGACAGCACAGGTATGACTATCTTGATTCTGTCATAAATTTATCATGGATGTACATGCATGACAAAAAACGCGACCTACTGTGACAAACACGTATCATCACGGAAGTGTATTTTTTTTGTAGTGTACGCTGTGTCATGCCTGGTTGGCAGGTGGTACGCATGACAGATCTACCACAATGTTCATGTCCGGACGGACGAGCCCGGGGCGGTGGCGCCATTGGGCGCCGTCGTGGCGTCGACAAATGGACGGACTGTCAAGGATGATGCAGATCTCTCTCCTGAAGATGGGTCAGCGGTTCGATGATGATGGCGGCAAACGTGTTCATGTGATGTACGCTTTAGGTCTGCTGCACCAGTTATGGGTTCCGATACGTTATGTGGATGGATCGAGACGGCACCGGTTTTAGATATGAGGAGTGAGAGCACTCCACATTATCGAGTTTTATAGGTGTGAGTGATGGCTTCGGGTGGCTAGATGTATTTTTTTGTTAGACCTATATCGAATAATAAATAAAGATGACCATATGCATTAGTTGATGCAGAGGCCTAGGCTCTTAACACTAGTAGAAAACAGGGCTTTCGTCCAGGCCAGTTTAGCCCATTAGTCCCGGTTCAATCCAGAACCGGGACCAATGGAGCTATTTGCCCCGGTTCATGAGCCCAGGGGGCCGGCCGGGCCACGTGGGCCATTGGTCCCGGTTCGTCCGGACCTTTTGGTCCCGGTTGGTGGGACGAACCGGGACCAATGGTCCTGGCTCCTGGCCCACCACTATTGGTCCCGGTTGGTGGCATGAACCGGGACCAAAGGCTGCCCTTTAGTCCCGGTTCAAGCCACCAACCGGGACCAATAGTGCTGCCTATATATAGCCCCTCGCGCAAGAGCAGAGCACACTGCTCTGTTTTTTCTGGCCGAGGGGGAGAGGGCTTGGTGGTGCTCTAGCTCACCTCCTATGCACACAAGGTGTTCGATGGAATGCCCGAGCCA
>LR880967.1:7957022-8012615 GCA_904067115.1 Aegilops sharonensis
GGGGGGGTGTGGAGAGAGACCCCAAAAAGTGTCTCTCTCACATACTACCCTAATTGGTCTAATAGTTGGGACTCTTAATTAGACAGGAATGCTGCTAGGATTCTATAGTTTTCTCTGAACTCTTGTTTATTACTTCGGAACGCGTGAATGTCTTGAAGGAGTCGTTTACTTCCACACTTGACCGGCTGATCGTCTCGAAGAAATTCTCGTGGCTAGGGGGTATAAACCTACTCACGGGAATTGTCGTGCTTCACCGACAGAATAAACTACTTCCGCTATTTTGCTCGTCGATGAGATTGATCTTACTGGCAACTTCATAATGTTCCTGGATGTGATCATGTACCATAATTTTGTAGTGGGTAACATGTTCGCCTACACACGGTCCTCCCACCGTCATGGGATCACGACCGTAGCATTCCCGCACCGCCCTGCTCCCTCACGGCCGCATTCGCTTGTGCCACATGTGTTTAGCAAGACCGCGCCCCATGACGGTACGCCTCGTTGTAGTGATGGTATGGTAAAGAGAGAGCATGCAGCATGCTCTCTTGTTAGTCACCATGACTATGCCAACGGAGCAGGGCAACAACTCCCTCCGCACAAGGACAACGCGTCCCTGATGGCCGTACTGCAGCCCGGCACTCTCCAGCCTCCAACTCATTCAAAAATTGTATCCGAGACTCTACTTCCTTCATTTTACTGCATATTTCTTCTTTACACTAGTATTGTTCAGACAATTGTATTTTTATCTATGTATCATTTGACATGCAACTCCGCTGCATGTGTGGTTCCATAAGAAAAAGAGAGTTGAAGCTATCCACATCATACGCCTTTGTCCATTTTGGAATTGGTAGAACAAAAGAACACAGAAGCATCTTGTTGCCTTTTACCTAGTGAACCTATAACATCTATACTATCGCTATGTTCCTAAGTTTTTACAGGCATTAAAGATCTAATCTAATCATCCGCGCAGAATCGCGCTCTCATCGGCTTTGTCTTTGTCATATCTATCTAAACTCTGCAAAAGGTTTATTGGAAGAGTTCAGTAATCTTGAACTCGGATATGCAGCCCGTTGGGAGCTTCCACCCTGGGAAATTTCAAGATTGTGTTCTTGCCTTCTTCCTCCCATCTGCAACATAAAAAAAATGCAAGAATCTGTTGTTAGTAAAAAAATAACGCTGGAGCTGCCCTTAGCAATTGAATCTACATATATTAATGAGAGGTTGAACATACCTGTATCGGGTCACGAAGTAGTGGAGGAAAGTCGTGATCTCCACCGTTCCCACCTCCTTCCCGGGGCACATCCTACCGCCTCCTCCGAACAACATGAAGTGCGGGTGCGATTCCATGTTCTTCTCCTGAACATTTTTAGTAGGCAAAAAAAGGTTAGAACTTGCTCTGCTGTGGTGATATGCTGTTGTACTGGTGTTTTGATGGTAATTAATATTTTCCGCTCTTCTACTTACCAGCCATCTCCACGGATTGAAGGTCATCGGGTCAGGATACATGAACGGATCATAGTTTATCTCCCTTGTGTAAACATAGATTCTCCAGCCTTTTGGAATGACATACCCTGGGAAAAAAAATCGATAGTACACCAAATTAGAACTGACCTATTCCTTTTCCTAGAAAATGCTTTAGTGGCAGAGTAATTTCCAACCATAACTCACCATTCATTTCTACATCCTGGGTAGTTTTCCTCAGCAGTCCGTTCACAACTGTGGCTAATCTTAGCGTCTCAAAAATGACCTGCATAGAATTGTCCATGAGTACATCATGATCATACTCATATTATACTACTACTCTGACTTTATCTTTTGTGTCTGCACTCCTACTTACAGCTCGAGTGAAGGCCATCGACTTGACATCATCGTAGCTGATGGCTTCGTCCGGCGATTTTCCCTTCCTGATATCAAGATGCTCTCTCTGCATTCAAAAGTGAACAGATCATCAGTAAACTCTAGAAGCATGTGATCTATGCCATGGAACCAAAATTGATTTGCAGAGCATGTGTGCATACCCTGAGTTCTTCGAGGGCCCGCGGATGTTCCGATAGATACTTGACGGCCATCATTGAAGTCGTCGACATGGTTTCATACCCAGAGTAGATGAGGGCGATGAGCAAGTCAATGATCTGCTCATCGCTAATCTTTTCCCTGGCGCCGTCATCGCCGCTTCTCAAGAGAGCATCCAGCATGTCATCATGAGCATCACCAGAGGATCGCCGTTCCGCGATCATCTGCTCTAGAATGTACACGAGCTTCTTCCTCGCCTGAAAGCCTTGGTAGTAGCTGGTCCCTGGGAGGTTGATGGGCAAGGAGATGGTGCCGAGCACAAGCGTGTACAGCTCCGTCTTGAGGGCGTCGGAGAGCGGGCCGGCGGTGATGTCGGCGATCTGCCTCAGTGCAGACAGCAAGGCCATCTGAAAGTGAGTTAGATATGATATGAGGACACATGATTCTGTGATATGTTTTGCCATGCTCAAGCAAGGAGATGAGATGCTTCTATGAAACTCTGCAACCACCACAAAAACGGCAAACGGGTAATGATGATGTCCGGAAATGTGATGCTCTGTTTTTGCAAGGAAGATTATACTCTACTATGAAGCTCTGCAACAACCACTTTGGAATGTGTGGAGTGATGCTGTCGCAAAACATTTAACCAGCGAAATGTATTTGAACAAAATATTTTCTCAGTAGCATGAACGGATGCAAAATATTTTCAGAGCAGAGCAGTGAGTGACAGTTGCTGCCATTAACGTACTCCGACATTCCACCCAACTGTGTCAACTTCTTTTATTTTGCGAAAAAACTGTCTCTAGATGTACAGGTGGCCTGTGTGGTATACCTCCTTGGTCTTGGCCTGGACGTCGACGACGCTGCCGGCCCATCCCTGGAGGTGGTCGCGCATGAAGGCGTCGATCTTGGGGAGGAGGCTTTGCCGGAGCGCGGCGGGGCGGACGAGGCCGAGCATGGCGCCGCGCATGAGGCGGTGGAGCGGGCCGTGCACGGCGGCGATGTTGTTGCGGCCGAGGATGTCGAGCATGGACTGCGGGTAGCCGGGCACCATGCCGCCGGCCTCGCCCTGGAGCAGCATCCGCCGGTTCAGCTCCGGGTCCATGCACACCACCGTGGGGCACCCCAGGATGTGCGTCCGGAACAGCCTCCCGTACCTGCAACAGCGCTTACATTAGTGTTCCACGTTCAGAATAAGATTAATATCCCATGTTTTTCTTACTGGCAAGCAAGCAGACACTATGATTTGCAGCTACAAGTATGATCCGCTTTTGATTTAGAAATGGTACTTTGGGAGCTGGAATAGTGATGAGTGTGTGTTACTATGTGAGCTTTTGGGGGACACAGCTTGATGCTCCTCCTTTACACAGCCGGAAAGTTGCTGCCAAACCGGCACATTCCCGGCGTTAACAGATTCGCGTGTGTGAGTATACTATACTTGTCGTAATTCTTGTGAAAAAGTAGAGGTGGTTCTCAATTATTGGACCAGAAGCTTGCTACGCCGGCCGGCGGCAACATCCATTTCAACCCAGCAACAAAATCCCCAAAATCCCGGTGAAGTGATAGGCATGTCCAGACTCGAGACCCCGCAGGAAGAAGACGGAGGCAAGAATGCGGAGTGATATCGTGGACCAGACGGCGGACGTACCTGAGCCTCCTCTGCTTCATGAAGGACGGCCCCTGCTTGAGGAACTCGGTGGTCTCGCCGAAGAGCGGCCACCCCATTGTCCCCGGCGGCAAGCACCCGCCCTCCATCCTCCTCCGGCCGTTGCCGTACCTGACCTCGTTCCACCGCAGCAGCAGGCTGCTCGCCACCACCACGCCGACGAAAACGCCGAGCAGCACCAAGAGGAGGAGCGCCATCTTCTTCCTCTACCTCTCTCTGCCTCTGGTTTCTTGGATGCTCTGTTTTGGCTGGAGAGGAGAGGCAGAGCGGTGTCTTTGTATGTGTTGCTCTTGCTCGGTAGGCAGAGAGGATGCCCTTTTATATAGGGAGGGCACGGGAGGCAAAGATTCCTCCTCCGCCTAATTATCCACCCCTTTCTGTAAGAAATGGGCGTCCATTTCTTTTCCGACGAGGGTCCCCATTCCAAGGCGAGGTCTTGACCATGGAGGGAGAAGCGGATCAAGACGATGGTCAGNAGTTGCTGCCAAACCGGCACATTCCCGGCGTTAACAGATTCGCGTGTGTGAGTATACTATACTTGTCGTAATTCTTGTGAAAAAGTAGAGGTGGTTCTCAATTATTGGACCAGAAGCTTGCTACGCCGGCCGGCGGCAACATCCATTTCAACCCAGCAACAAAATCCCCAAAATCCCGGTGAAGTGATAGGCATGTCCAGACTCGAGACCCCGCAGGAAGAAGACGGAGGCAAGAATGCGGAGTGATATCGTGGACCAGACGGCGGACGTACCTGAGCCTCCTCTGCTTCATGAAGGACGGCCCCTGCTTGAGGAACTCGGTGGTCTCGCCGAAGAGCGGCCACCCCATTGTCCCCGGCGGCAAGCACCCGCCCTCCATCCTCCTCCGGCCGTTGCCGTACCTGACCTCGTTCCACCGCAGCAGCAGGCTGCTCGCCACCACCACGCCGACGAAAACGCCGAGCAGCACCAAGAGGAGGAGCGCCATCTTCTTCCTCTACCTCTCTCTGCCTCTGGTTTCTTGGATGCTCTGTTTTGGCTGGAGAGGAGAGGCAGAGCGGTGTCTTTGTATGTGTTGCTCTTGCTCGGTAGGCAGAGAGGATGCCCTTTTATATAGGGAGGGCACGGGAGGCAAAGATTCCTCCTCCGCCTAATTATCCACCCCTTTCTGTAAGAAATGGGCGTCCATTTCTTTTCCGACGAGGGTCCCCATTCCAAGGCGAGGTCTTGACCATGGAGGGAGAAGCGGATCAAGACGATGGTCAGATCACCAGATGGCATTGCCAACTGCGACGCGCACCGCACCGCACCAGAGAAAATTGTGCACAAGCCAACAAAACAGCGCTGATGGAGATAGCAGAGCGGCGCAGAGAGAGAGAGAGAGAGAGAGAGATGAGGAGGCCTGCTGCTGCTGCTGCTAGGGATAGTAGATAGGATAGCACTACGAGGCGCATGCTTGGTCTCGAAATCGGCGCCGCGCAGCGCCGTGCGTGTGCGTGTCGGCTTGCGGCCTTCTGGTCAAAAGGTATCCTGCCCAGACGATGGGATCCCATGTCTGGTTCTCTGGTTTCACGCAGCCCAATGCAAACCCTCAATCAACAGCCGGACGTTTCAAACCGGCCTCACGTGTCCCGGCGGGCCACCCCACTGATCGGTCACGAAAATCTGACCCAGACGGAGACCTCAAACGGGTCTCAAACATGTAGCCTGACCGTCACCCCTCATATCCAGTCTAAATATAGGGTGGATACGGGCGCGTCCGCCACATCAGACTGACGGCAGGGTCCCACGCGGAATCGCCCGGAAACCGTATGGCCCGAAGCTCGTCTCTTCCGTCGGACCGATGTCGCCGCTCCGGCAGACCTCGTCCTACCTAGCCTACCCTTCACATTTTCCTTTGCCTGTCCACCGCCACTTTCCACTCCCCGTCCGCCTAGTAGCCATGCCCCACGCCGTCGGGTGAGGAGCTACCCATTTCTAACACCGGAGCGCCGGCTGGAGCACCTTGAGTAGATCTGTGAAAGGCGCGAGGCCCGGATCGACACGGGGCTACCTCTGAATGAAGTGTATCTGGACGAGGAGGATGATGAGCCGGAGTCCTCCTACATGCCAGTCCACCCGGTGCCCGGCACCAACATCGTGGACACCTCCGAAGACGAAGATTAGCCAGGGTATTATGTAGTATGTAGTACGTAGGATTTCTTGTGCATGCATGCTTTGTATGGATCTAGGGGCTGAAATATGAGAGAATCGGATGCAGAGTGGATAATTTGAGGCATTGACCGGTCACTGTCCGCAGACACGCTAGGTCGCGTCCGCGGGTGATTGAGGAATCGGATTTGTCAAGTTCGGTTGTAGATGCTCTTATTTTGTTTGTCGCCGCGTCTCCATGTGTGAATTCTCGTGAACCGGAAGCAGACCGAGGGAGCTTTGTTGGAGTCCGGACCACCACCTTGTAAGGGTCCTGGGTCACCTTTCTTCCACTTCGTTTGTGCCCCACCCTTGCTCTGCATCCCACCCTCTTTGTCCGACGCCCTAGCTATGCCTCTCTGATCGGCGCACGGGCATTGTCGGATGCCTGCAGCCCCACTCACGTGCCTACCCAACCTGGACTACGTCGTCGTCCACCATGATGCGTCTGTCGCCAAGTACACTCCGCCCCATGTCGACGCCATCCATCGCGAACACCATGTCCGGCAGTTGTTTGGTCACATGTGATTGAGCTTTTTTTTTGAACTTCTAGTTGTGATATGAAATAGATGAATTGGTTCTAATTATGACTTCTAAAAATCCCAACGGGTTAAACAAAAAGGAAATATCTTTTAGAATTTACTTAATTCAAATATTTGTTTATACTTCAAATATGCATTTTCTTTATACTGCCTCTCTTTCTTTGTACTCCGCATATAAAATTTGTTTGAAGCCAAACTACACAATGTTTGACTAAATTTATATTAAAAATAGGAACATATACAATACTAAAACTATATATTATTAAAATAAATTTCACGATGCATTTGATAATATTGATATCATATTGCGAATGTTGCTATTTTATAATATAAAGTTAGTCAAACTTATCAAAGCTTAACTTTGAACAAATTTTATATGCAGACTAAAAAAATGGGGGGAGTACCTCAAATATGTATGGTTGAAATTCCCCTTGATCAATTGAGGGTTAGGAATGAACGTTCCCCTTTTTTTTTCTTTTTTCTTTTTTTGCGGGTGAATGTACGTTCCTGTTGTCAACCTAAAAGAGTTGCATAAGAGAAACTATAGTGAAAACAATGATTTATCCAGGATTGTATATGTAGGTGATCATTCCTTCACAATCAAAATAAGAACGTTGTCGATCCTGATCGGAGATTTGCTTGTGAATAGTGGGTCGATGTTGATCCGATCAATCATGAGGATATGAAAGGGAGTTGTTGCGTTGCATGGGTGCCATGTGCAAGATACATGCTTGTGTCCGCCTACTGATTGCTCATGGACAGTGCAAGCCTGCTTAAAGAGATTTATGCTTGGTGGTTTTGTGTAGTATGTGTGTGGCCGGGGCAGTGTATAGGTTAAACTTAATTGGTGAAATAAAATTAGAGCGAGGGAGGTTGCCTTTGTGGTGGCACACACATGGGGTGGTTTGCATTGGACCATTTTTACTCTATAGCTCCGGCGGCCGGCACTTGATCAAACAGTGGGCACATAACATAATTAAAGGCGATCGAAGGCCTGTTTGTTGTTGTAAGATAAGAAAAATGAAAATAAAGAGGCGGATCAGTGTGGTAGTTTGCTGTAACGGATGGTCCTTCAGCTCACATGCATGCAAGTTATCATTTGGGCTCTGCTTCGTGTCGTGAGGTTAATCATACTTGGATCTGTGATTTAACAAGCCAATAATGCACGGGACCAGCCCATATGATGTGCCCTTGCTTTGCTTAGGGCATCTTCAACCCAGACCCTCAAATAACCCGCAAACGCCTGGATCAGATAGTCCGGACACACTTTCTCATCCAACGCACACACCGCGTCCGCGTCCGTTTTTTCGCAAGCCAGATGCAATCCGGAGGGCTTTGCGATAGTTTGTACCTCCACCGCATGCGCATCCGGCAGGCGTTTCCAATCAAAACTCCTCTTGCAGGGAAGAGTACGACATGTGACAGGGAAGTGGGCACCTTTCGTGTCCCATATATAGCCCGGCGACCCCCAAGCCTCACTCCGTTGAGCTCGCCGGACGTGGGGAAAAATAGGACGTGAATGACAGACGCTACACGGCCGGCGAAGATTTGGACTAAGTTAAAAATATATAAAGTCTCCTTATGTTTGATGAATACATCAAAAATGTAATGACATTGGTCTGGTTTAAACGAAGATCATTTTGATGTGTAAGAGAAATTGAGAGGGTTGGTGGAATAGATAAGTAGGTATGATACTCACCATGATGGGTGGATTATTGGAGTGGATGATGGAAGATGGATAGAACTGCTGGCCAAGGGGCAAGACCGCAAGCGTGAGTACCCATTGCTGCTGGGTGCGGGGCTGGTTTCAGCGGCTAGATCTCCCTGCCCGCTCGTGCGCCCTGTGTCCTCTGTCTCTCAAATTAGTATTGAGTAGTGTGTCCTCTCCGTTTTCCCCTGCTCCTGACCCTCAAAACATTTTTGCGGTCATGATACTCCTACTGGCTACTGCTAGCACCAGGTCATTTTCAGCACAAATAATGAGCTGATTCATGTCGACTTGACCCTGCCGTGAGGCGATTTAAAAAGCTGGTACGTAAATATAATTGATGAATCCGTGTTGGCCCGGTGGGTCATACAGGTTGCCGAGATATCCAGTCCATGGCCGGATTTAGATGCAGGATCGAAAGCACTGTTTTCGCGAGAGATTTTGAGCGAATAGATACTCCCTCCGTTCGAAAATACGTCTAGATACATCCATTTCTGCGACAAATAATTTCGAACGGAGAAAGTAGATGGGCGCGTGCCGCCTTGCGTGCTTTAAACTTGTGTGAACCTCATCAAAATATTCATTCCATTTGGTGTGTTGCATGTACCGTGCGTACGGTACGAAGCACAGTGTTGGAGCCTTGGAGGGCAGGCAGGAGGCCATCGTTCAGTGCATGCATCCCATCAGAGCAACTCCAACGCGACGACAAAAACAGACATATATTAAATCCGCTTTTCGTCTGTTTGGACCGATCAGGCGAACAAGCGCGTCCGTTTTTTAGTTTGGGCCGGCTGATGCGCCCAACGGGGAGGCAGGCCAATATTTGCCCGTGTCCAAATAAATGTAAATGATAAACACGTGGCCCAAATAAACTCAACAAAACATAAATAGCCGGTCAACCGCCGGTCAGAGTCTACTTAAAAATTAATTAAACAATATAAAAACTCCGCCCCGCACGCTGCCTTAGGCGTTCGCCTTGCCCTTGCCTTTGCCGTCGTCATCGTCGCCGCTGAGGTCGATGAAAACGGGAGGCGGCCCAGCCCACCCAAAAACGGGTTCATAGGATGCCAGGACAGCCTCCTCTGCCCCCCCCCCCCCGGCGCAGTGCCTCCTTGTCGCAACAGAGCTCTTGCTCCCGGGGCATCTGCCGCTGACCGTCGGCCTCGTCCTCGGCAAGCCAATGCGCCTTCCAGCGCTCAAGGTGGGCCGCCTCCACTGGCATCGCAGCGTAGTGGACGGGAGGCGTGCTCACCCACTCACAGAATTCACCGGTCCACGAGTAGAACTACTTGGGCCAAGTGGGCGGCGGCGGCGACCGCTTCTGCGTGGGCGTGGGCTCGGGCTCGCGCTCCGGCTTGGCCTTGGGCTCGACGAAGGACGGTGATGGCGGGACGAACAGCGGAGCGTGGACGGAATCCTCCGCCGCCGACAAGGCGAGGGCATGGTGCAGCCCATTCAAAATGGGCATCCTCCTCGAGCCGGCTCGCCTCCAGTGTGCGCTCCAGGACCTCCTCAAGGGCGGCTTGGTACGTTGCCTCTGCCTCCTCCTCCTCTGTCAAAACCTCTGGGTGGGCGGGGGAACGTATTAGTTGACCTGGACGCCACGGCGGCGCTCCTCCTCATGCTCTAGCGCAAACCAGCACTCCCAGTTGGTGGAGTCTGGCGCGTAGGCACGCATCGCGCGCTGCTCCGGTCTAAGGAGCTCGCAACGCCAGCTAACCTCCTCGGCGTGCGCCCGCGCCGAGCGTGGCACCACTGGAATGGAGATCCGCCGCGGGTCCAAATGCCAGCCGTGCGGCAGGTTGACATCCGGATACTGCAAGGGCTGGGGGTATTGCCAGTGCCACGGCGCCTAGTGAGCCGGTATGTAGAGCCGCTCCCGCTCCTGCGGTGCGAGCCACGTTTAGCCGGCGGCCGGAGGGGGTATGCTGCTCTGGCTGGGCCGCTGCTGCTGACCGCGCCGGCGCGTGCGCGTGTGGGCACAGGGCGTAGTAGTGGTACGGAGGTGGAGGGCAGATACATAGTGTGTGTGTGTGGCGTTTGTACTGTTTGGCATTGGTTTGCACCGGCTGGCTAGCCATAGCTCAGTGTGCTGTGCTACAGTCCATATCTATATCCACATCCATATCCATCCATATCCATATCCGGCTGGCTAGCCATAGCTCAGTGCGCGTGCGTGCGCGTGCGCGTTCAGATCCATATCCATATCCATATCCATCCGGTCCAGATCTGGTGTTGCGCCTCTACTTATCGATCAAGCAGCAGCAGCAATGAATACTCCTACAGTCCTACTGGCTTGCACACGAGCGAGGAATGTCCTTGACTCTATTCTTCTTCCTGCCTTCACCCTCTCAACCACATGCTGCTGGCTCCTCACATGCCCAACCAACGCATGATGCTATCACCACTCGTTTGTGTGAGGTGATTCTGTGTCAAGTACTGCGTACACTTAAGTTTCTGCTTGCTTGCGTTGGATCTTTGTTTTTGGTTTTGGACGTACTACTAGCGATGAATGGATCATGTGTCATCTAATAGTAGATTTCATAAGAGGTGCTCTCTTCCTTTTTGCAACGAAAGGAAGGATGATATATATAGTGCGTGTGCCGCTCGAGGTCTTCCGAGTAGAAATCTTCCACTGTCAAAAAGTGCGGCTGTGCTTTCTTGAAAATGAGGAAAAGTTGTTGGCCTAATGCATGGAAATTTGTTTAACAATTCCGTTTCGTGCAGCTATGGCATCATAAGAATTTTTCGACACATGCATGAGCAAAGCACTCGTAGAGCTAATCGCACGATGTAGAGAGGTCGCGCGGAGAAAATGGAAATGTGCATCCCCCTCGCCACATAGTGCCAGCAAAAACGGCCAAAAAAACAAAGCTGTACAAAGATCGATTGACAGTGGCAAAGAAAAAGTCCCTCCGTGTTCACAAAAATGACGTGCTGATAGATCCAAAATTTTCACTTTGTATTAGTAGTAGCGGCTAACATTTTCAACGGGTGGATGTGTGGGTGACAAGTGACATGTGTCGCCGTTTAACTGTGCCACGCTTAGGGATTGATCTTGTACATATGGAAGACATGCGAAGGAGCATACTCCTATCAAGGTCAAGGTTGGGACGCCACTCCTATCAAAGTACTCCTACACGTATTTCATCCTTAAATACCAAATGACCTGCAAATAAAGCAACATGTCTAGGAGTATCCATCGATGCATTGATTTTGAAATGTGCGAATGAAGCTTTCGATGACCAACACGCCGTTCATGTACTAATCTCCAGATTGGCCCTCCCTCGTGTGACAGAGACACCATGTGTGACAAAGATGCCGGCAATACTTAATAGGTCGCCTTTAACTCATCGTACCCGCGGTGCATTGCATTTTTTTTAAAGAAGGATAGCCCCAGGCCTTTGCACCAGAACGATGCATACGGCCATCTTATTAAAAATCCAATCAAAACAAAGTTCGCGGTGCATTGCATAAGATGTAACTTATCGATATAACACCCACACTAAAAAAAATGATACTACACACATGGAACACTTCGATGAATACTTAGTTTCGGTCCTAAATCAAAGATTGTTGAGTTTCGAGCAGGTATACGGGTGCGAAAATTGTCTACATCGGTCGTTCATTGATAGAAGAAAAATGATGTCAAACAAAATGCAATATGAAAGTGTTTTTTACGTGTATGTGGATGCACTGCTATTGATTTGGTACTGGTCCCTAGTATGCCCACCGGCAGCAGTTTACTGTGGCCTGCAGCCTCCTGTTGGGTCTGTTGCATGGCATGGCTCTGTCTCTGCACGCTGCCGCCCACGCGTGCGTGCGCGTGGGCATGCGGGGCTCTGGCACGGCCGCACAGCCCCAGTAAGACAGTCGGCGGCGATGGACATTTGACCCGTTGCTCAGCACAAGCGGCCGCCGGTCGGTGTCGACCATGCGCTCCCGGCTAAGATCTGGCGGTTCTTTCTTGGGTCACTTTCAAAGCTTGTGTTGCTTTTTCATACGTACGTGTGCAGTATATGTGTTGGATTTTTCTTCTTGGTCTTGAGATGTGTGCACATGCAGGAAGGTACATGGCGCTGGCTGGCCGGCCGATCAATCAAATCAGGTTGCACGAGCGCCTCTGGCTTGTCCTCTTCTTCTAGAATCTAGACCCATGCCTCTCCTTGGCCCCGCCCACCTTTTCTTTATTATCCTCTGCTTGTATAATACCCATTGACGTTCAAAAGTGCCCTTCTGAACTCAAACTCAAATGAGCTTGGATAAATAGTAATTTTTTTAAAAAAATCAAACAGTTCTGATTTCTTTTCGTAAACTTTGACAAATGTTCTAAGTAATTTTCATCATGAGATTACATTCGTGGAAGACTTAGTAAAGAAACAACATCAGCATTTTCGGAGCATCAACTTTTTGTCATGCCTTCCAAGAATATGATATCATGATGAAAATTTGCAACCACTTTGAACATTTGTCATAGTTTACCACAAAAACATCCACAATTTTTTTAATTTTTCTTCTTCAATATTTTACGATTTTACAGTTTTTTTACGGGATTACGATTTTACAGTTCATCCAACGTCGACGTGCACATGTGTTTGTTCCTGTTTCTTCCGCACATGGATATACTCCACTGCAGTTTGGTCTTCGTGGATGTCTTCCCCTCTTCTTCTCTCGGAGCACTAAAAAAAGATGTGCGTGTGTGTGTGTGTGTGTGTGCCGCTCGAGGTTATGCTTTTGTCAAACAACTTTTCAATTTTCAAAAGTAAGGACGGAATTAACTTCCTTGAAATGAGGAAAAGTTGGTCCTGCTAATTGTCAAAGATAAGGAATCCACTCGGGAAACTATGTCACCACTCATCAAGGACTATGAGCACAGATGCATGCGCAGAGCACTAGATATATGGAGTACCACACGATCGCAACAGAGTATGTTTTTAAAAATAGCATATATGGAGTATCGGCGGCACAAAGCAAAAGAAACGGACATCCCACTCACCAAATAGTACTGCTCGCAAAACTCCAAACCACAAAGCTGTTTGAGGATCTGATGACAGGAGAAAAATGACAAGACCCCCTTCTGTTCATGGCAATTGACGTTTCGACAGATGTTTTATCACTAGACTGCATATGAAATCATTGGGTTGAAGCGCGGTGCGTGAACATCCTCTTCAAGGTAGAGGTGCCATTCCTATCTAATTAAGTACTCCCCCTAAATACCAAATAGGTTGCATATAAAGCAACAGATAAATTGTCCTTATCGCAAACAAAGTGTAGTAGTACTACTAGTATGCATCAACGCATATTGTTTTTGAAAGGTACTCCTACGTGACAAGTCAGCCTCCAAATGATCAAGTCATGATTGGGTTCTCCCTCGTGTGACAGAGACCCGTATGTGACAAAGATGTTGGTTAATAGCATGCATCCGTAAACCCAAATATACGTCTAGCCCTCCTAAACCCTTGTATTCTAGTGTTGTGTGCATATCGGTCAGCAAATGTCGCGTTTATGGCAGTTTCCTACGGACAATGTCTTGATATATCTGTAATATCCTCGCAACTTATTGTTAAGTCCTACTCGGAAATGGACCTGATAAAGTTGAGGACCCGAATATCCCACGTAGACACTTGCATGTCAGCGTCACATAACACTATAGCTCGTACAACGACGAACCATTGCTGATCACGCAATGATAGGTTTGGGAAAGAGGCTGATATGTTTGTGCTAGCTGCTCTGGTCAACCTGAGAGGTATAGGTGCATGTGTGACTGGGAAATCCTGCCGACGGTTTGGAATTTCGCCTAGTGACCTGGCCCATCCATTGCTAATCGCTGTGTACGTCAGATCAATGGTTGGCCAGTAACGTGACGAGAGGACGTGAGAGAGGCCACACGTGCGCCGCGACGTCCTATGAACTCGGCTTTGGCGCCTGCCTTTGGAGTACCAGCTACGCACCGGCGTGTACCAGCCAGTTAGATAGCAGTCCAATTGGTTTACTCTGTGCTCGGAGTACGCAATGCTTGCAACCCTGTTGGCTCGACCCAGCAAACTCTGCCTGGTCCAATTGACACTCCAACAAACTACTCCTTCCGATCCAAACTAAGGGTCACCTTAGTTTAAAACCGCGACACTTATTTTGGATCGGAGGGGTTAGCTTCAATCTTTACCCATGTGGGCCCGGATAGTCCCTGTCACCGCGACCACGCTGCAACACGCCGACCAACGAAATACTCGCCGCCCGTAGACTGCGGCCTGACCCAACCCAGACGGGCCCAAACGGGCCTAAATCTGGGCGCGGTGGGTGCCGCCAGCCAACAGCGCCACTGGACAGCCCCACGACCAAACGGCCGTGCCACCGCGTCGAGGGCCACCGTGGCATGCGACAACGCTTCTGCTTTGCCACACCGCCGCCGGCCGAAGGGCAACGCCGCCTCCTTGCCACACCGCCGGTGGCCGAAGGACACCGCCGCCGGCCACCACCGCCCGAGCTGGAGGGTCAGCGCGCGGGGAAGGACAGGCCCACCGCCGCCAGCAGCACCACGCGGGAAAGGACCGGCGGCGCCCGCCGGCGGCGGCGGGGGAGAGAGGAGCAAGGGGAGCCCCGAGGGAAGACGGGTCGAAGCCCCCGGTCGCCCCTCTCGGGGGGAGGGGGGGGGGGCGCGGGGGTTACATGGGAGGGAAGGGTGGAGGTGGGGATGGGGGAGCAGGGGAGTGCAAGCGGCGGCGGGGGCCGGCCGTGACGGCGGCGACGCGCGATTGGGGAGCCGGCGGTGGCGCGGGAAACCCTAAGGGAGCTGTTGAAACCGAGGATTGCCGGACAATCACACAAACACAAGAAGATGAATTTTGTCGGGCGACAAACACCCGCGGCGACGGACGCCCGCCCTGGCAACGAACGCCGGGCCCCTCATTCTCTGTTGTATTCTCCTCGGCACCAAACCATACAAGCAGTACACTACACAGGAGGTATTTATACCCGGGGCTAACACATGGGCGCACACGCACGCCACGCCCCATTCCTGTCCGCTCGCACACGACGCGAATCTAGGTGCCCACAATCCGCTCGCTCGGCCGGGCCGCGCGCACAAACACGACGACGCAGCTGCCTCAACGGATCTCAACGGCTTACTTACTACTCCCTCCGTTCGGAATTACTTGTCTCGGAAATGGATGTATCTAGAACTAAAATACATCTAGATACATTCATTTCCGCGACAAGTAATTCCGAACGGAGGGAGTACATGCTACGTACACGGCAAGCTGCAGACCAACTCCAACGCTCGCCCGCTCGGCCGCAGCTGCGTCTTAACGAAGGGCTGTTCCCTCCCCGTTGATCACCAACCGCTAGCATAAAAGTATGCACGCATAGGATACTCCATACCGGCAACTCAGCAGCTTGCATGCATGTTACTACCATTTGATTAACAAACAAACCTGATGGTACATTCATGCGTGCATCTAGCAGACCAGACCAAATCATCTCTCTTTTCTCGTGGCTTCTGAAGGAATGATAACAGAGGCGAAAGCCTATTTCGAGAGAGGAATGATAATAGAGGCGCACTCTCTCGGTCTTTTTTTCCTCTTCCCGTCAAAATCGAGAATCTTTCAAGATG
Source organism: Aegilops sharonensis (assembly GCA_904067115.1). Lineage (NCBI taxonomy): Eukaryota > Viridiplantae > Streptophyta > Magnoliopsida > Poales > Poaceae > Aegilops > Aegilops sharonensis. The sequence continues at coordinate 7,972,726 of LR880967.1, forward strand.
GAGATGGAGCATGTGGTTTCATGACTAATAGATCCGGGCCGACGAGGCCTTTTGCTATGAGAAAAAAAAAAGACAAGCTAAAGCTGAGCAACGTCTCCGCCAACATACAAATGTTTCGCAGAAGAAACGGCATCCATCATGGGCTGATTTGTCTGAGGCCCATGCTAGGCAATGACAGGCCGTGAAGTTTTCACGCTTGCATCTGATCTTCTGATCACCAAGATACTTGTGTCAAGGGTTCCACAAAGGGACATCGAGTGTTAAATCACTATAGGGCACCGGGCCTATGAATATGTATGCCGACTACTTCGTGCGTGAAGTTTTTTTTTAGAGAAGGTGGATCACCCCACAATGTCAGGCCGAAGCTCTTCGTCTCCTCTCTAAACCTACGCCAGCCAGAAATACCCATACAAGCACACATACGCACGTCCAACTGGAGCTTTCTTCATCCTTGAAAACCTACACACGCACGCCGCTAGGTTAAGGGCAAGCGCCCACGCCACAATATTGCATCCACGCAGAAGACCCGGGCCCTCGTCTTCCACAGCTTATGCACGAGAGCCGAAGCCCAGGCACGACGAGGCTCTCATCACCACCTACACCATCCTCCACCTCTCCACCTCACATCAAGCGTCATCAATATGTTGATCTTCACACCAACCGGCGGCTTTGATGGTAACTTGTAAGATCAGATCATGGGAAAACAGCAAGTCTGGACCGATCTATGTTCGTGCAAACAATTCAAAACAAGCGGCAAATAAGTTGATCTTGTCCCTTACAAGGGAGCTTGATCCGTTCTATCTCACCAGCCTCAAGGCTGTGCCAAAAGCAAGTTCCACATCAGTACCGTGGTCGGGTACTGACAAGCAAAAGGCCTATCCTATTGAAAGCAAGTTCTACATCAGTACCGTGATCGAGTACTGACGAGAAAAAAGTCCTGCATCAGTACCGTGGCCGGGTACTGACGAGCAAAAGGCCTGTGCTACCGAAACAAGTTCTACATCAATACCGTGGCCGGGTACTGACTAGCAAAATGCCTGTTCTACTCAACGAAATTCTACATCAGTTCCATGGCAAGTAATGATGATTGTTCGATACAAAACTTCACTTCAGCCCTATGGCATCTACTTGAGTATAAAACCCTCCATCAAAGCGAGTCTAAAACCATGTCTTTCTGATGCAAAGGAACTGGCTACAAAATGCACAAAAGCGTGGGACATCTACTCCTATAAGGATAGTCGACCGCTGCTTCATGTAAACAGTGACGAGCGTACGCGACTATGTATCAACTGTTGCTACGGGTCCAAAGGAGGTGTCGCCTCAATGCCGCGTTTTCTTTACTATTATTCGGCTGGTCCAAGTAGCTCCATGCAGGTTAGCTTTTTTCTGTATTTTTGAAAGAAATATTCTTAATACATATCTTCCATAATCTTTATATTACTTAAGAAATATAGAAAACCATGAATTAAAAAAATGTTAATGCAGTGTAACTGTTTTGTTATTATATTTAAAATATTTGTAGCATACAAAAAATGTTTCGCGTTTCAAAAAAATATACATGATATTTTAAGAAAAAATGAAAATGAAAATATGGAGAAAACTATAGAAAACCGATGCAATGAAAAAAAACCCGATAAGAAGAACATAGAGGAAAACACTCGAGCCAGAGGAGCCCAAAATAGTGTGTTGGCCCACTCCCTCGCTCATAGAGGCGAGACCGAGTTACGCGTCAGCTTGGGCGAGAAATAACACTGGCGGTTCGACAGTGCCTAATTGACGGTCCATGGGTCCAAGTGTTGACTAGACGCACAAGGGTCGCTAGCATCCGGGGCATGTACAAGCCAATTTTCCATCGATCATGTGATTCGTTTGGGTTATTTTTTTGTGTTCCTTTTTTGTTATTTCTTCTATGTTTTCTAATGTTTAATGTTTTTTATTTTTATTCCGGGACACATGGGGCTCTCATCGGGAGTGGGTATCTTCTGGTTTCTCTAGCGTTTTTTTTCTTCTACTAATTTTCATCGTGTTTTCTCAGGTTTCCTTTTTTCCTTTTTTTAATTTTCTTTATTTTCTGTAAAAAAAGGTAAACAACATTTCCAAAAATTGGGGAGAATTAAATTCATAAATATTTTATAAAACTAATTCGTGAACGTTTATATATATATGAACATAATCTTTAAAACAAAATGAACAGTTTTTGAGTTGATGAACGTTGTTTGGAATCCCTAAACTTTAAAAATCTAGCGGTTATGATGCTTATTTTTCATACTACCAACAGTATTGTGAGGCAAGGGACACAACTCATGATTTTTCTTTTTTTTGAAATTCATAAATTCTAGCAACAATTTTTTTGGAATTAATAAATACCAGCAGTAGTTTTGTGAGGCAAGCTCACTACCAGAAACTGAAAAATTTCAGTGCCAAATGATTGTCATGTCGGTCCCGCAACCCGCCTCCAGTAAAATTGATTCTGCTCTAGGTACTCAGCCAACAGAAATAAGAAAGGCGACTAATACGCGCTGGCGCACCGGCCCAGCGATTTCGGCCGGTCGAGCCTGATCCGTCGGATGCGATCCAGGTGGGCCATTGGATTGGACAGAAAAACAGTTTGCCCCCGACTTCTCCTTCCTCTCGCTGGTCCCGCATCTCATGCAGCTCCTCGAATGGACGACGCCGCGCTCTGTTGCCTCCGGTCGCAGCACTGCACTGCCCGCCGCCCGCCCTCACCGTCGTCCTGCTCGTTACCGCCCGCCGCCGCCCTCACCAGCGTCGATCACCTCATGTGTTTTCTCGCCTCCATGGATGCAGCAGCATATGCCCGTGGTTACAGGCTTGTAGCTTCGCTAGAGACGCTCGCAACTCCAGTGCACGACGGTCGCGCTCCAGTGGCGACGACTCTCGGACACAGCGCCTCGATGGTGAGCTCACAAAAAAGATGCATCTCTCCTCGGGTTGCCGGTAGCAGCAAAATTAACCACCGGTCATAGCAAAAACAAGTGTCTGTTCTAGCAAAAAAATACATTGTAGCATCTTCGTCTGGCCCACCCCCGATGACGGTCGTAGCTTTCCCCCTTGCGAGTCGCCAGTTGAAGCTTTTCAAATATAAGCTTTCTCTGTCAATGGTTGCAACTTTTCTCATTACGTAGTGTCTGGTTGTAGTTTTCTCTTTCAATGGTTGGAACTTTTTTCATCTACGGTCGGATCTTTCCTACTAACGGTTGCAACTATTTTCTTATTGAGCGGCTCTTGGTTAAAGGTTTCTCTACCATTTCAGTTGAAGCTTTTTTCATCGAAGGTTGTAGCATTTTATGCGAACGGTTGTAGCTTCCCACGATGGCATTGACTGCATGCAATTTTCTTTGTATCCGGTTGAAGCTCTATGAAGGGTTTGAAGCTTTTTTTGTCAGCGGTTGCAGCACGAGGGTGTCCGACGGTTTTGCAGTGCCTCCGGCAACATCCATCGCCATTGCTTCGTCTCGCCCCCTCGTCCCCAACCCCATTACTGCCAGTCCGGGGAAGCGGTCTCACATGCCGGGTTGCAGCACCCCACTGGTCACCATCAACGCATGTAGCAAAGTGTGGCTGGTTCTAGTGGCCATGGCGTCGATTGCAGCAAAAATTGTGGCCGTCTCCCGTATGGTTTGAAGGAGATGGACAGCGGCCATTGGCACGGCAATTGGCTGCAGAGCAACTAGAGGGACCAAGCTTGCACGGTTAGTGATGGAAAAAAATGTGCCGCTTTCTCAGGGAAGAAGACGATGGAAGGGAGGAGACGGATGAAGAAGACGATAGGTGGGAAGGAAAAAAAAGCGAGTGGCGGAGGTCACGCCTGAAGCGATAAGGTTTGACTCTTTCACAATAGATGCATAGTCACACGATCTATCGCCATCCAACAAGCCACACGCGTCCGACGAAACCGTTCCGCCGGCGCATGAGTGGGAAATGTTTCCCAATAAGAAATGTGGCACTCACGTGTCCACCGCCAAAAACCGCTTATTCATGAAATTGACGCAGCAGGCTCGTGTGATTCACTGTAGGAGTTCAGAAAAGGGGAAAAAATGAGACCAAACCAAGGGCTAACCCTCGTTGGCATTCTTTTATAAGAGAAACTCCGCGAGCACCACGCGTCCAAGCAGGGACTTGAACTCGGGTGGGCTAGCAACAACCTCAGCTGCCCAGCCAACGGGTCGACGCCCCGTCCTCAAAAAACACAAGCATAAGAAAAGGTAGCAAAAACATCGGAACTTATGAACCCACGAGGATTCTACTATATATTCATGCGCAATTTACATGCTTATGCATCATGCACCATCAGTCACATGCTTAATCACACATCTTGCACACTGTCGGCAAGACGAGCATCGTTGCTAGGAGGGAGGCCGCAGTACGGCCCGCCGGTGATGGTCTGTAGGTTGCACAGCTCCGGCTTGACGAGAGACATGGTGAACTCCCACATGTCCTTTCTAGTGCACCCCTCAGGAACGCCCTCCAAGCGGAGCATCCCTTGCATGAAGTCCTCCATCGCGGTGCAACGGCATTCTTCCGAGACGGCTTCCAGCTCCCGACAGCACGGATCCTTCGAGGCCACTTTGCCCGGCGTGGTCTGCTGGGTGTCTTTGCAGGTCTGCTGGACCACGTACGCGCGGCAGCTTGGGAGTGGCTTGGGCGGGATGCCCACCCCTGGCCTGCACGCGATGGCGGCTGCGGCGGCGGCGAGGATGGAGAGCAGGACTAGGGCCGAGAGGAGGACATGTTTGGATGCCATTTTTGATAGTTGGTGGATCTTGGCTATGTATTATTGCATGTATATATACGCGTGGTGATGCCAGTTACCTTTATTAAGGCAACTCAAAAAAAGGGTAACCGTTATTAAGACTGGAGTGTCTTGTGGGAGAGATTTTGGATGGTGTGTATGACATCGATGAAGTGGAGTGTCTTGATTAATTTGCTGGAACAGAATTTGGCGGGGAATGCAATTAGTTGGGTTTTGCCTTTTGCGTGCAAGCAAGGGAGGATTTGTAACCGATGGAGTCTCAACTTTATGCTCCGTCTATTTCTGTAGTGATCTCTACTCTTTACTTAAAGTGAACTTTCAGTTGGTTCATGTATGTATGGCTTTTGCCTTCTCAAACCAACAACTGAATTTTTTTGTGTGCAGTGAGCAAACACGCGAGAATATTTTTGATCGGCTTAGAGTTTGCTTGAGGACAACTTCGTAGTTTTGTTGAAGACCAGGCTAATATTCTGGTCTTTTTCAGCTAATTGGGGATAGATTTGTGTCAACAAATCCATGACGGATTTAGTGTCTCAGATCAATCGAGCAAGAAAATGTCATGCACCTCGCCTCTGTCGCGACCATCCCCAATTACGCAGCCACATGACTCGCCTCATGTTGCGCCACCGTCGTTAGATGAGACGAGGCCCTAAATGCTATGCAAAAGGTCGACGAGGAGGGCGAACCCACAGACCGCTGCTCAACACCAACAATGAAGAAACTTCCAGGAGCTTGCGATGCAAAACTGCACTACGAAACATCAACCAGTCACAACGCTGGATGGTTCAACATCAGTGGGTGCTGGTTGCAACTTTTCAGACGGGCACAACGCCGAGTGTCGCCTGTGCTAGCATATGTGGCAAGCCGATTCAAGCATCGCTGGTGCTGATCGCAAATTTTTTTTGACGGACACAACACAGAGCATCACCGGTGCCAGCATCCACGACAATCGGTTCCTGCATCGGTGGTGCTAGTTGCAGCTTTTTTCGCTGGACGCAGCGCCGAGCCTTGTCGGTGCCAGCACCCGTATAGTTGCTGGTTCCAACATCGATGGTGCTAGTTGCAGCATCCTGTGGTGGTCGGTTCTAGTACGCGGGCCACGTCGTAGCTCACCGGTTGCGGCATCTTGGTCGCCAGCGTCGCAACTCCTGGCCACCGTGATCGCGGTGTGCGGCAGCCGCCATTGAAGCAGATCCCATGGCGGAGGTTATTGGGACGAAAGAGAATATGCGCTAGGGGAGCACAAGAGATGTGGAAAGGATGGCATCGGTGGAGTGCCGGAGCGTGGGGACATCGGGGAGAGAGAGGGATGGTGGAGGGAGCACAGGAGCTCAAGTTGGGCCATGGCGGAGCTCAAGTTTGGCAATGACGGAGCGCACACGAGAGATAGGTGAAAATGAGGGTTGGTTAATGCTTGGGGAAAAAATGAGTGGCCGGTGTTGTTCGGGGAAAGAGTCAAAGAGGGGATAGAGCGGTGCCCACATCACGTTGCTGCCTCTCCCAGGTGTCGGATCTTGCTAGACCAGACACCTCTTGCGCGACCGGCGCTAGATCTTGGCTGGTTGGCTTGAAGGCATCATGTAGGTTTTTTCTTTGCGAACCAGCATGGGTTTGGATGGTTATGATGACAGCGATATTCTCAGCTTATCGGTGTTTAAATTCTAGACTTGACATTGATGCTTGCATTTTTCTGAATTTATTTCAGGCTTTACAGCGATGTGCGTTCAGTGGGAGAAAACGTTTTTGTTGACTTCGAAGGCGTCTGTAACGACACCATCAATTTCAAGATGATATCTCGGCCGGAGGTGCGAGTATATGTGCATATGAGCGTCTACGTCGGTATATGCGTGTTTTTTTTTCAAGTTTTTTAGTTGTCATATCTCGAAAGAATGAGTATGCAAACGCGAAATATGGACCTAATTGCCAGCGTGTGTGTATATGCGAATGCGCGACAGGTTGTCTTGGCCTGTTGGGTCTTCTCATATTCTTTTGCCCCTTCTCATATTCTTTTGCCCTTCAATTTAAAACTCATAATTCCCCCAAAAGAAAAAAAAATACCGTAAAAAATCTATCTCCGTCTGCTCATATAACAAAATCTATCTCCATAACAAATCTATCGCCGTGGTTGCGCTCCTCCGAAACAAGTATTCACCGCGGACGTACGGGGAAGCAGTAAAGAGAGAACCGGCGGCGATGTGGCGGAGGCTCGCCATGGCCGGAAGCCACGGAGGAGCGCAGGCCGCCAGACCATCGTTGCCGCCGGCCATCACCACTCCCAGCACCAGGTCTGCGCGCACACCCTTGCCCTAACCTCGACTGTCGCCTTCTCTGTTTACTCCCGTCGATTTGAGTTTCTAATTGGTGTGGTTTTTTGTTTTGATGACATACTGTATACGGTGTAACTCTTGTTACGTTGATCAAATTAATAATCTAGAGCTATGCGTCGCCTTACAAAGCGGGAGGGAGTCGTAAATACCCTGCACGTACCGTACATATACAAGTTGCCCACATAAACTGGGATCACACTTTCATATTGCCAGGTTATAATTTGATATATGTCTTCATCTGAATGAAAGATACCCCCTCTGTCCCATAAATGTAAGACGTTTTTGAAGTGTACTGTCCAAAAACAACTTATGTTATGAGACGGAAGGAGTACTATGTACGTAGAATTAATATGCACCCCCTCGAGTGAACCTCCTCCAAACCTAGTGATTATACAGTGCCATGATCCCATGCCTTCCAAAATATTCTACCACGTGTAAGTCATGATACCATCAAAGGCCAGTGATAGTGCTCCTTCCCATATTTCTACCAACAAGCAGTGTTAACTTGATCGGCATCCGGGATCGCCTAGTTAAGGAAATTATATTGTAATGTTGTAGAAACCATGAGATTTTACATTTACAATAATATAATTAGAGTTCTTCAATGGACAAACGTACTTGCTCATATAATTAGAGTATCCTGCATCATTTCTAACGTTTTCGTAATTCTGTTATACCCTAGATCCCCACCATCGCCAAATATTACCATGGTGCTTGATGACGATGACCTCCTCCGTGAGATCCTGGTTCGTCTAGTCTTCCCTGCCAGCCTCGTCCATGCCGCCCTCGTGTGCAAGCACTGGCTCAACATCACCTCTGACCCCGCTTTACTTCACCGCTTCCGCAATCTCCACCCACCTCTCCTTGGCTTCTACCTGAAATGTTGGAACTTCTCGCTCCCAAAGTTCATGGTGATGCCTCACATCCAGGGGCTTGACACCATGATCTGCCACGCTAGATCGGCCTTCGATGCCTACTCTGATACGTGGGGTGTCCTTTATGGTTCTCAGAACGGTTGTCTTCTCGGCAGATTTCATCGGCTCAATAGTACTACACATGTTCTACTCAATCCGTTGAATCTTGAGAGGAACATTATGACCGTACCGCCACTGCCGTCCATTGACCTTGAGCGAGGCATGTTCTACCATGCTACTGAGTACGTCCTCAATGACCAGTCATGCTTGGGCGCAACATTAGTGCTTAGCCAGGACAGAACCACTGTCCACCTGTATGAATTACTAGATGGTGTATGGAAGAACCATACATCGTCTACATTAGAGGGGGCCCCCGTGTCAACTTCCGGAGTCATGATTCTTCTCACTGACCATGCGCTCTACATCGTGTGCTCCGGACCCAAGATTCTTGTGTTGGATTTGTTCTCCTCGGTTCTCTCGGTGATCAACCTACCAGACGGGCTCGAGTACAAGTATGACAATCTTGGGCTGTCACAAGCAGATGATACTGGATTTAATCTCGTTCATCTAAAAGAACTTGAGCTCCACATTTGGCTATGCACCCACAAACGCAGCAGCAGCAACAACAACAACAGTATCTGTGACAACTGGTTGTTAGTTCATACTATTTGTCTACGTGAGGTGTGTGCAAGTGTGAGGATGCCAACTCGAGCACTAGAGAATGGAAAGAATACTGGTGTCAAGTTGCACGCAGTCGGGGACAATGCGAAGTTCGTGTTCTTGGAGATATGTGGTGTTGTCATCTACTTGGACATCGCGAGCAGGGCAGCAAAGAAGGTGTACACATTGGCGCCCGGTGACGGAGACATTCATAAGATCCATCCTTTTATGATGATCTGGCCTCCTACTTTCCCCCGCCCTCAAATCAGGACTGGGCCAAAAGGAGTGGTGCAGCCACAGAGAGCCCCAACCAATGTCAACCGACAGGTACATATCATTTGCATGGGATCAATTGTGTTGCCTTTGCGTGCATGATTTGTTTAATTGTGTCGATTGTTCCAGGAGAATGAGCTAGTAGCTCTCCTGACCAACCATGATGACGAAGTGCTTTCAACTCCCTCAGGCGACTGGGAGAAGCCTCCACTTTGAGGTACTCTGTCGAGGTAATACACATATACTTCACATGTTTTCTTCTTTGCTCTCAGCTGCAATCAATACAAATATCCAAGTTATGGTTATTCATTTTTATTTCAGTACTAGACTAGACGGCTTGCAAACATCCCCGTCGTTCCTCCAGGGCGTGCGAATATGAAGTGCATCCTTGGTACATGCGTGATATAGGAAATGCTGGCTCCTTCAGGCCAGACACATCCCCGTCATCTCAAGGACCAGAGGAGGATGACGACGATGATGCGCAGTGGAATTCTGCAAATCAATCTTCCTCTAGTTTTAGCTGAAAGGAACTACACACTTTGTTGATCGACATGGCTGATTGTTCTTGTAGATAGCATGTGCGCGTTGCTCATGAGATGATTACTTCTTGTAGTGCAAAATGTAATTTTGAGAGAAGCAATCTCGATTTTAATTTTATGGAATATCGCTGGCTTTCTTCTTTTATGTTTATCCATCACTTTAGATCGTTCATAAGTAATGTTATTACGTGTACTGGTGCACTGCTCTTTCTTTTGTTTCTTTCTGAATCTTAGGTGTACTAGTAGTTTTAATTCCGTTATATGTGCTAATGTTACAAATCCAGCTTGCACAATGAACCTTCAGGCAGAAGTAAGTTCCATTCTAGCAAAACTATAGCAATTTCAGTTTTAACTTGAAAATGAAGCTTTGGAGAAGATCATGTCAGAGCTGAGCACAACACTGCAGAAGCATCTAGATCGATATGACTGGGTAAGCTCCGGCAGGATGCTCTATTTTGCAGCTCGCGCCAAACATCTCGCTCATTTTTTCTCCCCTCTGATAATTTTTAGATGCTCATGGAGCAGTACTATGACCGTGTGAAACTAAGGAGGGTGGCAAGAGAATGTTCCACTCAAGCACAAACAATTGGGGTTATTCTTGTTGGTGAGGCAAGTTTTCTTTTCTTTTTAGCTGTGCATTTCGCAATCAAGGAAATGTTGAATCATATATATACGAGTAAAAATTGTGTTGTAGAGTAGAAATTCATCGGTGACTCTTCTGTTTACCATGGCTATTGCTCAAGGTTGACTTCAAATTATTTACCGCACATAGCTACTGTTCCTTATTTTCGTTACTGCAGGCTCTACCTACAAATCCAGAAGACAGTGGGAGACGGCGGCGTCCCATGTCCCTCTCGCTGGTGACGGCACCTTCACTTAGCGGGGTTCACGCCCGCAGGCATGGACTGGGGCGGGGGGGGGGGGGGGGGGGCGGGGGGGGGGGGGGGGGGGCGGGGGGGGGGGGGGGGGGGCGGGGGGGGGGGGGGGGGGGCGGGGGGGGGGGGGGGGGGGCGGGGGGGGGGGGGGGGGGGCGGGGGGGGGGGGGGGGGGGCGGGGGGGGGGGGGGGGGGGCGGGGGGGGGGGGGGGGGGGCGGGGGGGGGGGGGGGGGGGCGGGGGGGGGGGGGGGGGGGCGTGCGGGGGCGGGGGGGCGGGGGGGAGGGGGGGGGGGGGGGGAGGGGGGGGAGGGGGGGGGGTGGGGGGGGTGGGGGAGGGGAGTGGGGAGGGAACACGGATTTGGAGGACTGGTGTTGGCGAAGATGTAGACAGGGTTAGTGTACATTTTTTTTAGTAAAATATGTCAAAAATATAATGAAAATGGTCTGGTTTAATTGAAGATTATCCTGTTTGCATGGAAAACATCCAGTTTGTTCAAATTCACTTTGAAATGTATGCGGGCACGATTAGATGGCAGGCTCCCGTATCATTGTTCGTGGATGAGTCCGCGGACGGATAGCGTGTCCGTTTTATGGCTCCGCGTTGGAGATGCTCTTGGCCAATTTGTCGTGGGGGCAGCTTTCAAAAACCCTAATGCCCTGATGTAATTAGAGAGAGGGAATAGGAATTTAGGCCTATGAGATATAAAGTCATCAGTTTGGTTCGAGGGAATAGGAATTCATGAAGGATTGGGCTTGTGAGTTTAGAGTTTCACTCCCAGCATTTTATTAACAATGGAGGGGTGGGAAATGAGTGGGAATTGTTCTATGGAGGACATCTCGGCCCTTCATCATAACTTAGCTTGTCATCTCTCAGCTCATCCCTGATGAAATCTCACTAAACAAACAAGGGAATAAACAAATCTCCCAAATTCCCAAATGTAATACTCTCGTGATACCGAACAACGGAGTGAAAATAAAATGTCATTTGCCATGTCTAATCTCATCACACTTCCCTTGTCTAAATTCTCCCGCCCCCCCCCCCCCCCCCCCCCCCCCCCCCGCCTTCCCAAATGTTGGGACATGTTTTCAAAAATCGGGTGAAAGCTTTTGGAAAGTGTAAAATGAAACCTTCAAAAAAAATTATTCAGTGGTTTCGCCTTTTAATGCTATTTTCTTCACCAACTCCCATTGTGAATATGCTTGGTTTTCCTTTTTGTGATGGTGAATATGTCTTCTTTTTTTTGCGTGAATATGTCTAGTTATTCACTAGTTACGAACAAATCATATTTCTTTCATATTCATCTTCCCTTCTTCCCACTCACCTCATCTGGACGGATACCATTAGAGTATTGGTCTTAGTTTGCTTTCTTGTACTTTCTCTTCTGATTTCACAGCGTTGGATTGTTCTTTCATACATTGTGCTCATTTCGGTAAACCGCACCTAAAAGATTTAGTTGCGAACCAATGTTTCTTACAAGAGCATTCGCTAAGCATAGTCTCGTTGACGAGGGTGTGCGAGTTGTGCGATCGTACAGGGCCCCCAAAATCCAGGGGGCGATCGAAGATAAAATCTGGAGAACCATTCCGGATGCCTGGTTCGCGTTTGAAGAGAAAAATGTGGCTGGTTCGTCGAGGGCTGATGAGGTGAATGTCTGATAAAAAGAACTAGTAGGCCTCAGTTAGCCCATTATCGGTGCCCCACTCCCTTTGTGTCTTCAATCTCCCGAAACTATTTTTGTCTGGATTTTTTCTTGGAGTTTTTCTATGTATTTTTCTGTAAATATAAAAAGACTAGAAAATAATAATTGTCACTGGGCACTCGATTAATATGTTAGTCCAATAAAACTAAATAAAAAGTATGCCTAAAATGTTTATAATTGATAGCAATATAGTACTATGAATCATAAAAAATATCAATATGTTTGAGACGCATCACAAATTCAATCAAGCACTAGTACTGTCGGTATCTGACCTCTTGCCGGCAATTTGCATCTCTGCACCTCACTCCTCGTTCAGAGTCCTCTCATCCATTTTGCAATGTAGGTGATACCCAGGTGGTTACCGGACTAGCAATCACCATGATATTTTGCTAGTAATATAGAGGAAGTAGTAGTTAGCACAACAAAAAGGAGTCATTGAGACTCCATAGTCCAAATGTATATCTCCAATGGACCACAGCAGTTGACACAAGTAGTGGCAGAGCTGGAGTACTATTTATGTTTTGTTGTTTGCCCCTTTATTCGGTATCCTTGTGTACCTCCTCCATCGAACCCACCAATTGGTACGTAGCTGTGGAGCTATACACGGTGAGCTGTCCTATAGCACCGATAATAACCACGCTACTTTGATGTGAATGACGTGCACACTACCTCTCTCGTCAATCGACGATGGTTTCTACAAGGTATGGATTGATTACAATGGTATGTGGCCCTACATTGCCAATAACAGGAGCAATGGCACAACAAGATAGAAGTTTGAGAGGACAAAATGTTATTTTCTTTTCCAATATAAGCCCCTTAGTTTTACCTTAACATTTTTTCCAAGACCGGGGGAGGGGGGCATTGGCCCCCGGAACTTTACATGAGCTCTTTTACGATATCCATACATGCAAATGGGCAGTCCATTTATGCTAATCCAGCAGTCAGGTTTTATTATTACTCCCTCCATTCCTCAAACCCAACTTTGACTGTAAATTACATCAATAATATAAAGGTAAAGGTGTGGCAGATTGCCTTATGGGCTCTGTGAAAATACCGAAACGATATGTGTTTCAATTATACTCCCTAGTCTGGGATGCAGGTGTTGTGGAGGAAGATAAGAGAAGTGCATCGCTGCACGCAGCGGCAGCTGCACGCAGCGCATCGACAGTGCACAGCGCATCGCGATGCATTGCAGACGAGTGTGCTACTTGGAGTATATAGGAAAGTGGGAGAGCGATATGCTGCGTATTGTTGGATTTTGATGGACCACACTGATAGATGAGACTGACACACTCCTGCATATTACTAAACAGTATAACTCAGCTAGCTAGGAGCCCCCACAACGTTTCGAAGCTCTGAGCCGTCGGATCATTCGTACGAACGTGCAGGAGTAGTTCAGTCGTCCAGGTTGTTACGCACACATGAATTACCGTTTCGCGGGCCGCTGCTCCGCAGAATTAGCGGCAGTTTCTGTCCCAGATCGGGCCGTACGATAGAAGGCCCAAGTCCAGCCCAACGTGCAAAACATACAACCATTCATACGTGAAGAGGCTTCCCTCAAGAAAAAGGAAACAACAAAGCTGAACAGGCAGGTTGTCCCGGTCTCTTCGTCTAAACCCGAGCCCCGCGGCGCTATCCCTACCCCAGAGATCCTCTCTCCGTGGACGCTTCGCCTCTGCCGTCCTGCGTCCCGGCAGCGAGCTTCTGCAACAGGTCTGCTTCGGCGTCGGCACCCTCCACTCTCCCTCCGCTCTTACTCAGCAACCCCCCACGGTGGATTTCTTCTTTACTTGTTTGTAATGTCGTCTCCCTGCAATGCTCTTCCATGGCGGCTGCTACGGCCGCACGCGCCATCGGCGTCCATCGCCGGCTGTCTGCCTCCTGGGTCCGCCTCCATGTCCTTGCAGCTGTAACACGCGCCCCGACGCCTCTTCGTTGGACCCTCCCTTTCCCTAGGCGGCGGCTATGGTGACGAGTTGTGGTGAAGGAGATTCGACATAGTCGGTCGTGAGTTCGTACCCAGGGGAGAACTTGCAGTGAGTCGCCAGCATCTCATCCTTATTTTACTCCATCAGGGAACGTCTCTCCGCCAAAAGGCTGTAGAGATTTGATTCAGATCTGCAACATCTGATTTTATGATTGATTTATTAATAATTTCAGATGGATTGGTAATCTCCAAGGAGGATGACATTGTTGATTTGTCGTGCTGGGGTGTGATGGGCATCTCGGGAGGATGTGGTTGGAAGTTGGAACAGTGGTTGCACTGTTTTGTATGGCAGATTCCTTGCCTTTGTTTCTCAGTCCTAGAGGGAGAGCTTTCAGTATTTTGTCTTCTTATAATGGATCAGATGAGAAGCTTGACTTGGACCATTGGAATTCATGTATTATGCATAGAGAATAGTTGTATACATGCATTAGCTTATACGTTATATACGAATTTACTAGCAGATTTCATGGGCCCATTTTCTTTGTTAAATTGTTCATTGAATAATCACGGGTACTTCAAGCTCTATGCGATCAGTTTTATAAGTTCTATGTGGTGCTAATTTTTGTGGGCTATTTGATCAAATGCTCGTGTACTTTAAAGATTTACCTTGTAGCATTTTTGTTTTGGTACATTGCATGTTTTAGCACACTGAAATTCTTGATATGTTCGACAACTAAGCCATGGACAACACAGTGTAGATGCCACCAATTATGCGTCGTTGTTAACAGCAAGGTTATGTTCAACCTAGAGAGACAATCTTCTTTTATCTGTATTCAACTCTTGCTTGTCACATATTCATCTCTTATTAAGCACGCTTATACGTTGATGCTACATTTTGCAGGACTTTGATGTTTGTGGTTTTGGAGAGGTTCCTTGATGGTGGCATCACCTTGGGAGCTGTTACTTTTCAGAGAACTTTGGGAACCATATACTTTATAAGCCATGTAATTATGCAGAACAATAGTAATTCTTAGCCTGCTATGATGCTTTACATTCAATTATTTTTTTGCCTCCAGAATATTTCTTGCATTAATTTAGTAAATTGCTTCGAAAGTACAAGAGCAAACAATCATCTTCATAGTCGAGGTGTTGTAGTTTTGAGCACTCATACTTATTAGATATACTGGTAACTTCTAAGTTATGACCGATATTTGCATCATTTTCTATTAAAATGGACGAGCGCGGCAACGCGCGCCTTTATGTTCTAGTAGCACTGTACATGCGCAGCGCAGAGGGCAGCGTTTAATCGCTCCTCTGCTTTTACAGGAGACGACAGAGAGAGAGGCTTGTTTCCGACCGCGTTTCGACATGCATGCAAGCAACCTCACATTACTATCTCTGCCCAACCACACCAAATCATCATTAATCCATTTTCTATCATATATGTTTCTGTAAAAGGTTAAAATGCATTATCAAAAAATACACGAGGGCAGGAGCGGCAGTAGTTCAAATGCTCACAGTGATAAGCTGCCGCTGGTTGACCACGCACAAACAACAATCGGTAGGAAGTGAGATGTCCAAATGAGAGCACGCACAGCAACTGATCTGCAGTACGTACCCGGGCCGGTAAAAAAGTCCAATCAGACGTAGGGGTCGCTAGTATGCGGCGTAGCTGCTTGTAGCTGTTGCATGGAGCAGAAGAGATGCTGAAAAAGGCCATCATGGCGCGCATGCATCGGTCTGCACCGCACCATCATGCGAGAGAGTTTTGGGTCGACGCACACAAACACACGTGGGAATGATCGATTAGCCTGTTTCCATCCATAAGTAGCTTGAAAATTTATCTAGAATTTATTCTCACAGTCGGACGTCCAACAACACACGTACATAAGCACACTTGCTACGATGCTAAATCACTAAACGGACGCATTCAAGCCAACGCTGCACGCTTCATCGACGTCCCAAGCATGTTCAATGGTAGCCAAGACGTTGTACACGCCGGAGGAGGCGTCCCCTGCATGCTGGCACGGTGCACGCACGCACGCCGCCGCCAATGTTGACCAGGGGGTCGTGGTCCCCGACCTGCTCGTACAACACACTGGTCGCCGGCCGGTCCCTGTGTATGTCAAATCTGTACCTGGGCGAGCCCACCAGACCGATGTGGGCGATGTATTTGCTGGTACCAAGAATGTATGTCTGCTTTACTCACTTTGACAGATTCTTTTGCACGGATCACCTCACGCAGCACGGCCGTCGATGCGCTGCGTGCAGGACGTCCGCACTCAGGAAGATAACTGCTACCTTGGACAGCTGGGCAGTCCGTTGCTCAGATCCTGTCAAAGGAATAGTGCTACAAATGGTGCGGAAACTGGAACAGATAGCAAGATCCCCGCCCCTCCTACTATGGCCGGATCCTGGCTAGGGCTGAAGAAGTGCTCAAGAGGAGCTATGAGCGAGTGATGATTCATATGATTGTTGTAGCTCCCCTTGTTTAATTTCGATACATTTTACATTCTCTAAGTAGTGACAGAGGCATGTTGGCTTGTTCTGCTTACTTTTGCTGGGGCAGCACGTGTGCTGTTTTTCCCCGCGTGCTTGTAATCGTACTGAACCTTGCTTGGTTTCTCTTGGCAATCCAATTGGAACCGGGGCCTTGAGCCCTTTTCCTCTAAAAAAGGTAAAGGTGTGGTTGCACCCGGGTACCCCGACACCCCATTATCCAAGCCATCCAAATTCCTTGAGATGCGTGCATGGGTCATATGCAGGTTTGAATATTAGCAGTCTCCGTCGCTGTAATTTGGGTTTGACTGTTCAATCCGTGAGGGCCTAGGTAGGCTGTAGCTGAACCGTAGCAGCCTAATGCATGTCAGAACGAGTCGCTTTCAGCGTTTCACACACTGTACGCACGTGAGGAGTTCCAACAGAGAAAGCTGAGCCGCGTCTGCTGTCACACTCACACATGTAGCTCTCCACAGAGACTTTCTCTCACAACGTGCCTCTCTAAACCTTCTTTAAACTCTCTCTCTCACACACACAAAGGCCCATCTCTCTTCCTACAAACTTTATCTGATATACTCTCTCACTTCTCTTTCAAAAGAAAAGCACTCTCGCATGCTCCTCTCTCCAGTTTCTCGAAGAAAAGTGTTGTCTCTTGTATCACAGGCTCTCTCTAGACTTCTACAATATTGTGTCTTGTTGTCAGATCGCCCCATCCTTTTCTTACAGTAGGTGGAATCCTGCCACGAGGGGCAGGGCTAGGCTAGTCACCGCTAAGTGTTTTTTTTTTCTAGCTACACCTTAGCTTAATGAAACACCAAACGTCCTAATTCATTCCAGCACTACAGCTCATGGCTCAAATCTCTAGGCAGCGTTTTATGAATGGATGGTGAGATAAGGGGGTGCCTAGGCACCCGGGAACTAAAAATCCATTCTCATAATATAAATATTTGTGACTTAAAAAATTTATCACTAGGAAGTTCATTCGAATATGAATTCAACAATATAACTTTAATCACATATAACATACATTTGGTTAGTGTGCCTCTTGAAGTGAATTGAGAAGAACGATAATCTGTGAATTAAGGTGTGCCTCTTAAAGTGAATTACAAGCACAAAAAACAACAGGAAGAACACATGTATTTGAGTTGCAGACATCGATTGGCATGATCGTCGGGGCGGCGACGCTAGCAGCATGTGTGCGCAGCTGCAACAGCTAGATCAGGCATGACATGCCTGTTGCGGCGGCATGAATAGGATCTTCAAACCGCAGAAGTATCTAGGGACTGGAGAAGCTGAAACAGGCAGCCACAGTGCCTCCCACACGCCACAAGAGAACAGTTAGAGCTGGGGCAGTTGTTGTCGGTGTCGCCGCCGTGTTTGCTGTCGTTGTCGGGCTTGCTGTTGGACGAACTCAGCTCCATGGAAGCAGGACCAATGAAATGGAACCTAGCCAAAAAGAAAAAGCTAGCGCCAACGCTGCTGGTTCTGTGAAGTTCTTCGCTCACTCATATTCCCTGCGATATTCAGTTAGTCATATTCCCCATGATGCACGAACAAATTCATTTAACCATTTTCCCCGCAGAAAAAGAGAAAGATTCAGTTTGCCATTGACACCTCCTTGTGGAAGTATGATGGTTTGAACGTACATTGTATTGACGGCCTTTTTCTGTGCATGAGAAAAAAATGCATCGACAGTAGATAATTTTCCGTACTACTCCCTCCGTCTCATAATGTAAGACGTTTTTTGACTCTAGTGTAGTGTCAAAAAAGTCTTACATTATGGGACCGAGGGAGTATGATATTGCTACTACTTTTCGTGATTGATATGTACATTTCTGCCCAGGTGACCGAATAGACTGACAGTTAGAGATCGTCAGGTTGTTTCCACTGTTGACAGTGCAAAGAACAACACCAATTTTTCTGTTCAAAGTTTTGTCTGAACGTCCGAGTGTTTTCGTGATGTTCCCAACTTAAATACCGAAACTGATAATATTAATTAAGAAGAAGAGGGTCAGCGATTACTTAAGGAACAAATAAAACGTTCAAAAGGACAGATAAACATAAACGAAGAGAGGCGGCGATATTCCATAAAAAACGAGATTACTTCTCTCGAAATTCCATTTTGCACAACAAAGAAGTAATCATCATGAGCAACGCGCACATGTTCAACATTATCAACAAGAACAATCAGCAATGTCGACCAACAAAATCTGTAGTTCCTTTCAGCTAAAACTAGAGGAAGATTGATCTGCAGAATGGCCCTGCTCGTCATTGTAGCAGTCATCCTCCTCTGGTCCTTGTGACCTTGTGCTAATGGGGACGCGCCTGCCCCAGAAAAGCCAACATTTCCGGTAACATATGCATGGACGCACGTACTCCAGTCACACGCCTGGAGAAATGATAGCAACATACCAAGTAATTCATTCTCCAGTCACACCGACGTTTGCTGCGAGCCATCTGCAGTACGGAAATGAAATGCATGATCATGATCTACAAATTTAATTGATCGCAGCTAAGAGGAAGGAAGGAAGGCAGCATGCCGGCGAGTATATATGTATTACTCCCTTCATTTAATATTATCAATTTCAGTATTCCCTCCATTTTTATATACAAGGAAGGAAGGCAGCAGTACCTCGACAATGTCAATGTATATAAAACCTTCTCTGCTGCCCTGCTCGCAATGTTCAAGTACTCCCTCTGTAAACTAATATAAGAGCGTTTAGATTATTAAAATAGTATTCTAAACGCTCTTACATTAGTTTACGGAGGGAATAGATGACAACACCGCATATCTCCAAGAACACGAACTCCGCATCGTCCCCGACCGCGTGCAGCTTGACACCAGCATTATTCTTTCCATTCTCTAGTGCTCGAGTTGGCATCCTCAAGCTTGCAGACACCTCACGCAGACAAATAGTATGAACTAATTAACAACCAGTTGTTGCACACAATGTTGTTGTAGCTGCTGCTTTTAGATGAACGAGGATTGGGTGTATAGCCAAATCTGGAGCTTAAGTTCTTTTAGATGAACGAGATCTAGGCCCGTCCAGGCCGGAGGCTAGGTGCGGGGTTGCAGTGCGTAGTAGAGGAGGTCCAAGGCTGCACAGCGGGCGAGCGTGGGCGATGCTGGAGCAGAGAGGCTCCGGCCGTGGTTGGATGCGGGGTGTAGGACCCGATATGGTCTCTGCAGGCCCGCCGTCGGGGAGGCTTGGTGGTGGGCCTGCACAACGGTGGCGCGCTTGCTCTGTGGGGGGTGCGCCGTTCAGTGGAGGCACTGGTCGACCTCGACCTGCTGCGTGAGAGTGGCTGCCCCGGGTGAAAGCCTGGCCGGTACTGGTCGGCCGGGGGCGGCGGCACCTGTGGGCGTCGCTATCCTCCTTGGAGGCATCGTCGGGAATCACACAGCCAGATCTTCCGGATCAAGTCCTTCGAGTGAAAACCCCAGATCCATGCTGTAGCGTCGGGCGGTGGCGCCGTCTTCAACGTCGTTCCCCTCTTTAGGGCACCGTCTTGAAGACTTTGATCCCTTTGGTTCTTCCTATAACTGGACGCGCACGGTGGTTTCCGTGGCAACGATGACGGCTGTGAGCAATGTCGGAGGAGTGTCCTTGGTCGTGGTAGTCAGCTCTTCTTCTCCGGCGTGTCCGTGGGTGTGCCTCGACCGCCTGTTGCTGTGAAGTCGAAGCCACGGTGGGGGGGCCGGTGGTATACGATGACGCGTGACAGATGGCTCGTTCGGTGATCCTCCGTGACGCAACCCCTGCCTAGCTTCCTTAGTAGTTCACCGTCGGAGTCGGAGCTGCGCTGCTAGTATGGATTGTTGTGCTGCAGCTATTAGAGCTATAGTTTTTCCTTTTCTCTTTCTTTGATCTTCGGATCTAGTCCTAGGACCTTCACCTCTTTGTTGTTTTTCGCTGCTTCCTGCTATTATCAATGGTAAATGTTATACGCCATCATTTGTGCCGTAGCGGTATATGCTCTCGCCGGCCATGTATATTGTCAGGGGTGTAGGCATGCGGGTCCCGGCTACAGTGACACACTATAGCAACAGTAGTCACTGTAGCTGCAAGGCTGGCACGGGGCTTCGTCGCTCGCACGTCCTGGCTACGGCACCCGTATAGATATGGTGCCGGCAACGGGAAGTTGATGGACTAAAGCCGTTTCCCCCGTTCGACTGGCGTATCCTGGCGTAATGCGGCTTTAGCAGGAGTAAGCGTATTCCTAAATTAGTACGCTTCCTGCGCGGTGTTACGGCTTGGCACCTTATCCTCAGAGCGATGGCAGGCGTGTAATTTTCAGCACCAAATCCCCGCGCTTCTTTCTCACAGGGGAGTGAGCTCCACACGGGACGGCGGCGGCGGCGGCGGAGGAACCTCCTCGGCGGTGGCAGGCGGCGCTGGTCAGTCCATTATCCTCTCCATGCTCTCACTGCTCCCTATCTCCCCTCCATGTGCGGCGCCCCGCCCCCTTCCCCGTTCCCATGGCGGCCTCCCTCTCCGCTCCGCCGCGGCGCCCCTCTATCCCTCCTCTGCTTCAGCCCTGGAACACGAACATGGTCTCAGCTTCTGACCCTTTCTCTCCTTTTTGCAGGTTCATTCGATTTCACTGCGGCGGCCAAGAAAAGGTAACGCCAGTACCTACCATGCATCCTGTTTTCCATTTCTGCCATGAATTCTCTCTCTCTCTCTCTTTGTAGATGCAGCCCAAGTAGCTGCTACTGTGGGTGCGTTCTTAATTTTCCTGCGTTATCATGTTCCTCTGCAGATTGATTTTGGAGGCACGCCCAACACTGACACCCAAACATTTCTTCAGTGCAGTGCAGTGAGGATTTTTCTGCTCAAGCATCCATCCATGGCGTCCCTTCTCCTCCCTCCTCAATTCGCCTGCTCCCTGCCGTATTACTGCATCAGGTAATTTCTCGTTCTCCTGCTCTCCATCTCACTCGCCCTGGTAGGTTCCGTCAGCAACATAGTACTCCATCAGTGAGGTAGCGACATGTTTTTCTTCCTGACGAATCTGAATATACGGTGATTTCTCAGCTAGTACCTCATGTTAGAAAAATTATCCGCAACCGTGACGTGTGACTCGCTAATTTTCTATCTTACCAATGCTGCCTGATCTGAAATGTGAAATCATGCTCGACCCTATCCTCTGTTTATACCTTACCGACATTTTCTTCCATTTTAACTGATGCTACTCTTCAATCCCTTGTCCCCTTTAACCATGAACTTCCCTAATTCGGTCGCTCATCACAGGGGCCAGTTACATTATAAGCCCACCATCTGGGGAAAGAATATGACCAAGACTAAAATGGGGTTGCTTCACCGAAATGTGAGTTTTGTGTCAAAGAAGACTTCTCAAGATGTAGAAGAAGGCTCAAGTGGTGAGGATAGTGATACTGAAACCCCAAAGGCAAAGAAGAAACCTGCAAAACGTGGAAGAAAGAAAACTACCATAGATACATCTGATGGGGACACAAAAGAAGGCAAAAGTGACACTGAAGATGCATCCCCTGAAGAGCCTAAGATTGTTAAAAAGAGAGGTCGGAAGAAAGGTAATGTGCATATATTGCAGTCAAGAGCACACTTATTATGATTTTGCTAGATCACATCCCTTAGCAATTCAACTTCTCTCCTATGTCGCAGCTGCTACTACTGCATCCTCCGCGGAGGAGGCTGACAAGCCAAAAGAACCAAAGAAGAGGGGCAGAAGAAAGGTTAAGACGGCCGAACAATTAAGTGACTATGAAGGGGAAGATCAGAGCAAAGATCTGATGCCCTCTAATGAAATGGAAGTTAACAGTTCAGCCGGTGATCTTGAAAGTAAAGTGGAGGCATTGCTATCACAGGATATTGGAGAGGTTGACAAATTAATGCCTCTTGTCTGCTGCTTTGGACCCGCCAAGTACTCATTTATTCCTTCTGGAAGACCTGCTAAAAGGTTGGTGGATCGTGAGATTCATAGTAGAATGAAGGACATGTTTTGGTCTCCTGATGAATTTGTGAGGGCACCTGGAGGGTCGTCATCCAATGTCGCCCTTGCTCTAGCAGCTCTTGGAGGCCGGGTTGTGTTCATGGGAAAATTAGGCGATGATGAGTATGGTCAAAGTATGCTGTATCACTTAAATGTCAACGGAGTTCAGACTCGAGCAGTTTGTTTGGATCCTTCAGCGCCAACTGCCATGTCCTTGATGAAGGTGACCAGAAGAGGTAGCTTGAATACAAGCTGTGTTAAACCATGTGCAGAGGATTGTTTTCTGCAATCTGATATCAACCCAGATGTTCTAAAAGAGGTAAAGACAAGCCCATCACTACTCCCTCTTATATTTCTTTACGGAGGGAGTACTTAATATGGAAATTCCTGATTGATGCTTAGTTAATGATCATAAAAATAGTCTCTATGTAATTTACCTGAGGAAGACTTTGTACCTTTATTTTTCAGACAGAAGATGCAGAAATATTTCCAGTTTGTTGTTTTTCAGCAGAGACTTGTGCTATGGTTTTTTTTATATGACTTGATGAAAATTAGAATTGCATAAAAACCTACTCCCTCCGTCCCATAATTAAGATGTTTTTTGACACTAGTGTAGTGTCAAAAAACGTCTTACATTATGGGACGGAGGGAGTATGTAATAGTGAAGTGCTGACTGTCGCTCCATATACTGAAAACCAGTAGGATAGTATCTTCGCTACAGTTGAGCACCTAACTGTTTTCCCCCAAACTAAAAGAGCATATCAAAAATTTATAGGGAATAACTACTTCAAACTTCAGAGGCTAAAGGTCTCTGTGTAATATCCACTCTGATTTTTGGTAAATCAAGTAGTTATTATTTGTTTATGTTTAAAGTGGACGGATGCAGTATGTCTTAACAGAGATATGACCTTCTTATGCTTTTAATGCAGGCTAAGATGTTTTACTATAATTCGTCAGCTTTGCTAGAGCCGACTACACGGACATCATTGTTAAAAGCAATCGAGGTCTCCAAGAAATTTAGTGGGATAACATTCTTTGATCTTAATCTTCCAATGCCACTATGGTCATCTAGTAAGGAGACCAAATCACTCATCAAGGAGGCGTGGGAAGCTGCTGATATCATCGAAGTCTCAAAGCAGGAACTTGAGTTCCTCTGTGGCATTAAACCATCTGAGAATTCTGACACAAAAGACGAGAAATCTGAATTCGCACACTACAGCCCAGAAGTTGTTATGAAGATATGGCATGACAATCTGAAGGTCCTCTTTGTGACCAACGGGACCTCGAAGATACACTACTACACGGAAAAATACAATGGCTCGGTTCGTGGGACAGAAGATGCGCCGATTACTCCTTTCACCAGTGAAATGTCACAATCAGGAGACACCATTGCTGCAGGTACCAAATATGAACATTTTTTCTCTTGACTTGTGCAGAATATGGCACTAATTTCACATCATCGAGAATACATTAGGAATTGTCAGCACAATACTCGATATTTCCTATTTTTACTGTGTGGATAGGGTATGCATTGCTCATTTGGTATAACCCTAATTTTTTCTCTTTATAAATCTGGATATCAACATATGTTAACTGACATGATTAATGAAGCTTCATCTTTTATGTGTTTTTGTAATTACTCCTGATGTTTGTGTGAACTAAATACAGTTGAGGTGACAAGGTGTGCATATTGCCTTTTTTTCAGCCCTGATGAATATGCTGTCGATCAACCCTCACCTGGTGACGGACAAGGTCTACTTGCACAAGACAGCAAAGCACGCCATCAAATGCGGCGTCATCGATCAGTGGCTGGCCGCACGGGAGCGAGGATTCCTTCCCAGAGGGATAGCAGAACCAAGCAGCGAACATGAGGAAGCGAGATTCATCACGGAGAGGGAATACCGTACCATCCCCGACGCCATGCAACCCGTGAACCCATCGGGCAGCGAGCTCGCGCACGTGGAGTGAACTGAAGAATATGTAGGAAGTCGACATCTATACGCTACACAGCGTTTACGTGCTCTTAGTTGGAGTTGGTGTTCAGAAGGATTAGCTTAAACCTGCAGTTTCTCCCCTAGGTTCGCAACTGGAGTTAGTGTTCAGGAGGGTTAGTTTTAGACCTGCAGCTTTCTAGGTTGGTATGTTTTTCTTTTACAGATAGAAGGAACACTAGTAGGAAGTTGGTGAGGTCTGATAGCTGCTGCCCTGTGCTGTGGGTTGTGAACTGTGCTGTGGTTCATTGTCCTAATAACATCCTATATGAAATGAGCATGCAACAGTAATATATATTTGTATGTAAAATGCATAGTGTGGCAGGTATTACTATCTGCAATGCCATGTGGGCCAGAGCTTTTTGTTGAAATTAAAGATCGAAACTATATAGACCACATTTTCAAGACTCAAGTGCTGAATAAAAATCAAAGTGATGCACATACACTTTGTCTGTTGCTCCTACTTCAAAGCTCATGCCGGATATACATATAATTCTTATCCCACTCAGTTGTAACGAACAAGCAAACAGTGATAATTAAGCTTCCACCAAAAGCATAGACATATTTAGTAGGACAGCATATACAGAGCACACGCATCTTAATTTGGATATAGCATGTTCAACCAGGAACGCACCGAATCAGCGATGCACAATGGACGGACCAGGTGACCTTCGTTCACCAGCACACAATGGACCAAGTGACCTTCACCAGCATCTTATAGTCGCCGCAAGTGATTCTCTCTTCATCATAGCTGCCGCGCTTTGGAGTAAACTCAGTAGTGCGGAGACAATTGTTAGCAGCTGCAACAGTCAACAGCAGCGTCTCATCAACAGAGACGCTGACGACACGGCGTGCTGTTTGCAGGATTCCACCGTCATCGGCTGTTAGCATCCCAGCAAGTTCGCTATCATGCAGCACAATGTCACATGGAAAGCTACTAGTGCGAGCGACGATTTTCCCATGGAAATCAACAGGTCCCTCGAGGATCCTCGCCTCAACGGTGCCCTCCACCGCATTCCTTACAAACGTGTAGCTCAGATCCAATGTGCTGTGCATGCTGACAAGCTCTTCGGTTTGAACCTGGTATTTCGG
This sequence comes from Aegilops sharonensis, assembly GCA_904067115.1. Classification (NCBI taxonomy): domain Eukaryota; kingdom Viridiplantae; phylum Streptophyta; class Magnoliopsida; order Poales; family Poaceae; genus Aegilops; species Aegilops sharonensis. Next base: position 7,998,271 of record LR880967.1, read on the forward strand.
TGGATATGAGAGTCGTTTGATGCCATTAATCTCCATTAAGCCTTTGCTAACTCTCTCGTCCTCCACCTTTCTGCCGTTCACATCCTTGACCTTCAGATCAACTTCAAAGATTATTGAATCACATATCATCAGTCCTCTCTTCGGGCCACTCAAAACCAACGCATCATTCTGCAAAAGGAAGTAGTTTGAATAAACACATAGGGTGTTCATTTAGCTCCATTTGTTTGAATGATAAAACTAGGCTATATATCGGAATAGATTAATTTCAGCAAGTAGCATCATTATTGGAATTTACCAATCGGGGTTAAAAACAATAATAAATAATACCTTGGAGGTGATGTTCTGGCAATCGTCCTTGCCACGCTGGAATAAATAGACGCGTTGACGATCCAGACTGTCCCTGGCTATGATGGTGCCGTAGAGATTGAGCGGGTATCCATAGTCGGAGGAAACGATACGGACCGAGACAATATTTGCCGAGTTACAGAACAAGAACCCCTCCTCTGGGAAGATCCTGTTAGTATTGTGCATCGCATCAACAGGTGCTGCCAACAGAAGAAGAAGAAAGAAAGTATGATTGGGGAATGAATCAAAATGCAGTCCTCAACGTTAGTTGTCCATCTATCTAGGGTGCATGGGGCAGTGAGCTAGCAGTACTCAGTTAGGCAAAACATCATACAGTTTTGTTTTGTTTTTTTGGACAGAAACTAGCTAGACTTTACTTCTCAAATGATTGTCATAAAAACATCATATAGTTGGGCAAAACATGGGATTTACGTACGCACATGTAAACTGTACCTGATCGAACCGGGCCGGACGATTTGCATCTAAATTCAGATGAGACACACAACTAGAAACCAAAAAAACCTACTCCTAGCAGTGGAGTAATCGAAAGATAGCAAGTGATGGGGATGAGAAGGTGGCGTACACTCCATGTGGAGGTCGAGCGTGGAGTGTTGGAAGCGGGTGAAGACGTATTCGCCTTCCTTGGGGTCGTAGTCGCTGAACCTTGGGTCCAGTGGGTTCGCCCCCTTCTCTTCCTCCTCCTGCTGCTGCTTCTCCTTCTGCTTCTTCCGTGGCCGCGCGCTCGCCCTCCCCTCCTCTCTCGCCGTGGAAGAAGAGGAATCGCCGCCGGCCATGGAGTTAGCGGCCGGGGCTCCGAAGAAAGAAAGGGAGCCACCGACTGGATCGGGTTCGAGCCGGCCCACCTATATACCTACTAATATCATAAAAAAGTCCAAGAGGCCCTTGAGCTGCTTTCAAAGAAGCCCAAAGAGAAGTGTGTGCCACCTCAAAAAAAAAAAAAAAAGGGCAGAATAGTGTGTGTTCACAAAATGCCCCCGCGGCACCACTCGGTCGGACCGCGCGGAGACCCCGCTCCTCCCGCCCCGCTCCTAGGGCTCCCACGTCGCCGCCGCCGGCTCCCCTGCGCGGAGCCCGCCGTCGCCGCTAGCCCACCCCCTACCCTCCCTTACCCATACCCCCGCGGAGTGAGGCGACCGGGGGCCTCTTCCCCGCCCCTCTCCATCTCTCCTCCCTCGCCCCTTCCTCCTCTCGCCGCCGCTAGCGAGCGCCGCCGGGCCTCGGCCGCGTGGTGATGGCGGCGGCGGGCCTGCCTTCCCCCGCGCACGGCACCCCACTGCTCGGACGGTGGTGGCTGGCGGCGATGCTCCTCAGCCGTTGGTTCCGGGACCTTCCCCAGACCATGCCCAGATTTCTTCTTGTCGAAAGTGTTGCTCGAGTTCGACCTCGAGCCGTCCGAGGCGACCATGCCGCACGACTGGGTAGCGAGCGAATCCGGTACATCAAAGTCCACTCCGACATCGTCATCCGATGTCGACTCCTCGTCGGCAGCGAACTGCAGGAGGCAGACGACTCGGTTGTGCCGGAGTTGCTGACGTGGGTCGCCCTACTAGAGCCCCCCCTCAGAATCTGAAAACAAAATGAAATGTATTAGTAACTAAATAAAATGTACAACCAAGTGTGATAAAGACTTCAAAGCAACAAACTGCAGAATGAAAAGGAAACGGATTTGGCAAAATATAAGTGTGATAATATTTGTCAAAGTGCATCATGATTGCAACAAATTTAGCCATAAATCCTTCAATGTCATTTCTCAAAATTATTAAAAAAATCCCAAAAAGGATAGAGAAATGAAAGCCTCCGTATCTAAACGTGGGTCTAAGTATAACATTTTTTCGTGTATAGAAAAAATATCGTGTCCTTGAAGGTCAACATTTTTTCTATACACAGTTTTTTCTATACACATCTAACATTTTTTCGATAATATTTTCAAAATGGCTGACTAAAATTTTCCAAACACTTATAGAAATTCTTAATTAGCATCTTTGAAATACATGATCAAATTGTTTCACACAAATTTAATTTTTGTGCACACTTTTTTCTTATACATGATTAAAAAAATCCTTTATACACATTAAACATATTTGAAATGTTTGGTGAACATATCTCATATGTTTTATGTAGATTGATTGTGTAATATAATTTATTTTGAATATTTGGAAGGATAAATAAAAGTAGAGAGAGAGAGAGAGAGAGAGAGAGAGAGAGAGAGAAACGTGAAGAACAAAGCAAATCCAAAGAGGAGACGCATGAGCGCGCCTGGGCCGGCCCATCTCGGGCGAGAGTTCCGCTGGTGTCGCGTGAAATATCTATCTGGCCGCTCCCCACTTCCACACTCATTCCAATCCTCCTCGTTCTCTCTCTCTCAAAAAAAAAAAAAACTCGATCCAATCCTACTCGATTCCCCCCTCCATGGCCGGCGGCGGCGGTTCTTCTCCTTGCTCTTCCACGTGGAGAGAGGGGAGGGCGAGCGCGCGGCTGCGGAAGAAGCAGAAGCAGCAGGAGGAAGAGAAGGGGGCGAACCCTCTGGACCCCAGATTCAGCGACTACGACCCCAAGGAGGGCGGATACGTCCTCACCCGCTTCCAGCACCCCACGCTCGACCTCCACCTGGAATGTCAGTACGCCCCTCAATTTCCCCTTCCCATCTTTCAACTGCTATATTTTTTTTTATTAGTTTGGCAACCTAACTGACTAGTGCAGCTCTGCTAGCTGACCGGCTGATGCATCCACATGAGATAGATGGGCAACTGATTTTGAGGACTACATTCTGAATTCATTCACCAATCATTCTTCTTCTTCTTCTTCTTCTTCTTTTTCTGGCAGCACCTGTTGGTGCGATGCACAATGCTAACAGGATCTTCCAAGATGGGTTCCGGATGTGCAACTCGGCTAATGTTGTCTCGGTCAATATCGCTTCCTCCGACTACGGATACCCGCTCAATGTCTACGGCACCATCATAGCCAGGGACAGCCTGGATCGCAAACGCGTCTATTTGTTCCACCGCGGCGAGGACGATTGCCACAACATCACCTCCAAGGTAGACTTGTTCTCTTGTTTTTTTGCCGTGTCGGCGATTTCTCTGTTAAGTTTCTTGTATCAAGTCATCAGATAAACTGCCTCGTCTTGAATTTTATTAGAGTAGAAATCATCGGTGAACGTGAACCCGTAGTAAAGAAGCACCTCCGTGTTACTATTCATGCAGGAACACCATTCATTCTATAATGTTTAAAAAAGGGGGTTTATGTTTTGTATATTATATATATATATATATATATATATTTTTTTTTTTAAATGGACCTGGTAGACTTGTTCTCATTCTGCCAAAGTATTCTACAAAGAGACTAGCTAGTCCCCATATAATTAGTGTTGATTTTAAATACCACCAATACTACACTTTTTTTTTCCTTATCAAAAAGCAAAGCAAATGATTTTTTTAGCAGTAAATCCGGATGCCAACTATTGAAATTAATCTATTTTGGTTGATAACCTTATTTTATTATTCAAACAAACAGAGCTAAAATGAACGCCGTGTTTATTCAAAACTTGCTGTGCAGAATGATCCGTTGCTTCTCACTGGCCCCAAGAGAGGACTGATGATATTTGATTCAATAATTTTTGAAGTTGATCTCAAGGTCAAGGTTGTGAATGGCAGAAAGGTCAATGACGAGAGAGTTAGCAAAGGCCTAATGGAGATTAATGGCATCTCCAGACTGTCATTTCCACCGAAATACAAGGTTCAAACCGAAACGCTTGTCAGCATGCACAGCACATTGAATTTAAACTACACGTTTGTAAGAAACGCGGTGGAGGGCACCGTTGAGATGAGGATCCTTGAGGCGGGACCTGTTAATTTCCATGGGAAAATCGTCGCTCGCACTAGCAGCTTTCCATGTGACATCATGCTACATGATAGCAAACTTGCTGGGATGCTAATAGCTGGTGAGGGTGGGATCCTGCAAACAGCGCGCCGCGTGGTCAGTGTCTCGGTTGATGAGACGCTCCTGTTGACTGTTGCCGCTGCTACAGGCGGTGTCCGCACTGTCGAGTTTACTCCAAAGCGCGGCAGCTATGATGAAGAGAGAATCACTTGCGGCGACTATAAGATGCTGGTGAAGGTCACTTGGTCCATTGTGCATCGCTGATTCCCTATGTTCCTGGTTGAAAATTCATGCTATATCCAAATTAAGATGCCATTTTTGCTAGAGCATATGAGCTAGGCGCTCGACGAGTAGGCATGCGCCATGATCAATGCAATACATTTGGCAGAGAAACTGACTTGTTGGGGCTGGCTCAAGCTTGAAGAATGCTTAGCATGCTCGACCGACCGTCTGAATTCAGTTGTGTGAGTAGTCAGTAGAGTGACTGAATTCGCCCATGTAAAGGTCATCTCTGTATCTGTTAGTCTGCAGCTCCTTGCTTCTTTCCCCCCCTCTGTAGTTAGTTTGTTCTTTGTTGTATTCCCCCTATCTCCCTAGCTTGCTTGTACACCCTTTCCCCCTTTTATTAACAAAGAAATGAAAATTTATGTGGGCATATTTTCTTTGCAGATTAGAGAATGTGCATTTCTTTTCTTTATATGTATTTATGTGCGCAATCCACTTTCTCAATGCATTCTCAAATGAGGGTACTGTGAACTAATCATTCTGAACACTAGCCCTACAAACCTATAAACTGCAGGTTTAAGGTTTTTTTTTTACGGAAAGGCCTAATGTTATATATTAAGTATCACAGGTCGTTACAAACACACCCTTGCCAAGGAATACACTCAAAATCTTAGGAGTGTTGAAGTCTTCTTCCTACTGCATCTATGGGTGGCGTGTCTTGAGCATAGCCCGATGCCGCCCCTAGGCCTCTGTCTTGGTGGAGCAAACTTTTCAAAACCTAGGAGATTGTAGAAGCAACCGCTAGGAAGTAGTTGATGCAGACCAGGAGAAGCTGACGGACGTGATCCGTGAAGCAAATCGTTGTCCCGGAGGATAAACTATGATAAATGCCTGTAGAAACTCTAAAGACCAGGAAGACTATAAAAGCCGACCGAATCCAATTGGATCCATTGAAAACTTATACCAACCGGATCCAGGAAGACCCGCCGGAGACACAGCTCCACACACTCTCCATCGATGAAAAAACACACCAATGGAACAAGGATAAAAATACAGCCAACAATGGGCTGCAAGGGTTTGTCATGTCATCTAGAGCCAACCTAATAGTCGACATGTACAATAGTAAGTTTGAAATATGTACTACTTTAACAATAGCTGGCCCACCTTACAATCTCATAATGTGTTTTGGGTCTCGTGCTATAGACGGCTCTTACAGCCAACTGATGGCTATATGAAACTGCCATGTTATCATAGCCATCATCTGTAGTCATTCATATAGTAGTGTGGGCTATAAGGTTGGCTATTACACTACTACCTTTTTTCTACCTTCTCTATTTCTCTTTCTTTACGTCTATTCTATTTGTCTTGGAATATGCATATAGGCAGGCTCTTGATGAGTCCACTCCCTTTACTTTTTCATCTCTCACTTCTTCACATACACAAAAGTGCCATGTAAGCGGGCTATAAGCCCACTATTGTATTTGCTCTAATCTACATACCGCTTTTCCTTCTGTCTCCTTCAACTAAATAAAGATATACTATTTTAATTTTAATAACCTATTTATGTCACCCTATTATACTTGCTCTAACCGTGCTGTCCCTTGACCCACGGCCCCGCGTGAACCGATTCTGCGGCCGAGCCGTGCCTCAGCACGTCTCCTCCACCTGGTCTGGCTGGGCTGGGTAGACACACATCCTAGGGGCACGTGGTTCAAAAAGGTCTGGTAGTAGTACGTGACATAACGTAACACGCAGGCCCAGTCCTTTTTGCTCTGTCGGAGCCCTCTTTGACGAGTTTACATACCCGTTCGACGCCGGAGCCCTCGGGATACCGCAAATCATTTTGCGAACGACAGTTAAAACGATTTTGCGAGACGAAGATCCGCTAGATGCTTTAGGAGAGTGCACTTCATGAGTTTACGGGGGGCAAAAAAGCTTAAGGCCTAGTTTGGGAGCACATTATTTCTAAAACCACAGTAATTCAAAACTATGGTACTATAATGCCTGGGCAATGAATACCTTAGTTTCTAAAAATTGCAGTTTTTATCTGCTTTAGCGAAACTACAGAGCCAGCTGACTAGGACCTATTGTATTTTGCTCTTATATCAACCTCCATCACTTTATTTACTTGCTTTGCTTTTATTTTTTACTTTGCATTTTTATATCAAAAATACCAAAAATATTATCTCTATCAGATCTCACTCTCGTAAGTGACCGTGAAGAGATTGACAACCCCTAATCGCGTTGGTTGCGAGTAGCTATCGTTTTGTGCAGGTACGAGGGACTTGCGTGTGGCCTTCTATTGGATTGATACCTTGGTTCTCAAAAACTGAGGAAAATACTTACGCTACTGTGCTGCATCATCCTCTCCTCTTTAGGGAAAACCAACGCAAGCTCAAGACGTAGCAGAGACGCGCCTCGTCCTCGCGCAGATGGCGTCGGCCGAAGCCGTTCGCCGCCGCAGCGTCGCCTAGGTAACGCTCGGCCATTGCTCGTGGCGGGGGAAGAGAGGGAGAGTGGATTCTGTGGCAAGACAAGACGAGAGAGGTGGCAACTATGGTGTTCACCGGCGGGGAGGTCGGTTTTTATAGCCGAAGCGGGGCAGTGAGAAGCTGCCCGTCGGTTGCCGCGTGGTGGGAGCTAGCGGGACGCGCGTGGCGGCGCCTTCGCTGTGTCGCCTGCATCAGTGGAAGGCTGACCGGCGGGGCAGCGCGGCAGCCTTGGCATTGATTCCTGCGGGAACCGAGACGATGAGGACGACGAAGCGGCGTGTCGCTGACTCGGCGGGCCCATCCTAGCGCGCCAGTTTCGGTCCAAACCAGCAAAAACGGCTCCTGGGACGCGACTGGGCCGATTTTTCGGCACCGGCGCTAAAAGTGGCCTTGGAGACCTGTTGGGGGCGCGGCTAGAGATTTAAGCGTCTCATCAAGTCCGTGCACTGAGTCCACCCATCGCCCCGTGCACCCGTCTCCTTCCTTCCTTCCTTTTACTCCCCGCACCGCACCCACTCCCGGATCTCATCTCACACAGCCAGCACACATCCCAGATCCGAACCCTAACCAACCCCCGCCCCAGATCCGGCCGCCGGCGATGGCGTGCCTCGCGATCTCCCTGCAGCCGGTGAACGGCCCGGACATCCTGCTCCAGACGCGCTCCTGGTTCCCCGTCTCGCGCGCCCTCGCCGCCGTCTCCGCCTTCCGCCTCGCGCGCCTCAGCCTCGCCCGCGGCAAGCAGCACGCCTCCTCCCCCTCCTCCTCCGCCTCCCTCGACGCCATCGGCGACGACCCGCTGGCCACGGGGTCGGGGCAGCTGGTGGTGGGCGTCGAGTCGCAGTACCGCGTGGTGTACCGCCTCGTCAACTCCATCTACGTGCTCGGCGTCACCACCGCCTCCGACCACGCCGCCCCCGCCGTCCACGCCTTCGCCGTCGCCGACGCCGTCAACCAGGCCGTCTCCGTCCTCGTCGCCGCCTGCCGCGGCGTCGACGCCACCCCCGACAAGGTCCACCGCAAGTACCCCGAGGTCTACCTCGCGCTCGACCTCGTCCTCCACGGCGTCGGCTCCGTCCGCCTCTCCCAGATCCTCGCCACCATCCATGGCGACAACCTCGCCCGCATGGTCAACTCCTCCCCCGACGCCGAGGCCCGCGCCCGCGGCGCCGACTCCTGGCCTGTCGTCGACCACCTCGCGCACGACCGCCACGCCGCCCGCGACGCCTTCGCCGCCGCCTCCTTCGAGCTCCCCCTGGAGACCCTCTCCGCCGGCGACGAGTTCTCCGCTTCCAGCCTCGCGCCTGCGGCCGCTGCCGCTACTGGGGATGAGCCGCCGCCTGAGGAGGCGCCCCCCATTGAGAAGGACCCCTTTGCGGCCAGCGACATGGTTGTTAGCAAGCCGGAGGAGGCCTTGGTCGGTGCGTTCAAGAAGAACAAGGAGACCGCCCTCGTGGTTGCTGATCCTGCTGCTGCGCTTGCTGGGTTGGAGGTCACCACTCTGCCGCCAGCCGAGGCGACGAAACCAACATTCATCGGTGTCGAGGGATTCGAGGGTGACTATGGTGGAATCGAGTTTGGTAATGAGGAGGCTTCACTGGCTGAGGCATTTGAGGGCTTCAATGCGCCATTTGGGGGTGGGCTGGATGCTTCTGAGTTTGTTACCACAACCAAGAAGGATCACAAGGACAAGACCCTCACTGGTCTCGAGCTGCTAGCCATGAGTGGTGGGCAGGCACCGAATGCAGCTACTTCTGGTTCGCAACTCGACAGCTTGGTGACCCCGAGCAAAGACATGACCGTGCCTGAGTTGTGCATCGTGGAGGAGATCAATGCTGAATTCAAGGAGTCTGTTCTTGCACGGGTTGGTCTGAAGGGTACAATCATTTTGCGGACGTTACCACCAAAGAAGGCAGCAGGGAGGGAGACAGAGTTCTCATTCCGGCTTGAGGGTACTTCTGGAATGAAGAGGGCAGCCTTGCAGAGTACCGTGTTGAGCAGCCTCGAGAATGGCCTGTTCCATGTGAAGACACCATCGAAGGAGGAGCCTATCCCCATCATGAAATACAGCTTCCTGCCCAAGCACTCACCTCTCCCCCTGAGGTTGCGCCTTGTAAAGCGCCACAGTGGCACATTGCTCTCGCTGATGATACACTATGCGTCGAACCCAATGTTGCCGCAGCCACTGAGCAATGTTACATTCATTGTTAAGCTTCCTGTGGATCCAACTCTGCTTAATGTTTCACCCAAGGCTGTGTTGAACCGGGCAGAGAGGGAGCTCAGGTGGCACATCTCAGATATTCCTCTGAAAGGTCCTGCTGGCCGGTTGAGAGCACGGATGCCTGTAGATCAAGACTCCAAAGATGGTGAACTGGAGGTTGTTGGAATGGTCAAGTTTGCTTACCAAGGGCCATTCACTTTGTCTGGCATCAAGCTCTGCCCAGCCATCAATAGCACTGCCCAGTTTAATGAAGTTGGCCACACCTTCTCAAGCGGGAGCTACCGTTGCATCTGAGTTGGTACCTTCTTTGTACTGTAGCTGTTTACTTTACCCCTTTTTTCAGTTTGCTTCTACAACAGGGTGTGAATTTCATATTTGTACGTATATGTTTTGCGAGGCTGGAATTTAAACCATGTTTTCGAGTTGTGATTATTCATCAAGGCTGCATAATCTTTTGCAAGTTTCATAGTACTCCTGCTCATTATGGATGAACTGACCTTTAGTAATTCATTCACTATTGAAAGCCGTCATTACCTTTTCAGTCTAGTTTTTTAGAATAAGGAGAGGATCTCCCCTGGCCTCTACACAATCTTTTGCAAGTTGGCATTGAAAATGATTTGTTTGCTTTCAAGTTGAAACTTGCAAATTTGGTGACGAGATGTTTAATGTATATCCCTTTTCTCATTACCTTCCAACTGTGCAATACATATTTGGTTTTTTACTTCCTGTTGATAGGTGAACTGAATTATTCACGGAGAATCTGGTTATGGTATTTTATTATACAGATTCAAACATAGTTTCTGTTCTTTAACCAAAAGAGTGATGGACTAATTGCTCGCAGGTGATTGCTTTGCCCCTCGTGTTCCTTTGATGCATCATTGACCTTTTTAATTCTTGTATGACACACAGGTTACTCTTTTGATCCTCTGCATAGGTTGCCCTATAAGGATAGCACATTTCTGTAAGACACTAGACATCCACATCTATGCTGCGAAAAGATTCAAGTCAAGTACACACTTTATTTCTGGCGCCACCGACACCGTAATCAGGATGGTTGAACTTGAATCCATTTTTCGCTCATAGGGATCTCCAAGGGTATGAGTCTGACAAATCCCCTGTCTTTGGGTAGTGGTTTTACCCCTGGGTTCAAAGAGCATGGAAGGGGGGAAAATACTTGCATGGCTGCAAAGGCAAGAGATCAATCTATACAATAACATTCCTTTCCAAAATTTTAGTTCATCAATTATGTATCGTGTCAGTATGATGCCTGGTTTTCTAGGTTCCCTTGTATGATCGACATTAAGCTACGGCGATGTGCTTGTCTTATACTTACAGTATGCTGAAAATAAAATTTACCAATTCTGTGGTGCCAACTCTAATACTCCCTCCGTCCCATATTAGTTGTCGCTCAAACGGATGTATCTAGACGTATTATAGGGTAACTGCATTGTCAATGATATTATTGTACTGATGGTAGTGTCAAAACTCAGAAGGTAGAGTGTATTCCTGCAAGTTATGAATCAACTGAATGGGTAGATGACAAGTTTTTTACCATCATCATCCTCAGGAGGGCATTTCCTTTGATGCTATAGAGTTACAGATAGTAAATGCTTTTGGATTTAACAACCTTTTGATGCTTTGGAAATGGAGCTTCTGCACCTGGGCTCAAATGCTCATGGTGTGAACAGTAAAATAGGAAAACATTTCAAAAAATTCTGGTTTTTTTTGTGGCATACTTTAATAAATGTTTGTTGTGCATGCAAAATTTCATTACGAGATGACATTGGAGGAACGCATGGTAAAAAAAACAAAATTGATGCTTTGAAAATGTTACTTTCAAACCCATTTTGGAGCTCTGATTTTTATTTTTTTTGGCCACGACCTCCATCAATGTGATTTCATGATGAAATTTTGCATGCACTACAAACATTATTTAAAGTATGCCACAAAAGAAAATTCAAATTTTTTTTTGCTATTTTTTTGATTTTACTGTTCACACCCGGAGCATTTGAGCTCAGGTGTAGCAATGTACTTCCGCCTTTTGATTTGTTATTATTGAAGCAAGGATTTCTAGTCTCTTTTGTTTGTGGCAAGGAAGAATTGTTACCTACAAATACAATATTGGTGTGGTGGCCTTTTTTCTCCTTATATTAAATTGCTCTTGTGCAGCTCCACTGTAGAGCACACTCAGCCTTTTTTTTTCTTTCTTTCTCAATTGGTGTTGGTAATATTTCTTTTTCTTTTTCTTTTTCTTTTTGAGAATCGCTGAATAACTCCTCCCCTTGACTCGAACCACCCCTCGCTAAACAGCGACCGGGCCAATGCATTTCAATAATAATAAAAAACGACCGGGCCAATGGCCCAACCCCACTTTCTCACACCGTTTGGATGGCAGCCTGCTCCGGATGGGCCAGATACGAGCGAGGAGCCGTGTAGCCCAACGGTTCGTTCGCTCCGGAGGCGATCCCTCCCTCCTATATGGCGCATAGGTCGCCCGCTAGCGAGTTGGCGCGTACCACCCCCTGAGCGTCCGCAGCTTTTTGGGCCAGCCCATATAGGGATTCCTCAAACCCCGGTTTTGGCAAGGTTCTACAACTTTTTTTCTTGATTATTTCTTCCGGTTTTTTCTTCTGCATTTCCTTTTTCTGATTATTATTTTCTTTTTTTTCTTTTCTATAATATTCTGATTTTCGTTTTTTTCCTTATTTTCACCTTTTCTAGAAAAAGTTCGGTCATATATCAATTTTGCGAACAAACCTTCTTAAATTGTGAACATTTCTCAAATTGCCGAACATTTTTAACAGATTCGTGAACATTGTTTTTAAAAAGTGAACATTTTTTAAATCCGTGAACATTTTTTAAAATCATGATTTGTTTCAAATTCACGAACATTCCTTGAAATTGTGTACATTTTTCTGGAAACGGTGAACATTTTTTGAAATTTCTGAACAATTTTTGAAATTCAGAAACATTTTTATTTTGACAAACATTTTTTAGTTCCTTAATAGGTCTTGAAAAAGAGAACATTTCTTGAATTTTGTGAACATTTTTTTTTAAATTTTTGAACATTTTCCAAAATTCTTGAACTTTTTTTTGAATATTGTGAACATTATTCTAGAATTCATGAACATTTTTTGAGTAGACGAACATTATTTTTGAAATTGCGAACATTTGTTGAATCCGTGAGAATTTGTCATTTCCTAAATAAACTTCAAATCATGAACAATTTTTGAATTCACGAACAATTGGACATTTTGCAACTTTTTCGGAAATCCTAAATTCATGTTAAAAATAAAATAAAGCGTAAGCAGGAAAAAAAGAAAAAAAAACAAGGGGCTCCCGGCCCTGCATGTGGGCCGGCCCATGTGGGTGCGCGGGGGAGAAGGGAGGGTATGTGCTCCCGTGGCTGCCGGTGCATACTGCGCTGTATAGGGGCTCCCCGCTCCGGATCGCGAGTGAGAAGCTGGCGAAGGATTCGTGGAGATGAAGTTGAGGATTTTTCGGCTATGGAGGGCTCCTGAACACGCCTTCGCTTGTTATGCATGACAGCCCACTTGCCACGAAACAGTCTGAGAGGCCCATGAACCTATTTGAAAGAAGCCCAATCGACACGGTTGCAGTCAAACTGAAGACAACTCTTTAATAATAAAACAGAAACTAACCCAAAACAAAAACTGAACTTCCCTTAAAAAAACTACACAAACCGAACACAAGCCATGCTCAGAGATGGGCAAGGGTACTGTCTGTATGAAGCACCTATCATGGAGAAAGATGGAATTGGACACCTCCAGCAACCCGACAACAGAAGCCAAATCGATCCAAAACATCATCCCGCCCAGATCAACCACTAGAACCTCAAGAGTTGCCTCCCAACATGTGGGAAATCACTACTAGGAAGGAATGTTGCGACCGCACGAGCTCGGGTGGTCGTTGTGCTATTCGTGTCGGTTTGCGGGCCCCCGGAGATATGGCACCTTCGGCCTCCACGCCCTCATGGTCTTCTTGGTATTCGTCTTTGTCTTTGCATTCGTTCTCGCTTTCGGTGGCATGTTCACTCACCGAGTGTCGAAAGACGCTCAAGGCTCTCATGGATGTGACGTCTTGCCCAGTCCCCACGGTCAGTACCAACTATCATCGAATACAAGATCGAACAATAAGCTCATGAGAACCCCACTCGGGAACAAAGACCGGTGGATTGCATGCATGGGAACTTGAAGCAAGAACGTAATCCAGTTTTTATGTCCATATTTGCAGTAAAACAACAAGCCTTGGGAAAGCACTTTCATCTACCAACACAGCAACACTTTGCCGTAGAAAACGTGTATATTTCATCCATTCAAAATACAACTCACAAACTCATAAGCTAGCTCTGGCCATTTACAACATGCTTGACACTCAATCGTACCAGGTTGAATATACAAACATTACAATGCTGGTGTACGAGACATCCTCAAGTGGGCATGGGAGCCGGATGGCGAATACTCGTCGCGGTCTGCATACAATGCAAAATTTGCAAGGAGAGAAGTGGCGCCTGCTGCGGAGTTCACTTGGAAGTCACGTGCCACGCTAAACTGCAGCTTCTTCACCTGGCTAGCGATGCGGAATCGTTGTTGGACATCCGATAGACTTGCACGCCATGGACTACCACACCAACCTTTGTGCCCATCGTGTGATCAACAACAAGAGACCATGAACCACCACTAGTAGAAAAAGGAGCTATCGTCCAGGGCAGTTTAGTCCATTAGTCCCGGTTCAATCCAGAACCGGGACCAATGGAGCTATTTGCCCCGGTTCGTGAGCCCAGGGGGCCGGCCGGGCCACGTGGGCCATTGGTCCCGGTTCGTCCGGACCTTTTGGTCCCGGTTGGTGGGACGAACCGGGACCAATGGTCCTAGCTCCTGGCCCACCACTATTGGTCCCGGTTGGTGGGACGAACCGGGACCAATGGTCCTGGCTCCTGGCCCACCACTATTGGTCCCGGTTTGTGGCATGAACCGGGACCAAAGGCTTCCCTTTAGTCCCGGCTCATGCCACGAACCGGGACCAATAGTGCTGCCTATATATACCCCTCGCTCGCGAGCAGAGCACTCCGATCCATTGCTCTGTTTTTCTCTTGCCGGCGAGGGGGGGCATTGTGGTGCTCTAGCTCACCTCCTATGCACATG